>CM046880.1:132343706-132844796 GCA_025667525.1 Glebionis coronaria | reverse complement strand
TATATATAATATATATACATATATATATATATATATATATATATATATATATATATATATATATATTATATATATATATATATATATATAAATTATATATATATATATATATAGATATATATATATATATATATATATATATATATATATATATATATATATATATATATATATATATATATATATATATATATATATATATATATATATATATATATATATATATATATATATATATATATATATATATATATATATATATATATATATATATATATATATATATATATATATATATATATATATATGTATGTATGTGTACATTATAAACATACATACACACTTTGGATGTGACAATCCGTCAATTTATGGTTTATATTTTATTCTCAAATATTATTTAAACATATTATTTTAATGTTATATTATGAACTCACTTATTTTTGGGAAGAAATTAGGATTTACGTCTTGAAGTAGCATCGACTACGTCTAAACCGGAGGATTCTACGTTACGTGCTTACGTTTACATACACCGTTTTTGGTGACAGTCCGACATTTCAGAAAATAAATTTATCCGTGAATATTATTTTGGTATTTTAAATTTGAGTTACTTCATAAACTCACAAATTTACGAGAAAAGATTAGGACTTACGTGAATAATTTAACGTCCTTTACAACTAAACCGGAAACCTTAGGATTACGTATTTACGTTTTTGAACTCCGTTTTTGATGAGACGATTTTTATTTGATTCGTTTTGTGCCATTGATTCATAATTTATAAAAACGTTTTTCGTAAAACGACCCGAGGGCACGCAAATCGAGGAAATTAGAATCGAGGAATACCCGTAAATTAGTGGGATGGGACAAAACAAGTTTATCCCACCCCACTAACACATGGGACGGCCAAGAGGACAACACCTCACCCCATTATGTGTCAAGCTTAGCTAATAAGCTAAGACACATGTATACAAACTCTTAATACCACTTTAGCTAAACCATTTTCTCTAAAAAACACACATGCAAAACAACTAAACCTGTCCTCTCTCTCTCTACATTTGTCGTCCCACAATCACCATCAAACACCATCATTTGATCATTTCTAGCCACAAATCTCATGTTATCTAGCCATATTATGGAGAAACCTTGAAGCCTTGATTGATTGGTGGCCATATTAACAACAAATAAGGTGATTTGCTTGTGTCCTAGGGATAATTTCTCAACAAACTATCTTGGTGGTTGATGATCTTGGAGATATATTTGGTGTTCATCAAGTTGTTGTCATCCAAAAACAAGATATAATCTTGGTTGGTAAAGAAGATCATCCTTTCCATTTCTCTTGTTATTTTTGTAAAGATCAAATGTATTTTCTTTCTTATTGTATATGTATATGATGAATATATGATGATAAAAATGTTGTGTGGGGATCAAGTGTTGATAAATATGATTAAAAAGATGAAAACCATAAGAAACAAGGCTAAAATCTTGCTTAAATTGTTGGCTGTATAAAAGCAGTAAGTAACCAAGTCATAAACTGATAAAATTGCATGGTGGAATCCATTTACAGTAAGTGTTAGATGTCATACACATGTGAGAGTTGTCCATGCAATGGAATCATCAAAATGAGTGAGATATGATCAAAACAAGATGAGTGTACCAATCTGAATAGTCTGTTTTGTAGGGACTGTTAAGGATAGTTAGACAAGGAATGAGCAGTAGCTATAACTAACTTATTTGTATCAGATAATATGAAGTTTATTCCATCCAAAAATGAGCTTCTATCTTCTTATAGAACTTAAGATATGATGAAAATGGTGAAGATGAAACTAAAAATCAGATTTTGAAGAATTAATGTTTAATAGTATTATATAAGCACTCAAATAAATATAGTATAAACATGTGAATTAAAACTCACTAACTTATATATTACATTTATATAAATATGTATAAGGATAAACTAGCCGAGTACCCACGCCTAACGGCAGCTATATCTAGTTTCGAACAAATTCGATGACAAATAATACTTTTCGATGACATGGTTGCATTGTTGTTTTGATAACGGCGTAGTAAGTAAGTTGCAGAGTCATTCAAAATTAATTTGCGAGTTAGTCAAGTCTATGATGCCATTTAAGATGCTAGCGTTTGCTTCTTTTTATCCCGGCAACTTTGTGGAGCGCTCGCACTCATCATGACGTAAACTTGTTTTATACAAAACGATGCCATCATTCTTGTTTAGTAAATAAGTTCAAAAAAAATCTTGTTTATTAATAAAGTGAACCTTAGTTATAAGCATAACAAATAGCAACTATGATTACTTTTGAAATTTTTAGACTAACCTTTTTAACTGAAAATGTTTATACCGGGCATAGCGGTAGGAGTGTGAAGTTTTATTTTTTACAGATTTTGTATGTAGACTATTTATGTGGCTATGTTGTTCTCTTTTATATTTCTTCATTTGTGTGTGGTACATAAATGTTTTTGACAGATTTTGTGTATTGACGTGGGTGTGTTAATGCAAGTTCAAGTATTAACTGTTCATACAAGATTTAGTCGTGGCTCAATGAAAGATTCTAGTCATGGAAATCTTCTTTTTATCTTTAATATAATGTATTTACACAATGTCTTTAGCTTAAACTTTTTTGTGTCCATAATAATATGTTACATGCATTGCGTGTATATAAATTTGGTTTTCGACAAATTTTGTTGTGATTATACTTGCATTGCGTGTATATAAATTTGGTGTGTGGTTAAAAGATTGAAGTTATAAGTGTGTGTGCGCGAGAGTCCTTGTAGGTTTATCATTGTTGCAAAAATCAGTTTTGGAGACAGATTAACCGGGGATGAATTGTTTGACGGTGATTAACAGCCACGATTTATATGAATCGAGCTTATTAATCGGTTTGGTTAAAAACGGTCAAAAATCGGATTAATCAATCAAATAAAAAAACGGATAAATTGCCTAACTCGATTTTGAATAAATCGGACAAATCGGAATGATCGGATATAAATCGACTTAATCGGACATATACTTTCAAAATTTTATAATTTTATATATGGAAAATCCAAACTGATTAATAATTGGTTAATCCCGCCAAACTGATTAATCGCATGACTACCTAACCGTCTAACAAGCGTCGAAATTTTTTTATATAAGTCATTACAGTGACTCCCAAAATGATTATTAATACTTTTCGTTTATTCTTATCGGTTCAACAACACTTTAGGCCTTTAGCTATGGGAGTTCAAGCATGAAAATCAACTAATTTGTTTATGTGTGTCTCCGTTAGTGCTTGTTACGTTTGCCTGTATAATTCTGTTCTGTATCACATTATTAATGCGAAGAGTTTATAGATGCTTTTTGGATTGGTAGTACACGTATAGTAATTGTGTAGCAATCACAACTATTAGATATGCATATTGATCTTAGCTTGTCAAATTTTTGCGAGTTCGAGTTACACCTTATATTTAAATATTCAATATGACTCGACTTTTTTAAGCACGCATCTCTATCATTACTACTATTCTCAAACTTGAATATCAGATATGTGCCGACTAACAATACTACTTACTTTTGTATCACTTCTTTCTATTTTTTACACTTTTGTGCTTTATGGATTACTCGCCACGACTTTCATATCTCGATCTTAAAGACCTTGTTTTAATTTATTTTCGGATGTTCAACTAATCTAACAGTGGCGGTCCACATCAAATGGAAGTAATGTCACTTGCACTTTTTTTTAGATTCGGTTAACTTTTGAGTAGCGAGAATAAAGATTAAAAAGTATTGTCATTCCTAACCGTAATATATTATTATCCGATGACTTGTCATTAACTCAATTACCAAAAGATTTTATTACAACATGATAAATAAATAAAAAATCTATAATTGCATCTTAAAATTGTTTTCCTGAAAAGTGGTTGGCAAAATGTCAAAGACGTTAGTCCAATGGGGACTTGTGCCACTTTCTTTTGAAAAAATGTACTTTGAAAGGATGAGCCTGTAGTGTCATGTCAATGTATTGAAAGTCACAAAATTTAAAAAAAGTTAATTTTTTAAACTTTCAAACTCAAAAGTGAGGTTGGTGATTGTAAATTTTAAAAACTTTTGACAATAAAAACTTTTGGAATACTAACTTTCAAAATAAAATAAAGATGTAAAAATAACAAAAGTAAATCTCTTTTAAGATATTAAAAGCTACGATACTTTTTTTAAAGATTATTGCTCGTAATATACTCTCGCAACAAAGTTGTACGGTAACAAATATCAAATGTTTAAATCCTAGTTCTTGACACCATGAGCCATGACTTTTTATGGTTTTTCATGCCAAACTTTTATTCTAGGTTTTCTTAAAAGTAACCATTTTTAAACTTACTTTTAAAAATTTTCAAGAAATCTCAATTTCTGATTTTAGTATTAAATTTTTTTCAAGAAATCTTAATTTCTGATTTTCGAATCAAAATTATTAAAAATCAAAAGGTTTCAAATAAAACCTAAAAAATTGGAAAAATAATAAAACCTGAACTCTATACAAAATTTGCACCCTAAACATATTAACAAAAAAATTTATATATTAGTAAATGAACAAATGTATACATTATAAGCTTTATAACAAAGTTTATAATGAAATAAAATTATACAGTAATAAAATTTATCACAAATAATAAAAATCATTTAACAATTTTATGTAATAAATGTACAACTAACAATTTGAAAAAAGACTTATATACATTACGGCACCAATGTTTTCGGGTAGACAGCAGCGGCAACAAAGTTTCCGACGAAATTGAAGTGGCGGCAAACTTTTCGGCAAGCAGATCTAAAGATAAAAATCCAAAACAAATTATAGGCTTGAAAAATCTGTATCAAATTAATCATCCAAGACAACTTTAAGATAAGAAAAAAAAAGTCCACCGACGCAGATGTGAAACAATTTTGTTTGGATGATTAACTTGATACATATTTAAGAAGCAAACTACAAGACAACTTTAAGAAGTAATTTTGTTATAAAAAATCAGATCTCTTATAGAAAATTTAGAACAAATTCATATCTTTAGATCAAACCTTCCAGCAATACATGTGTCGTGGCTGCAGCGTTTCGGCAAGAGAGCGACAGCTTTCCGACTGTAAAACAAACAATAAAAAATCAGATCTACATGCAAAATTTATAAATATATAAAAAAAACCATCCAAAACTTGACTAATAATTATATATATATATTTAATAGAACACATTAGATCTACTGAATAAAAGACTTTACAACAGTAGTAATGTCCCGATAAGGTCTAGCGGTTATGAGTTCGAGTGGTGCTCAGGTCAGGGTGTGGTTTAGAGTTTTGATGGTGGTAGATCTGAGAGTGTAGTGTGTGTTTTTTCAATCAGTGGTAATATGTAAGGAGAGGGTGGACAACATGGGTTTCCAGGTAAATGTGGTGTGTTGTGGGGTATTTGTTTTTAGGGTAGGTTTATATGGTTTTATATGTTCGAATCTTTTTAGGGTCGGATGTTTGTTTGAATTTTTTTTAGGGATTGATGTTGGTTTGGAGTGTGTAAATTTAGGTTTTGATGTTGGTTTGGAAGTCTGAATCTTAAAATGGGAGGGTTGGATTTTGGGTGGGGATATGCATGCTTTATAAGGGAGTATAGATAAATGGACATTTTATAAAAATGGTAGTTTGGTAAGTTTTATAAGTTATAAAAACTATAAACATGATTTTTACGTCTTTTCGGCTACTACCGTAAAATTAACATTTTTCGTCAATTAAAACTTAGACGATTGGACCCGTCTAATGTAAACTTTTTAAAAGTCATATACTGATATATAAGTACTTATTACAAGTAAAAACCGATAAAACCCGAACTATATAACATACGGACATTAACGGGCTAAGTTAGCGTTATTGGACTAATAATACAACTAAATGGTCTAAACACTTATAAACTTACTTATTGGGCTTAACCCACTTGGGCCCAACATGTAAAGTATAATACTGATATTAAAGGTATAATTGGGCTAATGAAAAGTATTGGGCTTTTAATGGGCCTATTGGGCCTAAAACATGTAAATAAGTAAAACTAGTAAGCTAGTATAAAAGTTACCAACACCTAACAATAAAATGAGTAAATGAGAATGCATAAACCCACTTGATCATCATATATATAAATCATCATATGTATACATAATTGTTATTTTTATAAAGTCATTGGACAAGAGTCTAAGATAGGTATTATTTGTCTAGGTTTCCGTGATTGAAGTACGTACCGTACATCCGAATTGCCGATAACCCGCTTTCCCACATCAACGTGAGTTCATAGCCTCGCACTCTTTTAAATGTTTTTATGAAATGTTTTATAAACCCGCGAGGGAGATAACATGTTAGTTTTGATAAAATAGGACATCATTTGTCCCGATTGTTTGTTTATTGATTTGGACCCGAATGATTGTATGACCCGATGAATGAATATATGACCCGATAAATGAAATGAAATGGATTATTAAAGTTAGGTTATGTCATTAAAAGTGCCATTAGCATGAATTGTGAACTACCGGGATTTGGTAGACGCTTATGCATATAATAGTACTATTTGGGGACGATCACCCCAGTTCGCGCCTTGACGGTTGATCCCCGTCGTGCCACATTGATTGGTAAGCGAATTTATGTATGAGAAGATTTACACAAGCGTGATTATTATGACGACACGCTAATTTAGATGGGCAAATTGAGTTTCGGGCTAGCTACCCGTTGTTTGTTGTAGTAAGGTAACAATGTCATGCGACTTATAATAATCCAATTAACGAAATACTTCTATACGCACTGAATTACAATGAATTACCTGACTAGCAATACGGGGTCTTATTATTGATTTTATATTCGTGTTTTGGTTTTTCATAACCATATTCATATAACGGTTTTTATTTAACTCTATACAACATTATAAAATGTATTGTATGATGTTTTTAACGACAATGGTTCGTATAATGATTTTGAAGGCAAAAGCATATATTATAATTTTTGATAAGGATTTGTATAAAATGACTTCGGCTATTTTATGGCCTATTACAATGATTTGTACAAAATGATTTTCGGTAATAATTTTATACCGATGTTATATTGATGGATTTAATTAAACTCTATGAATTCACTCGGCGTCATCGCTGACCTTTTCTTTTAACATGTTTTATCTAAGTTACTTGAAGGTAATTCTCTAGAAGACGATAAGAATTCATGGCCCGCACTTAAATAACTATTTCCATTCAAATGCTTTGTAAAACTTGTATGATACACAATGACTTGGGACCTATGTAAAAATTGATCTTTATGAATGGAGATGCTTTATTATTAAACAACGCGATTTTTAAGCGTTGTCTATGATGTGAGTAATGTGTTATCCCGTAACACCAACGAGTCTTCCGCTGTATTGAATTTTGTAAATTTGGGGGTGTTACAGTTTGGTACTAGAGCTCTCGTTATAGAGAACGAAAGATTTTTTAAAACTAAGGTTTTGAATAAAACATTTCAAAATCTTTTAACTATAAACATTTTTCTCAAAATGTCTAAAAATCTTTTGACTATAACGGTGCCAAAGAATTCCCGAGTTACCGACAAGGCCAGACTGAGAATTTTTATTTGAATATATATATATATATATAACTTGGATTATATATATATATATATGATGTAATTTTGTTACATGATTGTTTGATTATTAATTCTATATTTATACTAGGTATTTATACGATGTAGATTGTCACAAGGAACCCTAAATCCCCTAGTAAATTAATCGAAGCTATTCTCGTAGGAATTCTAGCTATCCTAGATCTAAACCAAGTTGTGGATATTTATGATCCCAACAAAATGGTTGATATTCGTAGAAATGTAGATATAGTTTATTGTGATATTGAAGAAGAATTGGCGAGATTAAATCTGATATTGATGTCATGACGATCTTTCCTTATAGAGTGGAGTTTGACAAAACGTTACCACCTAGAAAGATGTCATCTGATTCGTTGTCATCCAATTCTTAAATTGAAATCGAAAGAGTGAATGTTGCACTTGAGGCTGTCATTGGAACCATTACTCAAAAGCCTCATGCCACTAGTACCTTTTCGAGAAGTCTAATGGAATGTGTAAGTCATTTCATCCTAGTGACTCATTTGATAACTATTGTTATAAGAGCTATAGGATTGGAAATTAAGTGTTGTTCATATCGAGCTTTTATTGCCGTTTTAAGGTCTAAGAATAAGGTTGAAAGTATTGGAGAATGAGGTAGGATATCGAATTGAGTATAAAATTGGTTGAAACTTGAATAAAGTAAAATTTAACTTGTATGGAATATGAGACTGTTAAGAGGAAGTCGTTAAGTCCTGTGATTTAATTATAAGGTTTTAATTGATTGTTAGTTTGTGTTAAGGGTTGTTCCTAAACCATTGTCCAATGACGAGGATGCCCAGTGTCCAATAAATAAATTGAAGAAATCTTCTTCTGAATTGGGACCGATGGATCTTTCGGGACAGGTGGGACACCTAATGACTCTTATAGATTAGTATTCATTGTGGTATCTTTTAAAAATAATCCCTAACTTAACTGAGACATCAGTTGGTAGGATGGGTTCTTGGAATTGTATGACATAGTGACACATAATGTGTTACGGTACAATTTAGACTTGTTTGTGATTAATGAAAAGACTACCTTTGATTGCTAAATTCTACATGTATCGATGTTATCTATCTTTTATTGCTTCATCCTAATGTTCACATTAGTGATGCAACCATTGAACAAGTACTCATCTCGATTTGAGTTACGTTGTGGATTATTCTTTTTGAAGTGCCATTGAGGTCATAAACCTCATGATTAATTGGCTAAATTCATTTCCTAGCATATCTTAGTGAGTTCTTAGTGAACAACTTTTCATCACTCCTTTGCAGATCACTAATTATTTTTATAAGTTAAAACAGTATCCCTTGAGAAAAATTGGGTTTTCATCACCATATGGATTATTTAAAGTGAGACTTATAAATAATCGTTATCAAAATGAGGTTGTTTATAAAACACCTTAGAAAACTTAATTGTTTTCATAACAAAGAAAATCTTTGTAAATTTATTCTTGATTCTTATTTAAGAATTAAGCATGAAATTTTTTTTATTATAAACATGATAAGAAAGTTTTGACGAACTGAGTATTGCATCGTTAATCTTAAAATTGTATATAGTTGCGCGCCTACATACAATTTGGAATGGACCATGCAAGGCTGATTAGTAGTCACCATAAAACTAATGAATAAACACTACATTTTCTTTGAAGATTGTGAAAGATTAAATTTTATGAGATCTGCAAGAAGTGAAAAATAGGGACATAGTGTTAGGGGCACCTACATATGTGCCTGTAGCATCTAATCTTCTGAGTTTAATTTACTCATCTGTGGAAATTGTCTTATTTGACAATTGACAATTCTTTATTGTCCAGTTCTCCTGTAGTGAGATTCTTAGGAAAAGTATCTAATTACCGAGTGTTGATACCCGACTGGATGTATCGACGTTCCTATCATTTCTTTTGAATTGATTTGTGACAATCCGTCAATTTCAGGTCATTATTTTAATCTCTACTATTGTGTATTCATGTTTACTTTAATGAGAATTTTAAATTATCGGCTAACCGAGAAGGTTATAGTTTGAAACTTAACGTAAGAATGTCGTTTAGATGAAAACCGACAAGAAAAACATTAAGTATCGATATTATATTCTCAAATTCATCATATGAATGATTTTATTGTATTTATTCTTATTTCTCGTGTTTTACGTTTTAACGAATGACGAGAACTACTAGTGATCGCGATACCGACGGATGCCCAAAATTTTATGTTTTATTATCGATAATCTCGATATTGGAGATTTTTGGAATTTTGGTTTCATTACGTATTACGTCGATTCGGAACCCTACTATTGCTTTTCGTGTGCGTTTAAATCCTTGAAAAAGTATTTTATTGAACGAGACTTAATATATTTATGAATCCAGGACGAAACCCGACTCTCGTAAATTTACAAAAAAAAACGACTAGTTATCATTTCCCGCTCTTTGCTAACTAATTGGCAAACAAGGCCAAAAGATATCCAATATTGCACATTTAGTCCTTCCACCACTATATATAAACCATTTTTTTCACACACACTCTCATTTTAACACTCCAAAAATTTTTGTCTCCCCTTTTCCTTCTCTCTAGCTCACGGCTCAACACCACTACCATCAAACCACCATCAAAATTTGATTTTTGGAAAATCTAAGCAATGACCCATCCTTAAAACATCATTGTAAGTAAATCCCATCAAGAAAATCCAACATGCAACAACATTTTTCTTAAGATTTGATTTTGATAATTTTGTTAAAAACATTGATTTGATCTAATTAAATCATTGGGTTTGTGTTTGATTGTGTTTAGGAACACACTATTGAAATATTGGAGCATGAAAAATGTTTTATTTTGGTGATTTCAGCCCCAAAACCCACGAAATTTTTGAGGGGTTTGGGTGTTCTTGGTGTTTTGATCTATTTAACTATGGTATGGTTCCTCTTATGATGTTATTATTATTTTAATATTATTTTCTTGAAATACATGTGTTCTTTTGATTTGGGTTTTGGAGGAGGATGATCATACTTATGATTAGGAATGTTTGGATTTGTTTAGATTGATTACAAGTTGTTATTAGGGGTGTAGGAATGATTGAAATGGGTCAAAAAGATGATTTGTTATGGTTTTGAAAGAGGTGTTTTAGACCAGTGGGTAAAAGGCTATTTTCGGAAATCTTACTGTTTGAAAATGATTAAACTAATAGGATAGGCTTGTAGATAATTCTTTTAGCTTCTATTTGCTGCTTGAATGAGCTTCTAACTCATTACGGATCAAAAGTTATGATGTTTTGATTATTCGTGTACCGGGAGACGAGTATCGGCACAATCCAAAAATTGTTGTCGATATTTGGATCGGATCTCGGGGACCATAGAATGAGTTTTAAAAATATTCAAGGACTGATTTAAGTTGCTAGACCTCAGGTCATGAGTCTATTTTCAAACCCGGGTGTTGGTTTTGGAAACGGAATTGTTTAAATGTGTCAAAATGGTTTTACAAGTCAAAGGCGTAAAACTGTCCGGTTTTTACAACACGAAGATGTGTCGGGAAGAAGGTCTTAGGATTAATTTTTTGAATGAAACTGAAACTGAGTCTTAATCATATAATAAGTGAGTTTGTGACCAAGTTTCGTCAAAATCGGACAAGTCTAGATAGTGTAGATTGGTGTGTACATTTGGAGTTTACATGCTGATTGGTATTTTGGACACGTAGTCCAATGCTCGTGTGGCGTGAGTTTGAGTATTCACTATTGGACATGGTGACTTACCCAAGAGTTAAGTCATTATATAAATGACTTAGTTACTGGTCCAAGGGAAGTAAAATGATAGTTTGACTTGCGTTGGCTTGGCGTCTTAAGACGGGTCAATATCGAGAGTGCAAGTGTTTAAAAGAATAGTGTTGAATAAAAGGATATAGTAATAACACTTGTATTATTAAATTTTTCGGTATTGTCTTGGTTTTGTAATTTTGATTTTTATATTATTTAAGTATGATTTATACTTAAGTCGACTTTTAACAAACGCGCCTTATTTGGTAGGTTGCGGTTTTCGTGTTTAAACGGGCATCACTAATCGTCGGCGATCGTCTCATTACCACTATTGGCTAAGGTGAGTCTATAGCCTCGCTTTTAACATGTTTACTTGTTTTATAAACCCGCGAGGGGGATAACATGCTTGTTTTATTAAAATAAAAGGGTTACAACGATAAGTTGTGGAAACTTTACTTATTGGAAAAGTATGGGTGCAACGAGAAGTTGTGGAAACCCTTATTATTAGAAAAGTAATTATTATAAATGAAGGGCACAACGAGAAGTTGTGGTAAACCCTCTTTGTTTTAGAAATTAAACACAAGGAACTTGATTGTATGCTTAGATGAAATTTATTGCATAAGTTAGTTTTAGCCTTAAAGGACCCATGAATCGTGAATTGTTAATCGAAGTAACGCTAATGCTATGGATAGATCTATCGGGGTGACGCCCAGTCCGGTCGCGACTAGCTATCGCGTGGTGTTGTGATGCACTAGTAATGAAACATCGGATGCATTGTGAAATTTTGTTTTTGTGTGGGTTCTTTTATCGTTCTCTCGGTATCTCTTCGAATTGATAACTGGTTAAGTGCGAGAGATTAGTTGTTCTTGGTGAATCAAATTAAAGGGTGTCGTTGTCTAAAACTAATTAAAAAGTTAAATGCGAAACGTAATAAAAATAAACCGAAAAACAATTAATTAAAACTAATAGTAAAACAAATAATAAAATGTAATTTAAAGCGAAACAATTAATAAAAATAAAACTAAAAGACGAAATTAATTATCGACTCGAAAATAAAGTTTAATAAATGAAAATGGAGAGAATAAAACTAAAATGGTACTTTAAAGCTAAACAAGGCAAAACCTAAAGCGGGTACTAAATAAAAGATAAAACTTGAACTTTACGAAAAAATATTAATTTTAAAATTAGAAGAAAAATTTAACTAAAAATATGTAACTTTCAGAAATTAAATCGGAACAACTTTCAGATTTAACTAAACAATTACGGAACAAAATAAATGAATAAGCAAGCTAGCAGGCAGCTAGCTCAAGCAGCCAAGCTGCCTGCTGAAATTGGCGGGAAAGAAAATGAAGCTAGCAGGTAGGCACGACATTTTAGTTAATATGTATCGGAATGTGGTTGTAGTATCGGAATGTGTTTAAGTGATTCTATCGTAATGGTTTTTTTTTTTTTTTTTATTTCTTAAACTATCGGAATGTAAGCTAAAAAAAACTATCGGAATGTCTAAAAATAAAAACTGTCGGAATAACTAAAGTACCAAAATCCATCGGAAAGTGGCTGTCAAAATTTTGGCAGCACTTCGTCGCAATATACCTTAAACTCCGTCGGAATATGCGATCGCAATGAGCGATCGCAATCCCGATCGGAATAAGGGGGATGAAACACAAGCCATCGCAAAGTAGAACCAAGAATGGTTATTGCGATGGAACATAAGCTGCCCGTCGGAATGTGGTAAACCCCAATATTGCGATGAAAACAACTTTAAACCGAAATTGGTGGTAAGCTTAAAACATAATAAGCACATACAATAGGCTACTAAACCGAAACTTGAACAACTTAATAAGCATAAATTTGAAAGCTTTTTAAAAGACAAAATTCATAAACTTTATAAAAACACAAAATAAACAAACTTTAAAAAGACTAAAACTTTTAAGAAAACTTAAAACAAATAAGCTAGACACAAATTAAGCCAATAAGCATGTCAAGCTCAAAGCTTGATTCGTATGAAAACTTAAAGATTAACAAAAAGATAAACTTTTTAATAAATCAAACGTGAAGCTTAAACAAATCTTGTAAAGAAATTTCGGATTAAGCACAAATAAAAAGCTAAGAAAGGTAGAATAAGAATAAGATTAAAACAAGAATTAAATTATAAAAAGTAAAGATTTGATTAAAAACAACAAGAAAGGAAGATGAAAGATTGGGATTCTAGTGAGAGAAACTGTCACTTTCTCTCTCTAGAATCACCTACAAAATTGAAAGAAAAACTAAGCTAAACTAAATCTAACCAACCCTCCTAAATGAGTTTAGGAGGGTATTTATAGGAAATGGGGAGGTGCATGTGTTGCCTCTTCTTTCTTTCTTTCTTCACGTCTTCTCGTCTTTTAAGTTCTTCGACTTTATCGACTTTGTCTTGGGATTAATTAAACTCGTCTTATAATTTGTTTATTTATTAGACTCGAGTTCTTCGGCTTTTTTTTATTAAACTTTCGTCTTTGACTTTTTCTTCGAAAAATCTTCGAATTGGTCTTGGACTTCCGTTCTTTTTCCACTCTTGATCTTTCGACTTCGTCTTTTGTCGTTTTCTTCTATAAAAGCTCGTGAAAGACCGTGTTTTCTTTCCTTTTCACATTTTGACCCTGAAACACAATAAAAACACAAACCACGCATAATTCCGCCATTTACGACATAAAATATACGTTTAGGTCCAGTTTTAATGTAATTAAGTGGTAGAAAAGATGGGTGTTTTCACACCTATCAAATCCCCTACACTTAACCATTGCAATGCCCTCATGCAATGCTTAGCAATAAAGCAAGGTTTACACTTTCCATCATAATCAACCTACCTTGGCCTTTATTAAACAACTAAGGAAAATCAAAAAGATAGAAAATAACAAGATGCAACAAGGAAGAAACTTGTAAAGAAATCTAAGACTTACATTAGGGCTTGTATGTCATGAATGTTTATCACCCTCAAGTTTCACGTTCCCCATGCCAAGCTTAAAAACAAGATCATTGTTAGTACAAGTTAGTATAACAAACATTTACTCATGCGGTTCAATTAATCACTCAAACTCCCTTATTCCTATGGGTATCTCTTATATTTTATTTTTGTCTTAGAATGATCATGAAGATGCATTGTTGGACTTATTTCGATAGTTTATTTAAGCTGAAAGCAAAGTAGGACGATTTGATCAATAGTTAGCTAAAGGACAAAATCTCTTAAAACTGCTTCTCGGGATATCAAAAAGTTCATATCTTGGCATAACTTGGTTCGCGATTTGAGACCTTTCTCGGGCCGATATTTGGCATGTACTTCATACTTCATATCTTGAGAGACGTTCTTGAGATAATGGTCTTCTCATCGTTCATAGAGTTTCTTCACTTGGAGACTTTTGAGAGGTACTCCAACTTTGTTGACCACGACTTCATGATTATTTCTTCAATCTCTAATTGGGATTTTGAGATACAACGATCTGCCTCCTTTTCGGACTTGGATCTATTTATCCTCATACCTTGTTAGGGTCTTTTCGGATAGACTTCTCCATGATCTTTATGGGAGTTGATTGCTTTTCGTCGTGAGTCTTGATCCTTCATATTGATTTTGGGAATAATGCTTTTCACATCACTTTGGATCTTCAGCAATAAAATGGAATCCTCATGCCTTGTTAGGGCCTTTTCGGACTCGCCAATCTTGGCGCCCCGCTTCATAAGTTATGCCTTGGCTATGAACTCTTATCATTACCGAGCAACTTTTAAACGATCTTGGGCTAGAAGCTAAGTAACTTTTCAAATCGTACGACCTTACTTATTGCAGATAATTTATTAGCAAGTGATGGGAGAAAAAGATCATAATTAACTCACATAAGTTAATGAGAGAATACCAAACTTGTAACCAACTCTATCATTTCTCGTTCTCCACAATTTAAAATCTCAAGGAATGAGACTCGTGGATGCTTAGCCTAATAAACCAATTAAGGTCTACATGGTTAAGGATACTAGCTAGAGTGAACTTGGATAAGTAAACTCGGGTTGAGTCAAAATATTCACAACGGGCCTAATATATCTAAGATATCTAAACTTGCTAAAACCATTTTATTAAAATAAGAGAAAAATAGCAAAAATAATGGGAACTACAACTAGGCCAAAATAGATTAAAAATTTTGAAAAATGTCGAAAAATTGATTTTCCGGTTAAAATGAGGACAAATACAAGGAAAAGGCCACTTAACTTCGATAGAAGTCCCCCCTACACTTAATATAAACATTGTCCTCAATGTTTAAGCATGTGGGAGTAAACTCCCCTACACTTAGGACATTGTGCACTTTGTTTAAATCTCATTAAGGAAAAGACAACTAAAGAGATTCCTATTTTAATATTGAGAAATATAAAATAGTGAATCGAAAAGAGTTTAGGATAGAACCGGGAAGAAAGGGACACGGAATCATGGTTCGTCAAAAGTCATCAAGAGTGTGTCGTTGAAGCTCTAATCCCTGCACATGATAAGAAAGAAAGCAAGAAACACCACGGGGCTCCCCCTACACTTATGGTGAAAATAGATAGATAATTGGGTTGCCTCCCAAAAAGCGCTTGTTTATATTAACCGAGTCACGAGCCTGACTCGTCCCCGAATTAAATGGTCCATGGGGAAGCCTCGAATGTAATACCGGGATCAAAGACCTTGTCCTCGTTCCCGGTTGACATCAACAAAGGAGAGGCGGGGGGATAAGTCTTGAAAGGGAGAAAGGTCCTTTCGACATACGTATAGTATGTGAATTCAAGATCCACGGGAGGTGGGTTGGGTAAAGTAAGCACATTGTCCTCCCCCAAAGACAATGGATGCTGAGCAAACGGAAAAGCCGTATTGTTATCAATCATAGCATAATCAATGTCGCCTCCCGGGTCAAAGCACTCATCCTCCGTGATAGTGGCTAAAGGGGAGGATGAAAGGTGCTCGGGAGGGGGACTTGGGACAATATTTTCTTGTAGCAAATTAGCAAAAATAATGTCCCCCTCCAAATCATCGTCATCATTACCTGGTGGTATGGAGTGAATGTCAATTTCTTCCAGCAATGGGTCATTATCTTCAACAGGAGGAATAGATGGAGGCGAAGACTCGGAAAGAGGAGGAGAAGTCAACGCTTCGATTTGAGCAATAAGAAGGTGCACTTTCCGTAATCTATCGCGAAGAAGCACGTCTTCAACCTCATCCACAAGATCATGTTCATCGGTGAACTTCTCGTAAACCGGAGAGAATAAATCGTCATCGCCCGCATCTCCCGGTGGAGATTGAGAAATTTCAAAGGTGAAATTCTCATAGCTTGGAGAAAAATCGTCATCACTAGGATCGACTTCTTTCGTAAGAGCAACGTCGTCCTTAGGCTCCATAGCAGTCGGTATGTCACAAACCTCATCATCCAATACTTTGTCGAGACCAACATCACCAAGCGCATGCAATGTATCACAATCCGTAGACACATTTGGGATATTGAGAGGAGGGATGACAATTGCACTAGGACATTGAGCAGTAAGATCATTCCAAGAAATAGTAGGCTCATCGTCATCATCATCATCATAATAGTATTGACGCACAGGAGGAGGGGTATAATCATTAAGATTAGATACTTTCTCTTGTTGCTGTCTCTTCTCTTTTTCCCATGCTTCTTTGAACCGAACAAAGGCTTCTTGAATGTCCAAAATAATGGCGTGCCTTTCTAGAGTAGTGAGTTGTTGATCAATATGAATTCCCTGAGAGGATTGATGATTGAGGGTGTGATGTGGGGGCTCAAAATGTTGAAAACCTGAATTATAGCATGGTTGTAGCTCATAGTAGTTCATCGGTTGGGAAGAATTAGAAATCGTGTTTGGTTCATAATAATCCATGGGTGAAGAAAACTGAGGACACGGATTTTGCTCATAATAATTCATTGGTTGACAATAGGAAGTATCGTGAGGACCCCCACAGTTGTTGCAGAACGGTTGAGGAGAAAGACTGGGTGCGTCATGTGGATAGCTATTATCATAGTCATAATTGTACCCCGGTTCTTGCCCGTGATCATACGGGTATGGAACCGGGCACGAAATATGCCAATGAGAATCGCTTCCACAATAGGTGCACGTGGGAATAGGAGGTGGGTTCAAAAAGGACGAATTAGTCGAATTGCACAAAGGACAAAATCCGAATTGTGTGTTGTCGATACCGTTTCCGCACCGC
Organism: Glebionis coronaria; assembly: GCA_025667525.1. Taxonomy (NCBI): domain Eukaryota; kingdom Viridiplantae; phylum Streptophyta; class Magnoliopsida; order Asterales; family Asteraceae; genus Glebionis; species Glebionis coronaria. The sequence goes on along the minus strand of CM046880.1, from coordinate 132,827,199 downwards.
TCACATGTACACCATTGACAAGAGTCGTTCCCGTACAGTTGTCTCCCACACCCGACGCAATGGACATAAAAATCCATGGAGAAAGATAGATAAGCAAGAAGAATATTTTTGGTGCAAAACTTTGAAAAAGAAATGCTTTTAAAGATTTTGCAAATGTTTTTGGATTTTTGAAAATTTTTGACAAGAAAAATAACGTTCACAAGTGAACGGATCCCAAAATCCAACGCGTCACTCACAAAAAACCTTCGATCTTCACAAAAAGAGCCGGCAGCGGCGCCATTTGAAATTTTGTTTTTGTGTGGGTTCTTTTATCGTTCTCTCGGTATCTCTTCGAATTGATAACTGGTTAAGTGCGAGAGATTAGTTGTTCTTGGTGAATCAAATTAAAGGGTGTCGTTGTCTAAAACTAATTAAAAAGTTAAATGCGAAACGTAATAAAAATAAACCGAAAAACAATTAATTAAAACTAATAGTAAAACAAATAATAAAATGTAATTTAAAGCGAAACAATTAATAAAAATAAAACTAAAAGACGAAATTAATTATCGACTCGAAAATAAAGTTTAATAAATGAAAATGGAGAGAATAAAACTAAAATGGTACTTTAAAGCTAAACAAGGCAAAACCTAAAGCGGGTACTAAATAAAAGATAAAACTTGAACTTTACGAAAAAATATTAATTTTAAAATTAGAAGAAAAATTTAACTAAAAATATGTAACTTTCAGAAATTAAATCGGAACAACTTTCAGATTAAACTAAACAATTACGGAACAAAATAAATGAATAAGCAAGCTAGCAGGCAGCTAGCTCAAGCAGCCAAGCTGCCTGCTGAAATTGGCGGGAAAGAAAATGAAGCTAGCAGGTAGGCACGACATTTTAGTTAATATGTATCGGAATGTGGTTGTAGTATCGGAATGTGTTTAAGTGATTCTATCGTAATGGTTTTTTTTTTTTTTTTTTTTTTATTTCTTAAACTATCGGAATGTAAGCTAAAAAAAACTATCGGAATGTCTAAAAATAAAAACTGTCGGAATAACTAAAGTATCAAAATCCATCGGAAAGTGGCTGTCAAAATTTTGGCAGCACTTCGTCGCAATATACCTTAAACTCCGTCGGAATATGCGATCGCAATGAGCGATCGCAATCCCGATCAGAATAAGGGGGATGAAACACAAGCCATCGCAAAGTAGAACCAAGAATGGTTATTGCGATGGAACATAAGCTGCCCGTCGGAATGTGGTAAACCCCAATATTGCGATGAAAACAACTTTAAACCGAAATTGGTGGTAAGCTTAAAACATAATAAGCACATACAATAGGCTACTAAACCGAAACTTGAACAACTTAATAAGCATAAATTTGAAAGCTTTTTAAAAGACAAAATTCATAAACTTTATAAAAACACAAAATAAACAAACTTTAAAAAGACTAAAACTTTTAAGAAAACTTAAAACAAATAAGCTAGACACAAATTAAGCCAATAAGCATGTCAAGCTCAAAGCTTGATTCGTATGAAAACTTAAAGATTAACAAAAAGATAAACTTTTTAATAAATCAAACGTGAAGCTTAAACAAATCTTGTAAAGAAATTTCGGATTAAGCACAAATAAAAAGCTAAGAAAGGTAGAATAAGAATAAGATTAAAACAAGAATTAAATTATAAAAAGTAAAGATTTGATTAAAAACAACAAGAAAGGAAGATGAAAGATTGGGATTCTAGTGAGAGAAACTGTCACTTTCTCTCTCTAGAATCACCTACAAAATTGAAAGAAAAACTAAGCTAAACTAAATCTAACCAACCCTCCTAAATGAGTTTAGGAGGGTATTTATAGGAAATGGGGAGGTGCATGTGTTGCATCTTCTTTCTTTCTTTCTTCACGTCTTCTCGTCTTTTAAGTTCTTCGACTTTATCGACTTTGTCTCGGGATTAATTAAACTCGTCTTATAATTTGTTTATTTATTAGACTCGAGTTCTTCGGCTTTTTTTTATTAAACTTCCGTCTTTGACTTTTTCTTCGATAAATCTTCGAATTGGTCTTGGACTTCCGTTCTTTTTCCACTCTTGATCTTTCGACTTCGTCTTTTGTCGTTTTCTTCTATAAAAGCTCGTGAAAGACCGTGTTTTCTTTCCTTTTCACATTTTGACCCTGAAACACAATAAAAACACAAACCACGCATAATTCCGCCATTTACGACATAAAATATACGTTTAGGTCCAGTTTTAATGTAATTAAGTGGTAGAAAAGATGGGTGTTTTCACACCTATCACATTGTATAAGAGAAATATACGCACTTGGCTAGGTGTGTTGGGCTGAAATAATATATGTTAACGTTCAATGTCACGAGGCTTATGTAATGAAACCGATAATTATGTCCGTACAACATAATGGTAATTCGGTAAATTATTAACCATGGAAGGTTATTTTGAATACTTGTGTTCTCTTTATTTAAATTAAACTCTATAGATTCACTCGGCAAATTTTGCTGACTTTTAAGCATGTTTTATCTCAGGTCCATTGGGAAGGCACTCGAGGAAGGCGGTTTCGTGAAGCTTGCTTATTTGAAATGTTATGGCCCGCTTTTATAAATTATATCCATTCAAATAATTTTTACCAATTACTAGCTTTTGTAAACTTGAAAGTTATCTGGGACCGTGTATGAAATTTTATCTTGATTAAATGAAATTGAATGGATGTTTATTAAAACGTCTCGTTTTGAGCTGTTTTCTATGATTATGAGATTGAACCATGATAGTAACACCCAATGACCCTTCCGCTGTTATGACTGAAATTGGGGGTGTTACAGATTGGCATCAGATCTCAAGTTATAGAGAACGAAAAGATTTTCCAAAAATGAATTTTTGAAATCTTTTAACTATAACTGTTGCAAGCGAAACCTCCGAGTTGCCAATGGACGAGAATGAAAGTATTTATATATATATATATATATATATATATATATATATATATATATATATATATATATATATATATATATATATATATATATATATATATATATATGTTGTAATCTTTAACGATTATTTGAACTTGTGAATTACAAGGTATGTTTTCATTTATTTAATTATAAATGATAATTTTATATTTATACGAGATTTATACGACGTAGATTGTCACGAAGCCACCCTAGTCATTTTTATGCTAGCGCCGAAGCTATTCCTGAAATGAATCCTGTTATTCTCGAGATTAACTAAGTTGTGGATATACATGATCCCAACGAAACGGTTAATATTCTTGCTGATATTCTTTTGGTTACAAGGATTTTGATTTCCTTGGTTCTTATTCTTGATTTATCGATTCGTTCATTTCGTTTAGCAAATTTAATCTGTATTTTCATTAATCTTTGACATTATAATGTTTTGATAAAAACAAGTTTGTCCGAGATGGTACTATTGATTGTTAGGAACTGAGATTGATTTGTATGGTATTCACATGCCAACCAGGATTCCATATCATATCACTGATCATTTTCTGTTAAATCAATTTCTCATTTGTTTCGATCTTAATCTTTCGCGTTGAGCTGGCGATGCTTGAATAAAGTGATTTATAATCGTTGAAATAAATTGGCCATTTATTTGAACAAGGAAATTATAAATTGTTGAACTACAAATTTCTGAATCTTATTTGGAAGGACTTGATCAATCCATGGAATAATGATTCATAAAGGTGTGGGCTTAAGCATATAGCATTTGCGTGATTAAACTCTTATTAAATTATAATTCGTTTGCTCGATTCATTCTTTGATTTTGTTCCTTAATTCCTTGATCGTGAAATGGTTGTATTGAGATTGTTCCAAAAGCACCAATTGAGGAGGATATCAAGCGTCTCTGAAAGACATTGAAGAAATCTTCTTCTTGTGGGACCGAGGAGCTTTCTTAGCCATGTGAAATAACTAGTAACTCTTAGTAGATTAGTTTATCAGTGTAGTATCTTCTCATTAATCCCTAACTAAACTGTGACAACAGTTAGTAGGACTAGTCTTTTAAGTTGTATGGCATTAGACGATGATTATCCATAATGTTGACAATACGACTTGTACTAGTTTATGATCAATGGAATGACTATCTTTTGATTCCTAATTCTACATCGTTCTATTATTATCTTTCTCTGCTTTTCTCTTATAAATTCCTGTAGCATAACGCAATTATTAAATGAATACTCATTATGATTTGATTTGCGTTCACAAGACTCATGCAGTCAATGAAAGCTATGACTGAAGCACGAATGCGTCAAGTTATTAGTGAATAAGTTATTGTATCTTTAGTTAAATTCATGGCCAACATGAATGATGAATCTGGATCTGGAGCTGAAGCTACAATTGGTGGAACTGGAACCGGTGGAGCTAAAGCTGGAGCCGATAATGTTCGTGGTACGGATGGAACAGATGTGCCCAAAGTTAGAGGCTGTAACTACAATTCATTCGTTAAGTGCAAACCGTAGACGCTTTAGGGGACTAAAGATGATGGAGGATTGTGTCAGTTATGGAAAGCTGGCGTTAGTCTTTCGAATCAGTGACCCTAATCAGGAGGATAAGGTGCAGTTTGAAATCGCTACTCTCCAAGGTCGTGCATTAATTTGGTGGAATGGCAGACTTGCTTCCATAGGTATCGTTACTTATGGGACACCATGGACTAAGGTGAGGAAATGGTTAATTGAGGAGTTTGTCCTCGAAGTATTTCCAAAAGTATGGAGCAAGTGTTGTACAATCTGAAACTGAAGGGAACTAATATTGGTAGATATATCAAGTGTTCCCATAAGTTGACTCCTTTATGTCTAAGAATTTTGGAACCCGAACCGTCAAGGTCAAGAAGTATATTTACGGCTGACCAGGAATATATGCGGTGATGTGACTTCTTCTAAGCCGTTTACTATTTGTGAGTTGTCTGCATGGCTGATTAGCTCATGGGACACATAATTCAAGGCAAGGCTGATGTTACTGAAGGGAAATATAATTCCAAATTGAAAATTCTTTTCGTGCATTAGAGCTCGTAAGTATATCGAAAAAGGTTGTGGATTATTCATGGCTTAGGAATCGTAGAAGGAATCGTAAGAGAAGTAAGTAGAATTACTCTAGCCATTTGTGACTATTCTGAAGTGCTTCTAGAAGATTCGCCGAGGCTTCCGCCTCCAAGGCAAATAGAATTCCTAATTGATCTGATTTCTGGTGTTGCAACTGTGGCACATAAGCCATATTTATTAGCACCCTCTGAGTTGAAGTAATTATTTGTGCAGTTTTAAGAACTATCTGATAGAGGTTTCATTCGACCGAGATCGTCAGTTGTAGAACTCCTATTCTATTCGCCAAGAAGAAAGATGATTCGTTTCGTATGTGTATCGATTTCCGAGAGCTGCATAGGCTAACGGTCAAGAACTGTTATCCGCATCCAAGAATTGATGATCTATTTGATCAACTTCAAACTCTCGTGTTTTCTCCAAGATTCTGGTGTTTTCCCCAAGATTGATCTTTGTTTTGCTTATCATCAACTTCGCATACGCGAGGAAGATATTCCTATTATGGCGTTTAGAACTTGTGATAATCATTATGAGTTAGTGTTATGCATTCTGGTTTGACCAATACGCCTGTTGTATTCATTGACTTAATGAATTGTATCTGTAAGCCGTGTCTTGATAAATTCGTGATTGTTTTCATTGATGATATTCTAATCTGCTCGAAGAGCGAGGAAGAACATGCCGAACACTTAGGAATTATCTTGAACTTGTTAAAGAACGAAAAGATGTACCCAAAAATTTTAAAGTGTGATTTTTGGCTCTGTTCTGTGCAACTTCTCTGTCACGTGATTGACAAAAGTGGCTTACATGTTGATTCTGCGAAAATCGAAGCCATCGAAATTTGAATATTCCAACTACTCCAACTGAAGTACGACAAATTCTAGGTTTGGCTGGTTATTACTGAAGGTTTATCGAAGGATTCTCTTTGATATCAAAACCATTAACTAAGCTAACTAAAAAGAATGAATCGTTTGTGTGTGGCGATGATGAAGAGAAATCTTTTCAGCCTATGAAAAGAAAACTCTGCGACACGCCGATCTTATCATTACTCGAAGGATGTGAAGATTTTTGTTGTTGATCGTGATACATATCCTTTATGATTTGGGGTTGTTTTGATTTGTATATGCTTGTAGGAAGCCTAGGAAGAATGAGGAAACTACACAACCCATGACTTGTAATTGGGTGCGGTGATTTTACTCTTCGTCTATTGAGACATTAATTCTTTGGCACTAATGTAGGGTATCCACCGATAGTAAGAGCCTACAATGTATTCTGGAATAAAAGAGGTAAATAAGCCTTTTACGTGATTACGATTGTGTTATTCGTTATCGTTCGTGAGGTAGGAGCAAATTACAATGGATTCATTGTTAAGCTCTCGAAAACTCAGTCTGTGTATGACTCGATTTGTGTCAATGTTGATTGATTAACTCTGCTCATTTTATTCTAATAAATAGAATGATCGTGCGAACTAAGAATCGTTTGTTAACTGCTCGTAGTAGACATAGAAGTTATGACGACGTGAAGCGAAAAACTTTGGAAATCGAGGTAGGTGGAAAAGTTATGCCAAAGTTATCACCATGAAGAAGGTGTTATATATTATGGAAAACGTGGGAAGTTAAGTCCCCGTTAGTTTGGACCATTCGAGATGATATCGATGGTAGGTCCGACGGCATGAAAACTTAAATTACCTCGAGAACTACAAGGAATTCACAATACTTTTCATATGTCGAACCTAAAGAACTTCCTTCCTGACGAAGATCTTATTATCTCTCTTGGTGAAGTATGAATCGACGGTGAGTTGCATTTCATCAAAGTACTTGTTGATATTATCGATAAGGAAGTTAGGCAGCCGAAGCAAAGTCGAATTCCTATTGTCATGTGTGATGGAACTCTAGACGATGACCAGAATAAGTTTAACTCTTTGATTTCAACGAGCGATCGAGGAAGAACGCAAGTTGATCTTCGGGACGAAGATCCCAATTTGGTGGGGATAATGTGACAATCCGTCAATTTCAGGTCGTTATTTTAATCTCTCCTATTGCGTATTCATGTTTACTTTAATGAGAATTTTAAATTATCGGCTAACCGAGAAGGTTATAGTTTGAAACTTAACGTAAGAATGTCGTTTAGATGAAAACCGACAAGAAAAACATTAAGTATCGATATTATATTCTCAAATTCATCATATGAATGATTTTATTGTATTTATTTTTATTTCTCGTGTTTTACGTTTTAACGAATGACGAGAACTATTAGTGATCGCGATACCGACGGATGCCCAAAATTTTACGTTTTATTATCGATAATCTCAATATTGGAGATTTTTGGAATTTTGGTTTCATTACGTATTAAGTCGAGTCGGAACCTTACTATTGCTTTTCGTGTGCGTTTAAATCCTTGAAAAAGTATTTTATTGAACGAGACTTAATATATTTATGAATCCGGGACGAAACCCGACTCTCGTAAATTTACAAAAAAAAACGACTAGTTATCATTTCCCGCTCTTTGCTAACTAATTGGCAAACAAGGCCAAAAGATATCCAATATTGCACATTTAGTCCTTCCACCACTATATATAAACCATTTTTTTTCACACACACTCTCATTTTAACACTCCAAAAATTTTTGTCTCCCCTTTTCCTTCTCTCTAGCTCACGGCTCAACACCACTACCATCAAACCACCATCAAAATTTGATTTTTGGAAAATCTAAGCAATGACCCATCCTTAAAACATCATTGTAAGTAAATCCCATCAAGAAAATCCAACATGCAACAACATTTTTCTTAAGATTTGATTTTGATAATTTTGTTAAAAACATTGATTTGATCTAATTAAATCATTGGGTTTGTGTTTGATTGTGTTTAGGAACACACTATTGAAATATTAGAGCATGAAAAATGTTTTATTTTGGTGATTTCAGCCCCAAAACCCACGAAATTTTTGAGAGGTTTGGGTTTTCTTGGTGTTTTGATCTATTTAACTATGGTATGGTTCCTCTTATGATGTTATTATTATTTTAATATTATTTTCTTGAAATACATGTGTTCTTTTGATTTGGGTTTCGGAGGAGGATGATCATACTTATGATTAAGAATGTTTGGGTTTGTTTAGATTGATTACAAGTTGTTATTAGGGGTGTAGGAATGATTGAAATGGGTCAAAAAGATGATTTGTTATGGTTTTGAAAGAGGTGTTTTAGACCAGTGGGTAAAAGGCTATTTTCGAAAATCTTACTGTTTGAAAATGATTAAACTAATAGGATAGGCTTGTAGATAATTCTTTTAGCTTCGATTTTCCGCTTGAATGAGCTTCTAACTCATTACGGATCAAAAGTTATGATGTTTTGATTATTCGTGTACCGGGAGACGAGTATCGGCACAATCCGAAAATTGTTGTCGATATTTGGATCGGATCTCGGGGACCATAGAATGAGTTTTAAAAATATTCAAGGACTGATGTAAGTTGCTAGACCTCAGGTCATGAGTCTATTTTCAAACCCGAGTATTGGTTTTGTAAACGGAATTGTTTAAATGTGTCAAAATGGTTTTACAAGTCAAAGGCGTAAAACTGTCCGGTTTTTACAACACGAAGATGTGTCGGAAAGAAGGTCTTAGGAGTAAGTTTTTGAATGAAACTTAAACTGAGTCTTATTCATATAATAAGTGATTTTGTGACCAAGTTTCGTCGAAATCGGACAAGTCTAGATAGGGTAGATTGGTGTGTACATTTGGAGTGTACATGCTGATTGGTATTTTGGACACGTAATCCAATGCTCGTGTGGCGTGAGTTTGAGTATTCACTATTGGACATGGTGACTTACCCAAGAGTTAAGTCATTATATAAATGACTTAGTTACTGGTCCAAGGGAAGTAAAATGATAGTTTGACTTGCGTTGGCTTGGCGTCTTAAGACGGGTCAATATAGAGAGTGCAAGTGTTTAAAAGAATAGTGTTGAATAAAAGGATATAGTAATAACACTTGTATTATTAAATTTTTCGGGATTGTCTTGGTTTTGTAATTTTGATTTTTATATTATTTAAGTATGATTTATACTTAAGTCGACTTTTAACAAACGCGCCTTATTTGGTAGGTTGCGGTTTTCGTGTTTAAACGGGCATCACTAATCGTCGGCGATCGTCTCATTACCACTATTGGCTAAGGTGAGTCTATAGCCTCGCTTTTAACATGTTTACTTGTTTTATAAACCCGCGAGGGGGATAACATGCTTGTTTTATTAAAATAAAAGGGGCACAACGATAAGTTGTGGAAACTCTACTTATTGGAAAAGTATGGGTGCAACGAGAAGTTGTGGAAACCCTTATTATTAGAAAAGTAATTATTATAAATGAAGGGCACAACGAGAAGTTGTGGTAAACCCTCTTTGTTTTAAAAATTAAACACAAGGAACTTGATTGTATGCTTAGATAAAATTTATTGCATAAGTTAGTTTTAGCCTTAAAGGACCCATGAATCGTGAATTGTTAATCGAAGTAACGCTAAAGTTATGGATAGATCTATCGGGGTGACGCACAGTCCGGTCGCGACTAGCTATCGCGTGGTGTTGTGATGCACTAGTAATGAAACATCGGATGCATTGTATAAGAGAAATATACGCACTTGGCTAGGTGTGTTGGGCTGAAATAATATATGTTAACGTTCAATGTTACGAGACTTATGTAATGAAACCGATAATTATGTCCGTACAACATAATGGTAATTCGGTAAATTATTAACCATGGAAGGTTATTTTGAATACTTGTGTTCTCTTTATTTAAATTAAACTCTATAGATTCACTCGGCAAATTTTGCTGACTTTTAAGCATGTTTTATCTCAGGTCCATTGGGAAGGCACTCGAGGAAGGCGGTTTCGTGAAGCTTGCTTATTTGAAATGTAATGGCCCGCTTTTATAAATTATATCCATTCAAATAATTTTTACCAATTACTAGCTTTTGCAAACTTGAAAGTTATCTGGGACCGTGTATGAAATTTTATCTTGATTAAATGAAATTGAATGGATGTTTATTAAAACGTCTCGTTTTGAGTTGTTTTCTATGATTATGAGATTGAACCATGATAGTAACACCCAATTACCCTTCCGCTGTTATGACTGAAATTGGGGGTGTTACATGATTTCATTTGAATGACCTGGGTAACGATCTGAGGAGCTTTTGAATGCGTACTCAACTTATGAAAACATGGGATATACTCATATTCGTTAATGTTTTCGTCTGTATCTGATTTGAAATTCTCTCGCGTAGATTATACGTTGACCTTACCCTTTTTATGTTAGCTATGTCTCCATATATCCTTGAATTTGTGAAGGATTATGAGTTATTATTAGTCTTTTGAAAAGTTCACATCTTATTGACGGCAATAAAACTGAAAAGTTGATAGTGCCATTAGAAAGGATTGATTGATTATGACATGACGACATTGTCTTAATTAATGGGAACTCGAATAGAATTCCCCTAAATGATAAGATGTTGATTATCAAAATTGATCTAAATAATTCTTGATGGATGACCATATCCTGCATTTATACTTGAAATTATACCGTGAATGGTTGTGAATTAGTTATAGATATTATAATCTAGAAAGAACCTAATATGAATTTATTAAAAGATGTTTCTGTTATCTGAAAATTTAGAAGGTATTTGCTAGTGAATTCCCTAGACTTTCTCCATTAAGGCAAGGTGAAATTGGTATTGATTATATTCCCGGTGCTGCACCTGTGGCTTGTGCATTGTACGTCAGCACCATCCGAATTAAAAGACTTACCATACAACTGAGAGAGTTGTCGGAGAAAGCTTTTATTCTACCGAGCTTGTCATTATGAAGAGCTATGGTGTTATCATTCCTTATATTTTTTGAATTACCATGAACTAGGTAAATTGATGATCAAAATCTATATCCACTACCCAAGATGATAGATTCCTTCGATCATTTACAAGGTTCTAGCGTATATTCAAAAAATTGATCCGCGGCATGGTTATCATCAACTTCGCGTCCGCGAAAAAGATTATCTATTCCAATCACTACATCCAGAACTTGTAATGAACATTATGAGTTTCACGTGATGTCGTTTGGTTAGACTAATGCATATGTAGCATTCATAAATTTGGTGAATCACGTGTGTAGGCTGTAAATTGATAAATTCATGCTTGAGATCATTAAGGACCATTTGTTTGTATATAAGAATAAGAAGGAGTTAATAATTATTTATAGATTGCCCTGAATTGGCCGAACAATAAAAACCTGTACCTTGAATATTTAAACATGAGATTTAATGCTTAATCCTTTACATAAAATGACCGTTTGATTAATGATGGTAAGATATATATATCTATATATATATATATATATATATATATATATATATATATATATATATATATATATATATATATATATATATATATATTGACTCTTCAAAAAAAATTAGAAGTCATTTAAGACTTTGGGTTTTACCGAAAAGAAAGCACAAATATGTTTTGACAAATGTTTTAACAAAGGATCTTTAAGGGATTATTCCCTTATACACAAATCATTTAACTAAACTCCTGTTTAGGAGTAAATGTTGTGTGTATACCTCAAGACAACCTAAGAGGGATTGAAGAAACCATTTAAACCATGACTTGGAATTTGAAACGACAATTTTTGCTTTTCATCTAAGAAAATTTTGACCAAAGTGTAACCAAAGATTTTTCGAACATTTACGAATCTTAATAATTATTTTCGATAAATCAACAAAAATCGTGTTAACTAAAATTCAAATTTATTTTGAATATTTTTATATAATTGGTCGAACTAAGAAATTTAAAATTTTTACGTTTACGTTTCATAAAAATTTAATAATTATTATTAATTTACTTGTAATAATTATCGACGCTTTAAAACGTCGGATTGAGCAAAACTGATAAAATGATAGTTGAGACGAAACTAAAACTTAGAAAATATGAAGAAAGAATTTTTGAATAAATACGGACATGATAATTATTTCATAAGGAAAAGATGAATGTAAATACTGATGCATTATGTAAAAAAATAATAATAATAATATAGATAATAAAAAGGGGGTTCGCGGCTAATGTGAACCATTAGAATTGAGAAGCCAATGGCGTTAAATGTTTTAAAAGCCACTTGTGGTTGCCTAAATATAGAGGATTTTGAGATTTAGTCATGTTGAAATCTAGTAAGTATTAGTATTCTATTCATGTCATTTCTGACTAAATGTATCTATATCCGAAGAAGATGTACTGATGGCAAATTATGAAGGCAGACATCGCCTCATACATTAGTGAACTCTAACTATTGCAAAGGTCATCATCAGAATTTGATTCGATTTGAGTCATCGTCGACCACTGACCAAATCTGCTAATATCATTCCTGTTAATGATAGAATCTTGATGAAGAAATTGACTCTTTTGTATTTAAAGGAGTTGTGTAAACATAGTGTGTCGTATCAATCATCTCTATCAAGATCATCGCTTCGCATCAAATTTCTATAGATTTGCTCAGAAGTCATTGAGAACGAATCTTGATGAGAGTACTGTTTACCACCCCAAACGAAGGGACGAGGTAAAGTAACGATACCAAATACTATATGTGTTGTTCTATGCTTGGATGATTGACCTTTGGTAATGAACCATATCATCGTTTTCCTTTGGAGAGATTATCATTGATAATTATCGTGTTAGGATCGAGATCGAATCTTGTTAAGATTTAAATATGAGAGCATCTGTAAGCAGAAGTTGGGACGAAGACACCCGACATACACCCACTGTGAGTTGGACATGTCTTTTAGGTTTAAGGTTTCTTATGGTAACCAACCTAACCTTGCAAAATACCCAACCCGCGAGACCTGAAATAATTGTGTAAATTAAGATCTGATTATTGACTGCCGGTAATGGGCAGGAGGTTATGTGAATATGAAAGGTAGATCTTGAAGTGCCAGATGGGTAGCGAAGTTACGCCAAAAATTTTAACCATGGAAAAATGAATTGATGATCTAAAAGATCATGGGATATAAGTCCCTGTTGTATGGGACCATTGAGCTGATGTAAAAGATTGGTTTGAAAGGCATATAAGCTGGATCTACCCTAGGACTTCAAGGGCTGCGTGAATTATGATTCGTATATCTAACTTGATAAAATGTCTATCAAGTGAAAATCTGATTGTTTCCTAGTAAAGTTTAGATCAGCAAAAAGTTTCATTCATCAAAAACCCATGAACATCATGGATAGAGAAAGTAAGTCAACATTAAGCCTGATCTTATTCCCGTAGTTATGTTTGCTGAAACTCGCGTATTGTAATGAATTACACTTGTGAGGAAAGACCAAATGTGGAGGAAATACCCACATGGCTCTAACTCTATAAGAAGCGAGTAGTAAGATAAATTGATCTTTGAGGACAAAGATCCTGTTTAGGGGTAAATGTTGTGACAATCCGTCAATTTATGGTTTATATTTTATTCTCAAATATTATTTAAAACATTATTTTAATGTTATATTATGAACTCACTTATTTTTGGGAAGAAATTTGGATTTACGTCTTGAAGTAGCGTCGACTACGTCTAAACCGGAGGATTCTACGTTACGTGCTTACGTTTACATACACCGTTTTTGGTGACAGTCCGACATTTCAGAAAATAAATTTATCCGTGAATATTATTTTCGGATTTTAAATTTGAGTTAGTTCATAAACTCACAAATTTACGAGAAGAGATTAGGACTTACGTGAATAATTTAACGTCCTTTACGACTAAACCGGAAACCTTAGGATTATGTATTTACGTTTTTGAACTTCGTTTTTGATGAGACGATTTTTATTTGATTGGTTTTGTGCCGTTGATTCATAATTTATAAAAACGTTTTTCGTAAAACGACCCGAGGGCACGCAAATCGAGGAAACTAGAATCGAGGAATACCCGTAAATTAGTGGGATGGGACAAAACAAGTTTATCCCACCCCACTAACACATGGGACGACCAAGAGGACAACACCTCACCCCATTATGTGTCAAGCTTAGCTAATAAGCTAAGACACATGTATACAAACTCTTAATACCACTTTAGCTAAACCATTTTCTCTCAAAAACACACATGCAAAATAACTAAAACTCTCCTCTCTCTCTCTACATTTGCCGTCCCACAATCACCATCAAACACCATCATTTGATCATTTCTAGCCACAAATCTCATGTTGTCTAGCCATATTATGGAGAAACCTTGAAGCCTTGATTGATTGTGGCCATATTAACAACAAAGAAGGTGATTTGCTTGTGTCCTTGGGCTAATTTCTCAACAAACTATCTTGGTGGTTGATGATCTTGGAGATATATTTGGTGTTCATCAAGTTGTTGTCATCATAAAACCAGATATAATCTTGGTTCGTAAAGAAGATCATCCTTTCCATTTCTCTTGTTATTTTTGTAAAGATCAAATGTATTTTCTTTCTTATTTTATATGATATGATGAATATATGATGATAAAAATATTGTGTGGGGATCAAGTGTTGATAAATATGATTAAAAAAGATGAAAACCCATAAGAAACAAGACTAAAATCTTGCTTAAATTGTTGGCTGTATAAAAACAGTAAGTAACCAAGTCATAAACTGATAAAATTGCATGTTGGAATCCCATTACAGTAAGTGTTAGATGTCATACATATGTGAGAGTTGGTCATGCAATGGAATCATCAAAATGAGTGAGATATGATCAAAACAAGATGAGTGTACCAATCAGAATAGTCTGTTTTGTAGGGACTGTTAAGGATAGTTAGACAAGGAATGAGCAGTATCTATAACTAACTTATTTGTATCACATAATATTAAGTTTATGCCATCCAAAAATGAGCTTCTATCTCCTTATAGAACTCAAGATATGTTAAAAATGGTGAAGATGAAACTAAAAATCAGATTTTGAAGAATTAATGTTTAATAGTATTATATAAGCACTCAAATAAATATAGTATAAAATGTGAATTAAAATCCACTAACTTATATATTACATTTATATAAATATGTATAAGGATAAATAAATGGACATTTTACAAAAATGGTAGTTTGGTAAGTTTTATAAGTTATAAAAACTATAAACATGATTTTTACGTCTTTTCGGCTAATACCGTAAAATTAACGTTTTTCGTCAATTAAAACTTAGACGATCGGACCCGTCTAATGTAAATTTTTGAAAAGTTATATACTGATATATAAGTACTTAATACAAGTAAAAACCGACAAAACCCGAACTATATAACATACGGACATTAACGGGCTAAATTAGCGTTATTGGACTAATAATACAACTAAATGGGCTAAACACTTATAAACTTATTTATTGGGCTTAATCCACCTGGGACCAACATGTAAAGTATAATACTGATATTAAAGGTATAATTGGGCTAATGAAAAGTATTGGGCTTGTAATGGGCCTATTGGGCCTAAAACATGTAAATAAGTAAAACTAGTAAGCTAGTATAAAAGTTACCAACACATAACAATAAAATGAGTAAATAAGAATGCATAAACCCACTTGATCATCATATATATAAAATAATCATATGTATACATAATTGTTATTTTTATAAAGTCATTGGACAAGAGTCTAAGACAAGTATTATTTGTCTAGGTTTCCGTGATTGAAGCACGTACCGTACATCCGAATTGCCGAAAACCCGCTTTCCCACATCAACGTGAGTTCATAGCCTCGCACTCTTTAAATATTTTTATGAAATGCTTTATAAACCCGCGAGGGAGATAACATGTTAGTTTTGATAAAATAGGACATCATTTGTCCCGATTGTTTGTTTATTGATTTGGACCCGAATGATTGTATGTCCCGATGAATGAATATATGACCCGATAAATGAAATGAAATGGATTATTAAAGTTAGGTTATGTCACTAAAAGTCCCATTAGCATGAATTGTGAACTACCGGGATTTGGTAGACGCTTATGCATATAATAGTACTATTTGGGGACGATCACCCCAGTTCGCGCCTTGACGGTTGATCCCCGTTGTGCCACATTGATTGGTAAGCGAATTTATGTATGAGAAGATTTACACAAGCGTGATTATTGTGACGACACGCTAATTTAGATGGGGAAATTGAGTTTCGGGCTAGCTACCCGTTGTTTGTTGTAGTAAGGTAACAATGTCATGCGGCTTATAATAATCCAATTAACGAAATACTGCTATACGCACTGAATTACAATGAATTGCCTGACTAGCAATACGGGGTCTTATTATTGATTTTATGTTCGTGTTTTGGTTTTTCATAACCATATTCATATTACGGTTTTTATTTAACCCTATACAACGTTATAAAACGTATTGTATGATGTTTTTAACGACAATGGTTCGTATAATGATTTTGAAGGCAAAAGCCTATATTATAATTTTTGATAAGGATTTGTGTAAAATGACTTCGGCTATTTTATGGCCTATTACAATGATTTGTACAAAGTGATTTTCGGTAATAATTTTATACCGATGTTATATTGATGGACTTCATTAAACTCTATGAATTCACTCGGCGTTATCGCTGACCTTTTCTTTTAATATGTTTTATATCAGATACTTGAAGGTAATTCTCGGGAAGACGACAAGAATTCATGGCCCGCACTTAAATAACTATTTCCATTCAAATGATTTGTAAAACTTATATGATATACAATGACTTGGGACCTATGTAAAATTTGATCTTTATGAATGGAGATGCTTTATTATTAAACAACGCGATTTTTAAGCGTTGTCTATGATGTGAGTAATGTGCTATCCCGCAACACCAACGAGTCTTCCGTTGTATTGAATTGTGTAGATTTGGGGGTGTTACATTGGACTAGCCTAAAATCCCCTACCTTTGTGTGCTAGCCCAACACAAGCCCACAACATGAGGCCATTTCCCTTTTTGGCTAAGAATGACACGCACCCCTTGTGTGGAAGGTGAAGAGATGCCTTGGAAACACAAGTTTCATGCCTTGGAAACACAAGTGTCAACACTTGGCACAAATGTCCTTACCAAGGTAATCACACTTGCCTTGCATTCTCTTTCTCCCCCCCCCCCCTTTTAGCCGAAAACCCTCTCTCTCTCACTCTTCACATTCCCTCTCAACTAGATCTCACTCTCCCTTCCCTTTTCTCTCTGAAACATTTCGGCTATAAGCCACCAAAAATCCAAGGTTGTTCATCCAATCTACTAGATCCTTGTCCCAAAGTAATCACAAATCATTTTGTAACATCATCATCTTAGGAAGTATTGTACCAAGCCCTAGCCGAACCTTAAAGTCACGGCTTGGTTAACATTTAGAGGCTCCTTCATCATCTTGAATAGATCTCTAACCCCCCCTTGTTCATATAGATCTTCCTTGGTAACATCTAGGCAAGAAAGGTATACTCCTTATGTTTCTTTATTTTTCACTTGCATGCATCATCATCCATCTATAAACACATGTATATAACTTGTTAAAAATCAAGATTTGGTGATAGCCATGACCTTAAAGGTCACGGCCTATTTTTGTGTACCATAAATCATGGTTAAAAATCTTTTAATAAGAAATCTATGGTTAGTATTATATGTTTAAACTTGATTTAAAATCATATGAAAACATTTTTTAAACTTAATGTAGCAAGGGTTACAAATCCTACTTTATGAAACTTTGGTTAACAAATAATCATAGATCTCATAAAATAAACATGTGTAACTCAAGAACCATGAAAACCATGACCTAGAAGGTCACGGCATATATGATTAATAAATACACGATTTATGTGTTAAGTTTAATGATGGAACACGTATCATTACATGTTAAATGGACTATAGAAAATCACTAAAATGTTATATGTGTACTTAGATGATCTTTTAGTATACATGCATGTATATGTAGAACCTAGATTTGTGGTTAAATGGTAAATATGAAAATAGCTAAAAACCATATCTTGGAAATACCAAGATTAAATGACTAACCATAAGATATATATGGTGTACACAGACTTTGACTTGTGTTCCTTATTATATACATAGCTAGATCTTAATATTGAAACAGTTGCAAGTACATGCAATCTTAAAACAAGACGTGACACACCTTAATAAGCTATGGTAATCATAGCCGTGGGTCTTAAGCTCATGATTAGAACTTATGACTTGTATAAAACCTTGTAACATACCTAGATCTAAAATAGTACATCACATAAAACAAACTATAAGTTTTATTCTTCTATTTTAGATTCAAAACTAAATATGAATAAACTAAAGACAAGTTATAAGAATATCCTAAGTTAAAACTTACATAAAATGTAAAGTAGTGTAAATAGGCTGTTTAAGCCCATGAAATGTTAATTTAAAACTTAATGGACTCAATAAGCCCCTTTGATAAATTTT
This sequence comes from Glebionis coronaria, assembly GCA_025667525.1. Classification (NCBI taxonomy): domain Eukaryota; kingdom Viridiplantae; phylum Streptophyta; class Magnoliopsida; order Asterales; family Asteraceae; genus Glebionis; species Glebionis coronaria. The sequence goes on along the minus strand of CM046880.1, from coordinate 132,808,784 downwards.
AGTAACTTAAATGGACTTAGGATTACACTTAGGCCCATTTAAACTAAGTATAGGAACTTAAAAATGTATTAAGCCCAATAAATGATTTAAAGGCCCATTTAAATAAATTAGTGGACTTGAAATATATTTAAGCCCACTAAAATAGCTCATTAGATGTTTAGCCCATTTAATGAACCCATATAAAGTTTGAATGTTAAAATAATAGTTTTTATAATAAAATATAACTAATGAAAACTTTTTGGATGAAAATGACAATTTATAAAACTTAAGGACAAAAACCTTAACTTATGAAACTTGTTTTGATAAAATAATAAGCACAAGGACTGAAAATGTAAATACCCAAAAGTCTAGGGTTTAATAATTACTATCCGTGGTAAATTAAACCCTAGGGACCATTTTGGCAAGTTTCTAAAAGATATTTTGTCATTTTAAAACCAAAAGGACTATTTTGTAATTTACCGAAACATAATGAAGCCCTAGCGGCTGTTTTGTAATTTTAGTAAAGTTACAATACCTAGCTAAAACTAGGGGGACCAAATCTGCCATAAGCCAAAATTTAACAAACCCTAGGTACTAATTATGTAAAATCCGAAAGTTACACTTGTTTAAAAATATAGATGGACTAGTTTTGCCATATCCCGAAACATTACCAAGCCCTAACCCTAAAATCTATTTTAATTATAATAAAACATAATTAAAATATTTAAAACATAAGAATTTGGGTATAAATTCTTAAGTTTAAATTATTTTATAAATATTAAAATAATTTATGAAAACTTTAAAGTTGAATAAAATATAATAGTTTTTTATTTATATTTACTTTAGGAAATAATTGTATAAACAATTATGAATATGTGTTACTCATACATAAACTCATATACTTTTAGAAAATAAATTTTATATGAACGTTGGATAAATTGAATGTTAATATTTAAGTAGAACATTTTATGTCTACTTAACTAAGAAACTTAATATAAGTTAATACATGTATGCTAAGTGATATTAATAGTTAAACATTTTATGTTTACCTAGAAATGAATATTGATTCTACTCGAACTACGGTTATTTAGATGTTGGGGTTTACTTCGTTCCAACAGGGTGAAGATAATCAATAGCCTAACTACGTACCAATGAATGGTTACCGGATATCTCTTGAAGTCGTGTAATCACTTTCCAAAGAAGATTATTCGACCCTATGCCTGGGTTAACACGAATACCTCCTTGGGATAAAACCAAGAGTTAGTTCTTGTTTTAGGCACAAATCAAGAACTCTGTGCGTGTAAGTGTTTCTTGTTTCTGTATTTTTCATCATGCAAAATATGATCACTATTTATAGTGATCCTATTCCTTAAGGACTGTAACTCCTAGTCAAAGGTATTAAGAGCATTAATCGGCCTATTAATCTCATAATTACCTTCATAAATCATAGTGGTTACATGACCATAAACCTGGTCATCAAGTCAATATTCAACCCTCATTAACTGGTCAAAGAGGTTACAAAGACTTTGTGCATCACCAGGAGCAACGTCCTAACCAGGAGCAGCTTCCTAACCAGGAGCAGCTTCCTAACCAGGAGCAACTTCCTGACCAGGAGCAGCTTCCTACTGATATCACAACCACTATATTGAGTCCAAGGAGGTAAGGGACTTAATGGGTGTACACTCCGTACCTCCAAACCCATTTACAAGTATTACCCGTTCCCACAATTGCACTAAATTTCCAACAATCCTCCCCAATTTAGTACAATTCCTTTTTGCATGAAAATCAACTTTAGCAAAACCTGTGCATAAATGAAAATGTCCTGAGGATTGAATTTCCAACTTAGTACATCACTCCAAATTTTCGAGAATCAGGGTGTTCTAAGAATTGAACCCTTCAACTACTTTGAACACCTGAAGATAACATACACCCAAGTTTTCAAACACTTAAAACGCTCCTGACACCATACAAGCCATGTGTCCATATCCAATTCATAAATGTTGTAAGAGCCAAAGTCCATGCTCCTTGAGGCGGCGAAACCTCAACATTTACATAGGTGGTTCCTCTTTAGTTCATGCTCCTGCTTAAGCACTTTTTCAAAGAAATTAACCATTAAGAAGTTTATAACTTCATCCTCCTTTCAGCAGGTACAAGCACATCCTTGGGATGATATGTAAAACATGTGCTTCAGTCCCCTGAATGTTCAGCTTTCCACATTGAACTCAGCTCCCAAGTTTCCTCAGGAGGGAGTTGGGTGTCCTAGCATTCAGTGACTAGAGTGGACTTTTAAACCCATCCCTTTACCAGACTTTATAGCCAAGTCTCTAGCCAATCCCTTCGTCAAGTGATCAGCTAAGTTTTGTTGAGACCTCATAAACTCTATTGAAATCACCCCATTCGTGATCAACTCACGAATCATGCTATGTCTAACACCTAGGTGTCTAGACTTGCCATTGTACATCTGGCTATATGCCTTAGCCAATGTAGTTGCACTATCACAACGGATAGAAATGGGTGCCATAGGTTTGACCCACAATGGAATCTCAAGAAGCAAGTTTCTCAACCATTCAGCCTCTTTACCAGCAGCTGCTAGAGCCACAAATTCAGATTCCATTGTTGAACCACTAATGCAAGTTTGCTTCTTGGATGCCCAAGAAATTGCACCACCACCAAGAAGGAATACCCAGCCACTTGTGGATGAATTATCCTCAGTATTGCTGATCCAACTTGCAACAGTGTAACCTTCCAACACTGAAGGATATCCAGTATAAGACAAACAATAATCCATTGTTCCTTTCAAATACTTCAGTACCCTCTGAATTGCTTGCCAATGATGAGTACCAAGATTACTAGTATACCTACTCAGTTTACCCACAGCAAATTCAATGTCAGGCCTAGTACTAGTCATGGCATACATCAAGCAACCAATAACCCTAGAATACTCAAGCTGGGAGACAGCCTGACCATTGTTAGGCATTAGTTTCTCACTTGTATCCATAGGTGTACTTACTGGAGTACAATCAAAGTGATTGAATTTCTTCAGCACCTTCTCAATGTAATGAGACTGAGAAATTACAATACCATCACTTTCATGTTTAATCCTTATGCAAAGGATAACATCAGCCTCCCCCATGTCTTTCATGGAGAACTTTGATGACAAAAAATCCTTTGTCTGATCAACCTTAGCTTGGTCAGTACCAAAGATTAACATGTCATCAACATATAGGCAAATGATGACTCCTTTACCAGATTTATCAAAATTGCTATATACACATTTGTCAGCTTGGTTAAGTGAATAACCATTAGACAAAACCACTTCATCAAATTTCTGGTGCCATTGCTTAGGTGCCTGCTTCAGTCCATATAAGGGCTTAATCAGTTTACACACCTTACCTTCATGACCAGGCATGATGAAGCCCTGAGGTTGGTTCATATAAACCTCCTCATCCAAGTCACCATTCAAGAATGTTGTCTTCACATCCATCTGATGAATAATCAGATTGTGAATACTTGCTAGAGCAATCAGCATTCTTATGGTACTGATACGTGCTACTGGATCATAAGTATCAAAATAGTCTATCCCTGACTTTTATTTAAAGCCCTGAATGACTAACCTTGCCTTGAACTTTTCAACAGTTCCATCTACCTTCATTTTCCTTTTGAAAATCCACTTGTTACCAAGTGGATTACAACCTGGAGGTAGATCAACCAACACCCAAGTGTTGTTGCCCATGATGGAATCCATCTCATCATTGATTGCTTCTTTCCAGAAAGCAACATCCTGGGACTTCATTGCTTCATCAAATGTTTTGGGATCATCCTCAACATTAAAGCAATAGTAGTACTGGTCAGAGACCTCATCCCTTGTTCCTTCAACTAGGTATAGTTGAAATTAAGGCCCAAAATTCTTTGGAGTCCTATGCCTTGTGCTTCTTCTAAGCTCAGGCTCAGGTTGCTGAACCATAACCTCATCAGTGACCCTTGTAGGTTCCACTGAAACACCAGTGTCCTCAGCTCCTATAGGAGTCCTAAGTCTTGGTCTAGGGACTGATGAGAACCTAGTCTCATCAAAGTTAGCATCCCTTGATTCAATGATTGAGTTTATTGAAACTGAATCATTAGGTTCAATAACATAGAACCTATAAGCCTTGGAATGCTCAACATATCCAACAAAGATGCATTCAATGCCTCTTTCACCCAAGGTTTTCACATTTGGATCAGGGAGTCTTACAACAGCCCTACAACCCCAAACTTTGAGGTAGTTCAAGTTTGGTTTCCTTTTAGTCCAGAGTTCATAAGGGGTAATCCTGTTCCTTTTATTAGGAACCCTATTTAATAAATAGCAAGCTGTTAACATAGCTTCTCCCCAAAACCCTTGACTCAGTCCTGAGTAGGACAACATGGAGTTAACCATCTCTTTTAGTACTCTATTTTTTCTTTCAGATATACCATTTTGTTGTGGAGTATAGGGAGCAGTTGTCTCATGGATGATTCCAACAGACTGAAAAAACTGAGTATTCATGTACTCACCTCCCCTTTCAGTCCTAAATCTTTTGATTTGGACTCCTTGTTGTAATTCAACTTCAGTTTTAAATACTTTAAATTTATCTAATGCTTCATCCTTAGTATGCAACAAATAGACATAACAAAACCTTGAAGCATCATCAATAAATGTTACCAAGTATTTCTTATTCCCAATGAGGGAGTAGCATGCAAATCACATAGGTCACTATGGATTAGCTCCAAAACTGTAGTTACACGTTTTACATCCTGAAATGGTTTCTTAGTAATTTTATTCAGCATACAAGTCTGACACTTATCAGTGTCCATGTCAAAAGCTGGAATTAACCCATCCTTAGACATATCTTGCATCCTCTTATAGTGGACATGGCCTAGTCTAGCATGCCATAGTGATGAATCATTCAGTTTAGTGGTAGTCATCAGGACAGAATCAACATTTATACTAGAATCAATATTAAGCCTGAACAATTGATTACTCAAATAGCCAAAACCAATAAACATACCATGTTTAGATAAAACAAATTTATTAGATTCAATCACTTGTTTATAACCACAATTATTCAAAACACTACTAGAAACCAAGTTCTTCCTAATATTAGGAACATGCAAAACATTAAACAAAGAAACAATCTTTCCAGAACTAAATTTAAGATCTACACAACCACGTCCATGCACTAGGGCTGTTGACTCATTTCCCATGTGAAGAATAGATCCGTCATTCATTGACTCATAAGTCTTGAACCAGCATCTATCTTTACACACATGTACTGTTTCTCCAGAGTCAACCCACCACGCAACATCATCATCCTGCACAAAGTAAGCTTCAGATACATATGTAACGTAATAAATCTGGAGAGATTCATTAAACATATTTTGACCTTTTGTGCCTGATCCATTAGCTTGGCTGCCAATGCTAACACCTTTGCAATCCCTTTTGAAGTGTCCAGGTTTCACACACTTCCAACAAGCCACTGATGACTTCTTGTTAGGATTAGCTTTGGTGTTATCATGATGCTTACGTTTTCCCTTGTTGTCATTGTACCTGGTGGAGTTGTTATGCTCCACCATATTGACAACAGATGAACCAGCAACATTGTTGCTCTTTGGCTTATCACTTTCATGCACCCTGAGGGATTCCTCAATGCGCAAATGACTGCCCAACTCCACAAGAGTTAATTCCTCCTTCTTATGTTTCAAGGTGTGCTTGAAATCTTTCCAAGAAGGAGGTAGTTTGTCAATGACACACGAGACCTGAATGGTCTCATCCATGTTCATTTTATGTTGTGTAAATCTGCCAAGTATTCCAAGAAGTTCATTGTATTGTTCCATGACTGGTCTTGAATCAGTCATTTTGTAATTTGTGAAATCACTCACAAGGAACTTCTTACTTGATGCATCCTCAGCCATATATTTGGCTTCCAAGGAATCCCATAGTTCTTTAGCAGATTCAACATTTTGGTAAATATCAAATAAAGAATCAGACATACCATTCAGAATTATGCCGCGACACACATAATCATCATTCTCCCATTTGCTCCTTTTCCTCAGTTCCTCCAAAGTAGCATCATCACCACCATCAGGAATGGGAGTGGTCAGCACGTACACCACGTTCATGGTAGAAAGAAGAAAGTGCATCTTCTTCTGCCATCTCCTAAAATCAACCCCTTCAAACATGTCCAGTTTGGAGAAGTTAGCCACCATATGTTTCATTGCCGTCGCCATTGATTATCACAAAATAATCTTCTTTGATTGTTGGGGTTTACTTCGTTCCAACAGGGTGAAGATAATCAATAGCCTAACAACGTACCAATGAATGGTTACCGGATATCTCTTGAAGTCGTGTAATCACTTTCCAAAGAAGATTATTCGACCCTATGCCTGGGTTAACACGAATACCTCCTTGGGATAAAACCAAGAGTTGGTTCTTGTTTTAGGCACAAATCAAGAACTCTGTGCGTGTAAGTGTTTCTTGGTTCTGTATTTTTCATCATGCAAAATATGATCACTATTTATAGTGATCCTATTCCTTAAGGAATGTAACTCCTAGTCAAAGGTATTAAGAGCATTAATCGGCCTATTAATCTCATAATTACCTTCATAAATCATAGTGGTTACATGATCATAAACCTGGTCATCAAGTCAATATTCAACCCTCATTAACTGGTCAAAGAGGTTACAAAGACTTTGTGCATCACCAGGAGCAACGTCCTAACCAGGAGCAACTTCCTAACCAGGAGCAGCTTCCTAACCAGGAGCAACTTCCTGACCAGGAGCAACTTCCTGACCAGGAGCAGCTTCCTACTGATATCACAACCACTATATTGAGTCCAGGGAGGTAAGAGACTTAATGGGTGTACACTCCGTACCTCCAAACCCATTTACAAGTATTACCCGTTCCCACAATTGCACTAAATTTCCAACATTAGATAAATACCATAGTATGAATGAACCGAATAAAATCCGTATAAGCATACATATATGTTCTTTGTACTATCTATTAAAATTGTACTATCTGATTAGGCATAACTTTGGCGTGAACATTAATTGGATATTCATACTAAACATCATTGCCTACTCCCAGGTGAGTTTAATGTCCCATATAAACTTTGATAAAATTTTCCCTTTTTGGGAAAGAAAATATGCAAACATATAATGGACACAATTGGATTGTATAAACTTGATTATGATTGATTATTATTATTGAAACTGTTAAATTGTTGTAAATCGTCCAAATGTTATAAATAGATCTACTAGGGATTCACCATCCCCGTCTGGGTGAGTCATGCTCACTGTGCCTTGGCCGGGACAACAGACGTATACCATGTTGGAACTAGAATGGGTGTCTTTTTGTAAGACACTACGTCCTCATCTGTTGAGGACTATGGGGTTAAGCTTCCGTTTCTAATAATAAAAATATTATTTACATTTTAGTAAGGATGCTTTATGCATTATTACTTCTATGATTATTGTATGTCCAAACTAATTAATTGTTAAAATCTGTAAATTCACCAACTTTATGTTGACCCCCGTTAGTATGCTTTGCACAGGAATATGAAGTTAGTACGTGGTGTGTGCATAGTCTCCAGCATCTAAGAAAATCTGCATCATAGGACTCGTCAGGGGTTCTATTTGGGAAACAAAAACAATCACCTACTGTCATGTTTATGACTGTTTTTATTTATTTGTTTAAATAAACATGTAATCTGATTTAACTAACTCTTTATCTTATGCTCTATGGACTATATGTTATTGATCCACCCTTGTGACATCTCCGTGGATATTTCCGCATATTTTGACCCTACTCGGGGTGTCACAGAAGACTCAATCATAGTATGATAGGTTTAAGATGTTGTAAAATGGTGTGACCTCCCTTAGGGGGAGATTGTTAGAAATAGGTTTTTCCAAAGAAAGTCTCGGTCACATCATTGTTAGCATAGATCACGGGCTATAGAATATTTAAGACTTTGTAACTTGGAGTAACCTCCCTTAGGGGAGATTGTTAGAATTACGTTTTTGTGTATTTAGAAGGATCGATCACTCCAACGATATATACGTAGATTGGGCTCGTGATCTAGTTATGTAAGTATAACCCATAAAGCCCGCATGTAGGGTGGGCTATAGATACCCTTCCTAGCATGTTAGGAAGGGTAGTTGTTGATTCTCATTTCACTTCATCAATCTTTCTTTCTCTAATCCTCTCCTTTCTCTCTCTAACTTTCTCTCTCTAGTTCTTCATCTCTATTTAGATCATTACACACTTGTACAATCATAAGAAATCGTAGACCTACAAAATTAAGCAACATAAAAAACACAAGATGGAAATTTAGGAAACATAATTCAATTTAATAAAATAAAGGACTAATGTTTATAAATAAAAACATTCATTCAGTTTTTCTAATTAATCCCACTTGGGAGATTTTTCAGGATCAATAGACAAATGAAGTTCATGGTACTCATAAGACTCTCTGAACTCAGCTTCTAGTGCTTCATTTTCTGCTCAGAGTCGTAAACATCATCATCAATTATTTGGTCTTCTTCATCCATTTGCCTCCTATAAGCTTCATCCCTCTAGCGTTGTTCCTCTTGCCTCCTTCTAAAGGAAGAAGCTTCTTCCCTCTCGTGTTGTTCTTGCTCCTCTTGTCTCCTTCTTAATGAAGCTACTTCCTCCCTATGGCGCTGTTGTTCTAGCCGGGATTTTTCTTCAGCTTCAATCTTCCATTGTCGTTGTTCGAGATCTTCCTCAACTTAGTAACTATAATCGTCATAAGGATCATAATAAGGAGCAACAATAAGAAAGTTTCCATCTTCATCTGCTTTAACTTTTGTTCTCTCCACACATGGTTTCCTGTAACATGATAGTGTACCTGCAGTTAGTACTAATTCATAACAAAAATATAAAATTAAGAAAAAAAGTGCAGTGACAAACTTATTTCTAATGGCACAGCTGGTATCTTCAAATCCAACAGCAACAGAGGTTCTTTTGGATGATGAAGCCATATTTGAGATTATCAAAATTATATGTGTATGTAATTAGTTTTTTGTTATCTATTTTTTATTAATTCCATTAGCTAATCCTTGTTTATATAACCTAAGGATAGAATATGAAGAGGCAGCCTACATTGCCTACATCCAATGCACATTCATGCATGCAATTAATTTTTTGAAGTTCCTAGAATGAGCTATCATCATTGATACGTGTGTAAACTGTGTGTTGATTGTGTTTACATCAAATGTCACCCACTGTTTAATTGCACCCTTAATGAACCTTGCTTAGACTAAGCCTAAAGGGTGTTTGGGACAGTCTTATAAGCTCAGTTAAAAACCTTAATAGGACTTAAGGTTTTGCATCAACAGCTTTAGTTTAGGTTAGAATAGGTTGTAAGATTTGATTTTTGATTTTTAGGTAGTTTATAATATAAAATTTCTCTGTTTTAGGTTTACTAGGTGGTTAGATACCTTTTGTCAGCTTAACAATAAGCCCAAAATTAGCAAAACGACTTTGTTTTAGCCTCTTTTCAACCATTTCATTTTAGTTGTTCTTGGTGATATGTGATTGTGTATGTGTTTTAAATTGTTTTAATTGATTATACAAACAGCCCAATAAGCCAATTGCTTATTGGGGTTTATTGTAATTAAAAAAAACAAAAAACAAGGTATGGGACTCGAACCCACGACTTTACAATTTCAAACCAACATAGTTTTCTCTAGTTCCTATATAATAAGGTTAATAATATTAATAATCATATTAATATCCTTATCCTTATCCCTCCATGTTTATCACCCAAACCAAATCATTCCATTCAAAACAATGCAACCAATACTCATACTGATAGGTTAAAAATTCAACTTGTTGTATTGTTTAAGGATGTTTCATATTGGTGTGTTGTTTCATCTTGCCGTGTTTCTTGAACAACTTGGTGCGTACATTATCGCCACTGATAGGTTAACAATTATATTTTCGTTAATATAGTTTTCTTTTGATTAAATTAGGGTTTTTATTAATGGGTTTTTGTTTTTCCCCAATTTTTTTGTAGTGTAAAATTAGCGTTTCTTAATTTAAATTAATAAATGTGTGTTTGGGTTTAGTGTAGTTTGATTCAGTTGGTATGTGTGTTTTTTGTTAAAAACTTGAAGCTTAACATCCTGATTTGTGTGTTGATGTTTGTTAAGTGGTTATTTATTTTTTAGTTATAGCCTTATCAAGTTTTGGTTAAATGGTCAACTTATTTTAGTACGAGTGACACTAAACCTTTTAATACATGCTAAATGTTGTAATGGCAAGACTGAAAGGACTTGTTCGTTCAGGTTGTGGGCATATTAGATGCAAAATGATAGTACTTTCCTAATTGTAAGGTTAATATAATTCAGGCTAGGAGGGGCAAGATGAAAGCTTTAAATCAATATCGGAGTTGTTTAGAGGATCATTATGGAATGTGGTGGTCATATGCCTCCGAGATTCTTAGATTCAACCCAAGTTCAACATGTAAGATTAGTGTGATGCAATGCCAGGTAGTAAGAACTACTTTAGTTGGTTAAATAATGGTTGGTTGGTTGGATGTATAAGCGTAATAATATAAGTTTCTTGTAGCTGTAGGGTATTAAGTTTGACAATCATAATGATAAATTCTTGTGTTTGTAGAGTATTATTGAAGCTGTAAAAGAGGTTATTTAGATGGCTGAGCATAGACAATATGCTATGAAGATTTATGCTAATTTCCGGAAGAAATACACAAGGCTGCAATATAAGAATCTATTCTGGATATTAAGTTCAGATAAGTTTATACTTTTCTTAGTTTTTTATTGTCGGAATCGTCATTGCATGAATTAGTTTAAACTGAAAATCATTTTCACAATTAGAATGTGTTGTTTTATTATCATGGTTCTCATACACCTAGAAATACTGTAAAACCCCCATACTTGTACCATGAATGTACCCTTAAGATCGTACGTATATGATTAGAACTTTCCTTTTATAACATGTTTACGTTTCACGTATAAAAATTTTAAGTATTAGGTACGTGTTAGAACATGATAAATATTTATTACGTATGAACACACAATAATTATTAACAATATTAATTATAATCACGAACATAGAATCATGAACACGAAATCACGAACAGATAATTACGAACCTACATATATTATTATTACGATGAATGTCGTTACGAACAAGTAATTATAATAACACGAATTATAATAACGTGAATAAGTAATAAATACGTAACACGTAAGCACGAATAATTAACACGATTATTCGTCGTATATTAAATCAAACACGGCAAGAAATTTCATACGTAATGATTAAGTTTTACACATATAATGATAACCATGAAATTCGCGACATTGTAAAACACGATTTCGCGTACCGTTTATTAATACGCGATTTATTGTAATAATGTAAAAGGAGATGTTTGGACAAGGAAAAAGAAAGGAAAACATGGGCTCTAGGCCCATTTGGGGCTTTGGTTCGCCAAATAAAAGAAACATACGGGGGGAGTTTAAGTTTTTAGACAACAAACAAGAAACCCTAAAACAATTCATCAAGCCGTCACTTTTGTTTTTTTTTCTTCTCTGCCGCGACCAACACCATAGAGGCAAGAACAGTCGAGGGTTTTCGGGTTCAAGGATCAAGATGATTGTGTTTTTGTTATTCCTAAAACCCTAAATCACAAGTAAGAAACCCTAATCTCATTTTTTTATATAATTAATTTCTTTTCTTTTGTTAAATCAACCACGAATCCTTGGGTTACGATCTAAAACATGTTAAGAAAAAAGGGGGGGGGGTTCGTTTGCTTGCTGCTGTGTTCAAGGGGCACTTAAACCGAGACTCATAGGAGTCTCGGTGGTGTTTTAACCTTACCAGTCGCAACCCTAAAAGGGTGTGGTTGGGTTTTGTGCTAGCAGTAGCGTCCAGCGAACAAGCAGGGGGAACCACTGGCTGCGGCCAGTGGTATGTGGTGGTCTGGCAGTGGGAACCGAGAGCCTAGAGCTCTCGGTGTTAACCAGACGCGCAGCAGGGGGAACGCAGGACAGTCAGGGGGAACAGCATAACTGCCAGGGGTAACTGGCAGTAAGGGGGGGCTGTTTGGTTTTGGGTTTATGGCTAGTCAAAGGTGCATTTGGCTGTCGATTTTATAAAAACAAATTAAGGCTGTTTGGTTCGGCTGTTTTGTAAACACAATACGAGTTTCACGTTTAAATTAATAAGACACGGGTTCGGTTTTCGACGCATTTTAATAAAATAATAAAAGAGTACGTGTTATTATTTTTTTACAAGTTAATTAGCTTTACATGTATATTAATTTAGAAGGTTATTAAATTCATAAAACATGACTTATAATTTCAAGATTTTTATTTGCAAGTTTAATTAAATTAATTTGACTTGTTACTAATTAATTTAATTACATCATGACTTAGGTTATTATTAATTATTATTATTAATACATGGATATTTTAACCTAAGTATTTATATTCCATTAGATCTTATAATTAATTAAGTATTAAAACTATGACTATAATTAATTAATTAACATGAATTAGGTTATATTATTAATAATTAATAATACATGTTTTAACCTAAGTATTTTACCTTATTTAATTAAAAACATGATATATTTAATTAAATACTTTTAACCTATAGTTTATTTAAATCTATATGTAATGATTAATAAACTATACCTTATATCAATATGACTTAGAAAATAATCAAAAAACACTTAAGCTTATATAATTAGCTTATTTAACCAGCTTATATCTTTTTGTGGAAACTTTCTATTTTTAGAAACTTATTTATATGAAAACTTTCTATTTTTAGAAACTTATCTATTTTAAGCAGTAATTCTATTTTTGGAAACTTTCTATTTTTGGAAACTTTCTATTTTTGGTAACTTTCTGTTTTTGGAAACTTTCTATTTTGGTAACTTTCTATTTTTGGAAACTTTCTATTTTAGGATACCTGCTATTTTTAGAAAGTTACTTATTATTACACAGTAAGTATAATAATACATGAAATACAAGAAATACTTAATTAGAACAGATAGAATATAAGATAAACACAGTTTAAAGCTTATAACAGTAAAACATGACATGAACGTATAAAATAAGCTAAGACATGACATAAAACCAGTTACGTATGTAGTAATCAGATACTTATACACGTATGTATTTATGTTGCATTAGTGATACCGAAGTAGGACTCTCTTCCGTTCGTCTTCTTCTTTCACTGGACATAAGGTACGGATTCTCGTCCTTTCAGTATGGACATTCTTTCCTTATTAGGATTCCCCGTATGCAGCCAACTGTTTTCCCGTAGTATAAGTTTATATGTTTGATTTTCTTATGTTTAATTTAGAATACCTATAGCCATATACATGCATGACCAGTTTCACCTAGTTATGGAGGTACCATAACCATAACATTAGAGGCACTGGTGTTATGACTTCCCCACGGCGGAGTGATTGCTCGTGGCGTCCCTTCAGCTTTTGGCCATATTATTATATTTATTATGTGGGGCGTATGGGTGCATCCTAGTTACATGTTTTCAGCAGATTACTCAGTGTGAATGTGGTGTGTGCCTTGCATCCTTCACAAGGAGGTGTTCCCTCCTACCCAAACCAGTATATTGAATTAGAAACAACCCCTCTAATTTGCATGATGAGGTCACCCCTCCAAGTATTCATGCACGGTGGATTTTCATGACCTATATTGGCTAATGGTAAATATGTTAAACAGTTTTCATAAGATAAACATAAGGCTTTTCAAATTATAAAACCAGTTTTATGAACATGTTCCAGGTTTCCCAGGACTTATACATTTCCGCTGCTATTAAGTCTTTATCATGTTTTAGTCGTTTATTCTATGTCTATATCTGTGCACTGAGCGTTTTGCTCAGCCGTTACTTTCCTTTCCATGTCCCAAAACGGCAGCTACCCTAGGAAAGACTCGAGCATTTGGAGGACGTGCATAGGATGGAAGCTGCTAGAGACTTATTTTCCTTTTGCCTTCATATACTTATGCTTGTTTAGTCTTTCATTCATTTCTTTTGCTTTATTATGTTTTGGGCTTATGTTTGGGAACCGATGTTTGATTCCGGTTATCCCTATGGTCATGTAATGTTTTAGACATTTATCCTTGTATGCTTTGATGACACGCCATAATTACGCGTGACATTCCATTATCAAAATGGGGTGTTACAATTATGGTATCAGAGCCATTCGACCTGTAGGCTCTAAAACTTGACCTGTGACTAGTGGGTAGTCACCAAGAGCTTCCTAAGCCAACGTTTGTCATTCCGCGTATTGATGTTTTTAATGCATTGTTGTTTTAACCATGATGTTGTCAGCACCTTGAGGTTTTAACCTTGATGTTTTCATCGATATTGTTTTACTAATATGGATGGACAAACGTCATTCATATTTAGTTATTTGTCATTGTTTCATGCATAATGTTCCTCGAGAACTGTGGCTATGTGGACTGAACCCCAGTAGTTCATAATTAGTCACATAATTTTTTTTTATGATAAGTTTTGACAGATGAGTTTCATTTATTTATGTTTCATGTATCATTGTTGCAGGGATTATGACTAAGTAATGGTTGGTACAAGACTGGTCCTATTTAGTCGCATGTGCTTTTATCGAAACTTTTAACTTTGGGACCGTCCCATAGGCGTCCCCTCGCCATGTCTTTTGTTTTGGGACCGACCCATAGGCGTCCCCTCGCACATATAAAGGTTTTTATAAACTACATTACGCATTCATGCACTGTTTTTCATGCATAAAATTTTTCTCATGATTTATTGGCATAATTTTTTTTCATGTCCCCTCATAAGTTGATATGTTTTATGTCAAGTATGTTTTCATACTGTCAGGGTTAACTTTAGTTTAGTGCTGATTATGTTGTACACTCCTTCATGATAGATGGTTTCATGTTTCTTCATGATAATTCCGTCTTCATGTTGATTACGTCTTACGCCTCTTTTGTTATTATGCTTTCATGCAAGGCATTGTTGGATTTCATTGAATCCTGCTTTCATGATAGTCATGGTTGGTTTTCATTGATCATGCTGTCAGGCAAATCATCGTTGAATTTTGTGTAACCACACTTTAACGTTTCTCGATACAACCAGAATGATGTCTATGCTAATATTGCCAGGTTATCATAATGGTTTTCCTAACCGTTAACCGACATATTTTCCTTTAATCATGACTAATGATCGACCCCATACCGAACATTTCATGTACATTCCATGTGTACTCCATGTACCTTATCCCATGTGCGTACTTCCAATTCCTGATTTGTACAAGATTGCTGATGCCGCTCATAACTCGGAGATGTTACTAAAGGTTGATGATGCTGAAGTTCGGAGACGCTACGAGATGCGGATGATGTTCACAACCTGAAGATCCTACAAGACGAAGACAAAGGCATCAGAACAAAGCTATTGGACGAGAAGATGCTTCACCATCAGACGATTTCCATCAATCATTGTCCCTATTTCTTAGTTACATGTCACACGTCATTCGGCTGTCATTTCAGCCATATGAGTGCAAACCGGTACCAGCCGGCCACTGAGCTGAATAGTTCTATGAATTACGGTCATGAGAATGACCGTCATGGAACTAACAGACATGACGATAGTAACCACTACTATGATAGAAACTATCCTAGAAATCGCAACCGAGGCTCCGGCCGCGGACGTGATCAGACATATAGAGGATCAATAGTCCAACCGATCCGCCAAGTCTGGCATAATAACCTAATATTGTAGTTCTATTGTTTTACGTCTCGAGACACATGTCAAGACATCAGTCAAGACACATGTCTCACGTATACTTTCTGAAGACACATGTCAAGACACCAGTCAAGACATATGTCATGCATATAGTTCCAAGACACGAGCCAAGACACATCACTAACGTCCACCTATGGAACATTTCTAAGAAATTCAGGGTACCCTCCAAGGGTATATCCATTTTGTTGTGCCATGTATTAATCAGGCCACAAGAATTTCAATACCATTACCGGCGCATCAGTGGGAACTGTCGCGTTGCCGATGTCACTTTCATTTCTTTCACCATATTTCATATATTCATGACCATGAAGGACGCCTTTCGTATTCCCACGTATACGAAGGTTTTCCTTCAGCTTGGTGATGAGATCCAAGTTGCTAACGCATTTCCTCGGACAGACACCAGATGAATTTTATCCTAATTAGGGACTATGAACAGCACACCCTGCTACGATTCATAATTATGTACAGTAATGTTCAGGCTCCTGAATACATTCAGCTTGATTTTCCATCAGGAAAATCTGTACAAATTATCTATGCTTACAAGCATGTGCGTTGTTAGCCATGGCCGCTAAAATTTTCTAGCTGTCAGTTGATTATTCCAAGATCTTCCCATACATTCCAAAAGAACCTACAAGGAGAAGGACGGTACCATGAGATTGTGTGTCGACTACCGTCGACTTAAACAAAACGCCATTCATGACCGTTATTCTCCTCCACGTACTGGCAACATGTCCAATCGACCTTATAGTGTTAATCACTTTTCCAAGATCGAACTCATGATCATGCTACCAACAGTGACGAGTGAAAGAGCAGGACATGTACATGACTGCTATTTGTACATGACTCGGTCATGCTAGAGTTATGGTTTTGATTTAGTCTCATCAATGCTCCAACGACATTATAAGAATGAGTTTCCATGAACTCATAGCAAATTCATCAGTGTTTTCTTTAAGGATAACATAATTTCCCTCTAAGCCTAGAGAAGAACAGGAAGACCATATCTGCACTATGTTGCAAATTCTATGACAAGCGAAATTTCACCCTAGAAATTTTTCCAATATCAATTCTGTTTGATTACAGTGACACGTTGAATCACATGGGTTTCTACGCTTAATCTTATCATGACTCAGCTTATGCGTAAAGGAGAGAACCCAACATTACATTAGGTGTTCTAGAAAATCCTACGCTAAGAGCAGTCTAGATTCATAGACTCAGGGTTTCGCAAACTCCTATGTATCAAGTTTGATGAAAAAAGACACAGTTACGTTTATATCTTCATACCTGTCATACAAACAGGCTAAGATAGGACACAAACAGACTGGGATGTTTTCATTATCTGAATTTGTGACCAGAAATGGGACAAGATCTCCAAGGATTTTGGTTACCAGTTTAACGCAAACTCAGAAGAAGCATGATGCTATCTGGTTTATTACAAACAGTTGGAGCAAGTCTGCAGAATCCTTACATCCGCAAGGATTTCAGAACCAACAGATTGATCGGACATGTTCCAGCAAAGGCTCATCCGATCACTTGGCAATCCCTCAGTTATCGGGTTAGACAAAGATTCGCAATTGTGCTCCTTATTTACTTCGCGTCTTCATTCTAATTCCACGACTTGCTTTCACGCTCGCGTTCATGACACTATTCACGTCCATGATCGTATCTTGACTTACGATTTTACGTTCATTTTTCTCATTCTGGGAAGTTTTGCAAGAACTTGAGAGACCAGACCCAAGTTTAGTATAACTCCCTATCCTCAGATAGACGTTTCACGTCATATTCTATGTCTCACTTTGTAGCGTTTGGCGTTACTGCCATTATATTCTATGTTCACGATATGTTTCACATGTCATGTTCATTCCACGTTCCTCATATCATGATCAAGATATGTTACACGTATCATGGATTACGATATGTTTACTCATACTACACTCGCCATATCTCCACGTAGCACGTTCAAAATTTTTCACGTATCACGTTCAAAATTTTTCACGTATTACGTTTCTTTATGTCTCGCGCATCGTTTCTAATTATCAGTTAAGTAAGATTGTCTTGCATCGTAACGTTTCATTTACCCTGGCACGTTAACTCTTATGTTCCTCGATCGAATTTAGGGGATCTACCTTCCGTTGATAACCAAGAATTTCTTCGTATTCCAAGTCAAGGTCAGGAGGACCAAGATTTATCATTTGTGTCAAGATCTTCTGAAGGAACCGTTCCAAGAGGGAGGCCACATGGAAACGGACAAGTTCATCCGAACGTCTTATCCGTTTTTCTCCTATCAATTAGATATGTCCTTTCAGTCACGTCACGTTCCATGTCCTTTCAAGACATGTCACGTTCCACGTTCCTTCTAGCATGTCACCTGTACGTTCATTTATCTTACATACCCTCTCAGTTCAATTCGGGTATGTTTCTCGTTCGGTTTACGTTATCTATAATTCGGGGACGAATTATTCTTTTTAGGGGGGCAGAGTTGTAAAACCCGCATACTTGTACCATGAATAGTACCCTTAAGATCGTACGTATATGATTAGAACTTTCCTTTTATAACATGTTTACGTTTCACGTATAAGAATTTTAAGTATTAGGTACGTGTTAGAACACGATAAATATTTATTACGTATGAACACACAATAATTATTAACAATAATAATTATAATCACGAACATAAAATCATGAACACGAAATCACGAACAAATAATTACGAACCTATGTATATTATTATTACGATGAATGCTGTTACGAACAAGTAATTATAATAACACGAATTATAATAACGTGAATAAGTAATAAATACGTAACACGTAAGCACGAATAATTAACACGATTATTCGTCGTATATTAAATCAAACACGGCAAGAAATTTCATACGTAATGATTAAGTTTTACACATATAATGATAACCATGAAATTCGCGACATTGTAAAACACGATTTCACGTACCGTTTATTAATACGCGATTTATTGTAATAATGTAAAAGGAGACGTTTGGACAAGGAAAAAGAAAGGAAAAAATGGGCTCTAGGCCCATTTGGGGCTTTGGTTCGCCAAATAAAAGAAACTGACGGGGGGAGTTTAAGTTTTTAGACAACAAACAAGAAACCCTAAAACAATTCATCAAGTCGTCACTTTTGTTTTTTTTTTCTTCTCTACCGCGACCAACACCATAGAGGCAAGAACAGTCGAGGGTTTTCGGATTCAAGGATCAAGATGATTGTGATTTTGTTATTCCTAAAACCCTAAATCATAAGTAAGAAACCCTAATCTCATTTTTTTATATAATTAATTTCTTTTCTTTTGTTAAATCAACCACGAATCCTTGGGTTACGATCTAAAACATGTTAATAAAAGGGGGGGGGGGGGGGTTCGTTTGCTTGCTGCTGAGTTCGAGGGGCACTTAAACCGAGACTCATAGGATCTCGGTGGTGTTTTAACCTCACCAGTCGCAACCCTAAAAGGGTGTGGCTGGGTTTTGTGCTAGCAGTGGCGTCCAGCGAGCAAGCAGGGGGAACCACTGGCTGCGGCCAGTGATATGTGGTGGTCTGGCAGTGGGAACCGAGAGCCTAGAGCTTTCAGTGGTAACCAGACGCGCAGCAGGGGGAATGCAGGACAGTCAGGGGAACAGCATAACTGCCAGGGCTAACTGGCAGTTAGGGGGGCTGTTTGGTTTTGGGTTTATGGCTAGTCAAGGGTGCGTTTGGCTGTCGATTTTATAAACATAAATTAAGGCTGTTTGGTTTGGCTGTTTTGTAAAACACAATACGAGTTTCACGTTTAAATTAATAAGACACGGGTTCGGTTTTCGACGCATTTTAATAAAATAATAAAAGAGTACGTGTTATTATTTTTTTACAAGTTAATTAGCTTTACATGTATATTAATTTAGAAGGTTATTAAATTCATAAAACATGACTTATAATTTCAAGATTTTTATTTGCAAGTTTAATAAAATTAATTTGACTTGTTACTAATTAATTTAATTACATCATGACTTAGGTTATTATTATTAATTATTATTATTAATACATGGATATTTTAACCTAAGTATTTATATTCCATGAGATCTTATAATTAATTAATTATTGAAACTATGACTATAATTAATTAACATGACTTAGGTTATATTATTAATAATTAATAATACATGTTTTAACCTAAGTATTTTACCTTATTTAATTAAAAACATGATATATTTAATTAAATACTTTTAACCTATAGTTTATTTAAATTTACATGCAATGATTAATAAACTATACCTTATATCAATATGACTTAGAAAATAATCAGAAAACACTTAATCTTATATAATTAGCTTATTTAACCAGCTTATATCTATTTATGGAAACTTTCTATTTTTAGAAACTTATTTAATTAAGGCAGCTAATCTATTTATAGAAACGTTCTATTTTTAGAAACTTATCTATTTTAAGCAGTAATTCTATTTTTCCATACTTGCTATTTTTGGAAACTTTTTATTTTTAAAAAGTTTCTATTTTTGGAAACTTTATTTTTTTGGAAACTTTCTATTTTTGGTAACTTTCTATTTTTGGAAACTTTCTATTTTAGGAAACCTGCTATTTTTAGAAAGTTACTTATTATTACACTGTAAGTATAATAATACATGAAATACAAGAAATCCTTAATCAGAACAGAATGAATATAAGATAAACACAGTTTAAAGCTTAAAACAGTAAAACATGACATGAACGTATAAAATAAGCTAAGACATGACATAAAACCAGTTACGTATGTAGTAATCAGATACTTATACACGTATGTATTTATGTAGCATTAGTGATACCGAAGTAGGACTCTCTTCCGTTCGTCTTCTTTGTTCATTGGACATAAGGTACGGATTCCCGTCCTTTCAGTATGGACATTCTTTCCTTATTAGGATTCCCCGTATGCAGCCAACTATTTTCCCGTAGTATAAGTTTATATGTTTGATTTGCTTATGTTTAATTTAGAATACATATAGCCATATACATGCATGACCAGTTTCACCTAGTTATGGAGGTACCATAACCATAACATTAGAGGCACTGGTGTTATGACTTCCCCACGGCGGAGTGATTGCTCGTGGCGTCCCTTCAGCTTTTGGCCATATTATTATATTTATCATGTGGGGCGTATGGGTGCATCCTAGTTACATGTTTTCAGCAGATTACTCAGTGTGAATGTGGTGTGTGCCTTGCATCCTTCACAAGGAGATGATCCCTCCTACCCAAACCAGTATATTAAATTAGAGGCAGCCCCTCTAAGTTGCATGATGAGGTCACCCCTCCAAGTATTCATGCACGGTGGATTTTCATGACCTATATTGGCTAATGGTAAATAGGTTAAACAGTTTTCATAAGATAAACATAAGGCTTTTCAAACTATAAAACCAGTTTTATGAACATGTTCCAGGTTTCCCAAGACTTATACATTTCCGCTGCTATTAAGTCTTTATTATGTTTTTGTCGTTTATTCTATGTCTATATCCGTGCGCTGAGCGTTTTGCTCAGCCGTTACTTTCCTTTCCATGTCCCAAAACGGCAGGTACCCTAGGAAAGACTCGAGCATTTGGAGGACGTGCATTGGATGGAAGCTGCTAGAGACTTCTTTTCCTTTTGCCTTTATATACTTATGCTTGTTTTGTCTTTCATTCATTTCTTTTGCTTTATTATGTTTTGGGCTTATGTTTGGGAACCGATGTTTGATTCTGGTTATCCCTATGGTCATGTAATGTTTTATACGTTTATCCTTGTATTCTTTGATGACACACCATAATTACGCATGACATTCCATTATCAAAATGGGGTGTTACAAATACAGTCCGTTTCCTCTTCAAGGTAGATATCGCCATGATTTCCACTTTCTTGTGAACGTTATCTTCTTGCCCAATAATGGAATCCAATATAGCATCTATAGATGCGCCAACATTTTTTAGTTTATCCTAAATATGAACGGACCTCTTACTTTGCCCATCGCATTCGCTTTTTCATTGGTATCAATAGCATCAATTAAATAATCCATTTCAGTCTTTACTGAGCCCCTCTTTTATTTTCTGTTAATTGGTCAAATTTTTTCGTTCCCAATTTTCACTTTTGGTGCTTCTAGGGGTAGTAAATGGTCTGAGTCATCATTTTTAATACTCACAGTTTTAGTTTCATTTTCAGTATTTGAGTACTGTTTTTTAATTTGAGTATCTGGATTCGTCTATTTGTGGACACATTCATGCATTGAGTATTCGAATTGATCCAAATGTGGATTATATTCAGATACTAAACTCATAGTAAAAGTGAGAGTATATTCAGAGTGATGACCCGAAACAATTGCTACCCACAGTTGCGTCAAAAGTGAGAACTGTGAAGTAGAAACTTTGACCAGTCAACAGAAAAAAAAGTGTCGCTCATAAAAGACCAAACCGGATGATTTAGTTAATACTATTGATACCCATGAAAAAGCGAATGCGAAGGGTAAGTAAGAGGTCCGTAGATAAAAATGATAAACTAAAAATTGTTGGTACATCTATATTTGCTATTTTGGATTCCATTATCAGGCAAGAAGACGACGTTCACAAGAAAAGGGGAATCATGGCGATATCTACCTTCAAGAGCAAGCGGGTTGTATTTCTAGGTGTATACTATCGACAATTGTATTTTGCAGCTATCCGTGACATCTGACTTCGTAATTGCATGAATTATTCATGTATGTTCTGAGTGGATGCTCCGGTTATGCTGAACTTCAATCTATCTTTTTTAAGAGAGGAGGATATAAGCGGCTAAGAAACGGATGGTGGAATAGCATTGGAAAGAAATTGTTGCTATACACAGACTTGAAAAAGAGGATTCGTACGAACCAGAGACATATTATGACACATGGAATAGCATTGGAGAATTGTTGTTATACGAAGACTTGAAGAAGATGATCCGTACGAACCAGAGGCAGATTATGACAAGGAAGCAGAGGAAAAAAAGGCTTGGGATTATGACAAAATACATGCAGCATTTGATCATGAAAAGACACCGAAACTATAATCGATCTATATATGTCATGTTAAATTTTGTAATGGAACAATCTAATTTTTTAGATTAGATCAATTAAAATTCAATCAATAGTTTGTTCATCAGTTTTAATTGGTAATGCTATATTTCTGTTTGTTCTCAACATGATTTATTTTGTATAGTTTCCCTTTAACAAATGATACTGTCAACTATTGTTGTTGTGTACTTCTACACAAATGCAGCCTATGAAGATGGCATAATTTATAGCTGTAAGTAAACATTTGGGTAAGATACGTGCTAGGTACTCGTATGAATAGTAAGATTTTTGTTATTTAAGTATGTGTTTGACCCCTACATAGTGAATCAACAGGTTGTTATAATGCTCAGTAACATAGATAATGTTATGAATATTTTTGTTTGTTTTTTATGTTTATCTATGCGGTCTTATTTTGGATTCAGTTAGTTGGACAAATGGATGTTTTAGGTAGAGGCTATTTGTAATTATGCATTCTGTTGGTTGCAGTTTATGGATACATATTTGTAAAGACATATGATGTGATTGAAGTTGATTGTCTGGTTATTGAGTTCAGATAAGTTTTTACTTTTCTAACTTTTTGCTTGTTGGAATCGGTATTATATGAATTAGTTTGAACTGAAAACAAAAATTGCATTCATTAAGCATAACAGAAATACCCTAAACATCATTAAGGTGATGTAATTTTAAATTAAAAATCACAATTTAGGTGATTTCTCACAACTAAAAGCTAAATGCAGGTTATCATAATCAATATTCTCTATATCGTCTAATTAATATTCTTCTTCCTCAGGCTTAGACGGATATTCTTCTTTAAATAGACTACTAACTGCATCGGCTTCTCTCAACTCAGCTTCACGTTGTTCTCTAAACTCAGCTTCACGCTTTCTCTCAACTCAGCTTCACATCGTTCTCTCAACTCATCTTCACGTTGTTTTAAGTCTGATTCAACCCTAGCCTCTTCTTCAATCTCCTTTTCCCAAGCTTTTTGATATTCAGCTTCCAGGGGATAGTAACATTCATCAGGAACATCATCCATGTTAGTGCAAACATTACGATGCTTTGTCGATATATTCTCTTTGTGTTTTGTTGATGACAAACGTATAATTCGCAATACATTATGTAAAATGTCAAGGTACTCGTAATCACTCAAGAATACATTTGTATACTTCTCTCGACACCTCCAAGACCGCATTCGGCATGAATCACTCAAGGTATGTACAAACATGTCATTAACCTAACTAAGTGATCAAGGATTAATATTTTCTTAACACTCACATTTTAATCAAATGTGACAAAAGATTTTAATTAACTTTATTTTTAAGAAAATGTTTTATTAAAAAGAAAATGGAAATTTGAATTTGGCATATTCCATATGCCAAAGGAATATCCTTTGAGGGTATAAACTACCCCAGATGGCATATCCCCACTAAAGGACAAATTTGCATGGACTCCGACACGGAGGTTCCTTAAAGGAACCCGCGGTTCCTTATTGATAAGGTACCGCGGGTAGAGATAAGGAACCGCGGGTGTTTTTGACCGTTGCAATGTTGTCCTATAAATAGTGGATCATTTCCAGGTTTTCTTTCAACCCTTTTTGCACAGTTTCTTTCAAAAACCATCTTAGATCCTTGATTAGTTAGTTTTGATTAATCTTGTTTAAGATGTGATTCAATCTTCAATCTCCTCATCCTCTCAATTGCAAAGATAAGAACACCATCATTACCATGATGTGTTGGGTTCACTACATGATGAAGATCTTTCCTTCTATAGATCCCAGTTATGTTTTTAGTCTTCCTACTATGTATATGTAGAAGATCCAAGTTGTGGGTACACTTGGATGTGTTTGTAAGGGTAGAATATCCAAGTGATGGGTATCCTTGGATTAGGTGTTAGTTGTGTAGATCCAAGTCTTGTTAGTACTTGGATATAGTGTTAGAGTTATAGATCTAAGTGTTGTGTGCTTAGATCTATATGGTTTATGTGTTTAGGCCATAAAACACAAGGTTTGTTATGTTGGGCCATAAAACATAACTAGTGGGTAGATTAGGTTGTGTCTTGGTAGTTCTCACTAAACTCTAAAGTGATGTGGTTGTGTCTAGGTAGTTCTCACTAAACTATAAAGTGATGTGGTTGTGTCTTGTGAGTTCTCACTAAACTTTAAAGTGACTAGTAGTTGTGTTGTGTGAAGTTCTCACTTAGCTTCAAAGTGAAGAGTCGTGAAGATTGGTTCTAGCTTTCAATTAGAACTCGACATCTAGCCTTGTGTCGTTAAATGGTGAAGTGGGCGACGTTGTGTAGATTGGTCCTACCTAAGATTAGGACTCGACTTTTAGCTTAGAGTCGGAAATTGGATAAGCGACGTTGTGTATGGTTTCTCCACCTTAAGGAGTTTGTTAACTAGTGAAGTAACTCTCGAGTAAGGTGTACTCGAGGAGTGGAGTAGGGCGAAGAGGAGATTCGTGACCGAACCAATATAAATCATCGTGTCGGTACTTTCATTTACATTTATGTCTTTACCTTTGTAGATGTATTTATAATTGCATACTTGTGTTGTGTGTCTTTGTGTGCATCACATAATCTAAACATCTAAGTTGCGGAAAAGCTATGGCTAAGTACGTGTGTGCTTCATGTTTAGATTATGGTCAAGTGTACATCACTTAGTCTAAACATCCTAGTTGCGGAAAATCTTGTGCTTAGTACGTGTGTGCTTAGTGTTTAGACTATTGCTTGATGTACTCTTGATTTGATGTGCTTGTGTGTTTTCTTACTTGTAGTATTTATCTCTCAATCAAACACATCTCACATCTAGTCAAGATTGATAAGGAATTTGATACAAAGGATTGTTAAGGTTTCAAATTAACAATGTTGCTACGTCCACTATCGGCGGTTCGTTATTGGACCGGCGGTTCCTTATCAATAAGGAACCGCGGGCAGAGATAAGGAACCGCAGGCAGTAGATTGAGCCGAAATGTTTTGAAAATGAACTAGAAACTATTCAACCCCCCCTTCTAGTTTCTACAATTGGTATCAGAGCGAGGTTACTCAAGATCTTTGAAGTATATTGTACTTTAAAGCTTGGATCGATCTTTGCTCTCTTTTTCAAAACAAATGGTTTTTAAAAATGAAAACGGTTTTTAAAAATAGAGACGATCTTTGTATCAAATTGTTCATGAAGAGTGATTACTTATGACATGTGTTTCGGTGTTTCATTCGTACAAGTTTTGGTGTTAAATAAACTTTGTATAATAGCTTGAATTAAATCTTTTCATGTTTGGAAGTATAAAAATCTTTTGTGTCATAATTAACTCTAAAATACGAGTTCTATGTGTCTAAAATGATTTTTTAGAGTCCTAAGTCCTTCCAAAAAGTTACCAAATGATTTTGGCCAAAAACTCATGTTTTTGTCCTCTGACCGCGGTTCTTTATTGTTCCCCACGGATCCTTATCAATAAGGAACCGCAGTCAGTCTGACTCAGAATTTTGAAAACTTTGAAAAATCATATAAAATCAACCGTAAGTCCGTAGAAGTCGTGCCACCCGTCATTTCGAACGTAAATGAATTTTCTTTCAATTAAAAATGCTTCCAAACCTTTATTCAAACTTTAAAATTTAAATGTTTTATAAGTTCTATACTTTGTCCAGAGTATTGAGTCTCGGTTTGTCGTAAAACTTGTGTTTTACTCTTTTATATTAACTTGGACATCTCTTGTTGATATGTCTTTGTAAATTGATATATTTTTAAAGTGTTGAACTTAATTAAATTTTAAAATGTGTCGAAAACTATTTTCAAATAAGATCAAATACGTTGATATATCTAACACTCAAAACATGGACGTATGCTTTTATGTGTTAAGCTAACTGTTTGTGTGTGTTTCTTTGTGTGTTATTATTATTTGTAGACATTATTAAGTGTTCCTTGCTATTTGTAGTAGTATTGCTTATATGTCTAGTCTCTTGTGCCTTGCTTGTTATTTGTTAGTATTTAGTTCTTCCTAATTAGGATGTATGCTAGATTTCTTGCATTTTGGTTGCAACATTATTTGTGCATTGCATATAGGATCAACATCTCTAGGTTTAGATATGTTATTTAAACATCATGTACACCTCGTTATGTTTATTAACACTCTTAGGTTTGAAAGCTTTGGGAGCTTATCAAATCTATTGATTTGGGTCGTCTTACTCGATCATTGTGTTATTAGTTCAAGTAGATAAATGTCTCATTATAAAACATGAAACACCCTTTGAAAATCTTAGCTATTTTCTATTAAAAGAGTGTTTGTGGGAATCAAGAAAGATTTCGATTAAATATCAATGCATTATTCAAACTATGATTGGTATCATTATCGAATCTAATTGACATGTTTTTTAGTGTAGACATGAATGTGGTTTATTAATAATATACATCGATCATAACTCACACTTGTGTTGATGGTGTTATATTGAATCTACTTGTTCAAATTGTTAGACATATTTTGTTTAATAATTACTTATAATGCACAATAGAGTCGGTTTGATAACTTGGATGTTTCATCCGAAATACTCAAATAATTTACATTGCTATGCAATTTATAAATGTGTCATTTCCGAAAGACCAATCAAGAGTGTTCTAACAAATTGTGTAAACTTGGTTTGTACAATTCAATGTTATTGGCCTCAAGATCTATTAAGGTAATTAACCTTAACTAGACTCTTTTTTCAAGATATGAAATGGTGCATTCTTAACCCTTATTAGGTCATGCATTGTGTCGCCATGCAAGTTTCATCCTTGCTAATCTTTATTAGGCAAATGTTGGAATTACACTTTGTCTAACTTGAGAATGACTACTAGAGAATTTATGCACTAGGATCTTAATTTAACCTAACGGTTGAATTACTTCCATGTGGGAAGTTGAGTTGGTGTATAACTCGTAAACATGGTCGTGTTTAGCCTTAATTGAGCACCTCTAGTGATAGTCTCATACTCATTCTCTAAATTGGCTAAATGGCTCTTCCTATATATGACTAATGATAGTTTACTTTGATGAACTTTGTATGTCATTAGGAGTCTTTTTCTTTGTAGCCATTAGGTTTTTCTTAGCTTTTCTCTTACGTGCTAATTGAACGTGTGTGTCTTTCCTTTGTGTGTGTTCTAGTTTTTATTGCTCTTAAGCATGACTTTATGATAATTTAGACTAGAACATTAGGATTTGCTGAATTGGAAAATCCCCCATTCACCACCTAAACCAAGCCTCTGTAGGCGGTTCTTTAAATAGACCGCGACTCCATATCAATATGGAACCGTGGGTGGAGATAAAGAACTGCGGGCAGAAGCTCTCAAATTTGGGTTTTCTGAAACTTCACAATTGTTCCAACACCCTTTGGAATCTTTGTTTCAAACCTTTGATCACTCCCAAAATATCTTGGGCTTTCCCTTTTTAACCCATTACTAGTTTGGATCATCCCCTCACCCTTTTAAACCCACCTTGTTAGCCATGGTCTTCACACCTCAAACCATTCATCCTTACCCCTTGAACCATCCATTACTACCATAGTTTCTACAAGAACCTCCAATTCATCAAACCATTCTACTTATACCCCAACCTTGAGATTTCATTCTCACACCTCCTCAACCTTGAGATTTCATTCTCACACCTCCCCAACCTTGAGATTTCATTCTCACACATCCTGTAACACCCCCAATTTCAGTCATAACAGCGGAAGGGTCATTGGGTGTTACTATCATGGTTCAATCTCATAATCATAGAAAACAGCTCAAAACGAGACGTTTTAATAAACATCCATTCAATTTCATTTAATCAAGATAAAATTTCATACACGGTCCCAGATGATTCAAAAGTTTACAAAAGCTAGTAGTTGGTAAAAATTATTTGAATGGATATAATTTATAAAAGTGGGCCAAACATTTCAAATATGCAAGCTTCACGAAACCGCCTTCCTCGAGTGCCTTCTATATGGACCTGAGATAAAACATGCTTAAAAAGTCAGCAAAATTTGCCGAGTGAATCTATAGAGTTTAAGTTTAAATAAAGAGAACACAATTATTCAAAATAACCTTCCATGGTTAATAATTTACCGAAATACCATTATGTTGTACGGACATAATTATCGGTTTTATTACATAAGCCTCGTGACATTGAACGTTAACATATATTATTTCAGCCCAACACACCTAGCCAAGTGCTTATATTTCTCTTATACAATGCATCCGATGCTTCATTACTAGTGCATCACAACACCACGCGAGAGCTAATCGCGACCGGACTGGGCGTCACCCCGATAGATCTATCCATGGCATTAGCGTTACTTCGATTAACAATTCACGATTCATGGGTCTTTTAAGGCTAAACAAACTTATGTAATAACTTTCATCTAAACATACAATTAAGTTCCTTGTGTTCAATTTTTAAAACAAGAGGGTTTACCACAACTTCTCGTTGTACCCTTCATTTATAATAATTACTTTTCCAATAATAAGGGTTTCCACAACTTCTCGTTGCACCCATACTTTTCCACCAAGTAGAGTTTCCACAACTTATCGTTGTACCCTTTTATTTTAATAAAACAAGCATGTTATCCCCCTCGCGGGTTTATAAAACAAGTAAACATGTTAAAAGCGAGGCTATAGACTCACCTTAGCCAATAGTGGTAATGAGACGATCGCCGACGATTAGTGATGCCCGTTTAAACACGAAAACCGCAACTTACCAAATAAGGCGCGTTTGTTAAAAGTAGACTTAAGTATAAATCATACTTAAATAATATAAAAATCAAAATTACAAAACCAAGACAATCCCGAAAAATTTAATAATACAAGTGTTATTACTATATCCTTTTATTCAACACTATTCTTTTAAACACTTGCACTCTCGATATTGACCCGTCTTAAAACGCCAAACCATCGCAAGTCAAACTATCATTTTACTTCCCTTGGACCAGTAAATAAGTCATTTATATAATGACTTAACTCTTGGGTAAGTCACCATGTCCAATAGTGAATACTCAAACTCACGCCACACGAGCATTGGACTACGTGACCAAAATACCAATCAGCATGTACACTCCAAATGTACACACCAATCTACCCTATCTAGACTTGTCCGATTTCGACGAAACTTGGTCACAAACTCACTTATTATATGAATAAGACTCAGTTTAAGTTTCATTCAAAAATATTACTCCTAAGACCTTCTTCCCGACATATCTTCGTGTTGTAAAAACCGGACAGTTTTACGCCTTTGACTTGTAAAACCATTTTGACACATTTAAACAATTCCGTTTACAAAACCAACACTCGGGTTTGAAAATAGACTCATGACCTGAGGTCTAGCAACTTACATCAGTCCTTGAATATTTTTAAAACTCGTTCTATGGTCCCCGAGATCCGATCCAAATATCGACAACAATTTTCGGATTGTGCCGATACTCGTCTCCCGGTACACAAATACTAAAAGTAGGATAACTTTTCGCTCGTAATGAGTTAGAAGCTCATTCAAGCGGCAAATCGAAGCTAAAAGAATTATCTACAAGCCTATCCTATTAGTTTAATCATTTTAGAACAGTAAGATTTCCAAAATTTACGTTTTACCCACTGGTCTAAAACACCTTCTAAAATCTCCCACCAAATCATATTTTTGATCAATTCCAACCATTTTCCTCATCATCCTACACTCCTAATATCATCCTAAACAAATCATCTAACCCATAACACCCTTGAATAATTATTTAAAATTTTACCCACTCAAAAATCCAACATGCAATACTTAAAATAATAATATAACAACACTAGTAACAATTATATAATAAGAAAATAGATCAAATCACCTTAGATCATCATCAAAATTTGAAAGTTGTTGCATGTTGTAAATTTTTACATCAAAATGATCCCCATAAAATTTTTTTAACATGGGATATTAATTAGTTTTCATTGATTCAAAGTAGAAATTGAAAATCAAATGGGTTTTCATGGTGGAGGGGTGGTGGAAATGGCTACAGAGAAGGAAGAGAGATGACATTTTGTTAAAAAGAATTTTATATTAAAAGTTGCTATTGGAAAAATTATATATAGTGGGGTGAGGGTAGTTTTTGTCAATTATGCATAGATTTGGTCCAAAATGAAGTTAAATTGTTGTAAGGGTATAAAATGTACATATTAAATTTTGAAAATATTTACAGGACTCGAGTTTCGTAAAAATACTTTTTAAAAGTTAAAACGCTTCAAAAATAAAATAATATAACTTTGACACGACTTAAAACGTAATTAAATCGAAAACGTCGAAAATATTAAATATCGAGACAATCGATAATAAAACGTAAATTTTTGGGCATCCGTCGGTATCGCGATCATTCGTAGTTCTCGTCATTCGTTAAAACGCAAAATACGAGAAATGAAAATAATTATAATAAAATCATTCATATGATAAATTTGGGAATATATTATCGATACTTAATGTTTTTCTTGTCGGTCTTCATCGAAACGACATTCTTACATTAAGTTTCAAGCCATAACCTTCTCGGTTAATCGATAATTTAAAATTCTCATTAAAGTAAACATATAATATTTAATAGTCGAGATTAAAATAACGACCTGAATTTGACGGATTGTCACATTATCCCCACCAAATTGGGATCTTCGTCCCGAAGATCAACTTGCGTTCTTCCTCGATCGCTCGTTGAAATCAAAGAGTTAAACGTATTTTGGTCCTCGTCTAGAGTTCCATCACACAAGACCATAGGAATTCGACTTCGTTTCTGTTGCCTAACTTCCTTATCGATAATATCAACAAGTACTTTGATGAAATGCAACTTACAGTCGATTCATACTTCACCAAGAGAGATAATAGGATCTTCGTTGGGAAGAAACTTCTTTAAGTTCGACATATGAAAAGTATTGTGAATTCCTTGTAGCCCTCGAGGTAATTTAAGTTTTTATGCCACCGGACCTACACTCGATATCATCTCGAATGGTACAAACTAACGGGGACTTAACTTCCCACGTTTTCTAAAATACATAACACCTTTTCATGGTGATAGCTTTGGCATAACTTTTCCACCTACCTCGAATTTCAAAGGTTTTCGCTTCACATTATCATAACTTCTATGTCTACTACGAGTGGTTCACAAACGATTCCTTAATTAGCACGATCGATTTATTAGAATAAAATGAGCAGAGTTAATCAATCAACATTGACACAAATCGAGTCATACACAGACTGAGTTTTCGAGAGCTTAACAATGAATCCATTATAATTTGCTCCAACTTCACGAATGATAACGAATAACACAATCATGATCACTTAAAAGGCTTATTTACCTCTTTTAATCCAGAATACATTGTAGGCTCTTACTATCGGTGAATACCGTACCATAGTGCCATACAATTAATGTCTCAATAGACGAAGAGTAAAATCACCGCACCCAATTTCAAGTCATGGGTTGCGCAGTTTCCTCATTCTTCCTAGGCTTCCTACAAGCATATACAAATCAAAACAACCCCAAATCATAAAGGAGATGTATCCCGATCAACAACAAAAATCTTTACTTTTGTCAGGTAATGATAAGATCGGCGTGCTGCAGAGTTTTCTTTTCATGGTTTGAAAAGCTTTTTCTTCATTAATGCCACACACAAACGGTTCATTCTTTTTAGTTAGCTTAGTTAATGGTTTTGATATCAAAGAGAATCCCTTAATAAACCTTCAGTAATAACCAGCCAAACCTAGAATTTGTCTTACTTCAGTTGGAATAGTTGGAACATTCAAATTTTCGATGGCTTCAATTTTCGCACAATCAATATGTATGCCACTTTTGTCAATCACATGACAGAGAAGTTGCACAGAACAGAGCCAAAAATCACACTTTAATATTTTTGGGTACATCTTTTCATTTTTTTAACAGGTTCAAGATAATCCCTAAGTGTTCGGCATGTTCTTTCTTTCTCTTCGGGCAGATTAGAATATCATCAAAGAAAACAATTACGAATTTATAAAGACACGGCTTACACATACAATTCATTAAGTCAATGAATATAACAGGTGTACTGGTCAAACCAGAAGGCATAACCCTAAACTCATAATGATCATCACAAGTTCTAAACGCCGTAATAGGAATATCTTCCTCGAGTATGCGAAGTTGATGATAAGCAAAACAAAGATCAATCTTGGAGAAAACACCAGAATCTTGGAGAAAACACGAGAGTTTTGAAGTTGATCAAATAGATCATCAATTCTTAGAAACGGGTAACGATTCTTGATCGTTAACCTATGCAGCTCTCGGTAATCGATACACATACGAAATGAATCATCTTTCTTCTTAACGAAAATAATAGGAGTTCTACAAACTGACGAGCTCAGTCGAATAACACATCAATCAGATAGTTCTTAAAACTGCACAAATAATCACTTCAACTCAGATGGTGCTAATGAATATGGCTCATGTGCCACAGCTGCAACACCAGGAATTAGATAATATAGGGATTCTGTTTGCCTTGTAGGCGGAAGCCTTGGCAATTCTTCCAGAAATACTTCAGAATAGTCACGAATGACTAGAGTAATTCTACTTACTTCTCTTACGATTCCTTCTACGATTCCTAAGCCATGAATAATCCACAACCTTTTTGGATATACTTACGAGCTCTATTGCACGAAAAGAATTTTCAATTTGGAATTATTTTTCCCTTCAGTGACCTTGTCAACCTTGCCTTGAATTATGTGTCCCATGAGCTAATCAGCCATGTAGACAACTTCACAAAAGCAATTGGCTTAGAAGAAGTCACATCACCGCATATATTCCTGGTCAGCTGTAAATATACTGCTTGACCTTGACGGTTCGGGTTCCAAAATTCTTGGATATAAAGGAGTCAGCTTATGGAAACACTTGATATATCTACCAATGTTAGTTCCCTTCAGTTTCAGATTATACAACACTTGCTCCATACTTGGGAAATACTTCGAGGACAAACTCGTCAGTTAACCGTTTCCTCACCTTAGTCCATGGTGTCCCATAAGTAACGATACCTATGGAAGCAAGTCTGCCATTCCACCAAATTAATGCACGACCTTGGAGAGTAGCGATTTCAAACTGCACTTTATCCTCCTGATTAGGGTCACTGATTCGAAAGACTGACGCCAGCTTTCAATAACTGACACAATCCTCCATCATCTTTAGTCCCCTTAAGAGTCTACGGTTTGCACTTAATGAACGAAGTGTAGATATAGTCTCTAACTTCGGGCACATTTGTTTCATCTGTACCACGAACATTATTGACTCTAGCTTCAGCTCCACCGGTTCTAGTTCCACCAGTTTTGACTTCAGCTCCAGTTCCAGATCCATCATTCATGTTGGCCATGAATTCAACTAGGATACAACAACTTATTCACTAATAACTTGGCACATTCGTGCTTCAGTCATAGCTTTCATCGACTGCATGAGTCTTGTGTAACGCAAATCAAATTATAATGAGTATTCATTCAGTGATTGCGTTATACCACAGGAATTTTATAAGAGAAAAGCAAAGAAAGATAATAATAGAACGATGTAGAATTAGGAATCGAAGGATAGTCATTCCATTGATCACAAACTAGTACAAGTCGTATTGTCAAACATTATAGATAATCATCGTCTAATGCCATACAACTTAAAAGACTAGTCCTACTAACTGTTGTCACATTTTAGTTAGGGATTAATGAGAAGATACTACAATTGATAAACTAATCTACAAGATTTATCAGGTATTTCACATGGCTAAGAAAGCTCCTCGGTCCCACAAGAAGAAGATTTCTTCAATGTCTTTCAGAGACGCTTGATATCCTCTTCAATTGGTGCTTTTGGAACAATCTCAATACAACCATTTCACGATTAAGTAATTAAAGAACAAAATCAAAGAATGAATCGAGCAAACAAATTACAATTTAATAAGAGTTTAATCACGCAGATGCTATATGCTTAAGCCTACACATTTATGAATCATTATTTTCATGGATTGATCAAGTCCTTCCAAATAAGATTCATAAATTTGTAGTTCAACAATTTATAATTTCCTTGTTCAAATAAATGGCCAATTTATTTCAACGATTATAAATCACTTTATTCAAGCATCGCCAGCTCAACGCAAAATATCAAGATCGAAACAAATGAGAAACTGATTTAACAGAAAATGATCAGTGATATGATATGGAATCCAGGTTGGCATGTGAATACCATACAAATCAATCTCAGTTCTTAGCAATCAATAATACCATCTCGGACGAACTTGTTTTTATCAAAACAGTATAATGTCGAAGATTAATGAAAATGCAGATTAAATTTGCTAAACGAAATGAACGAATCGATAAATCAAAAATAAGAACCAAGGAAATCAAAATCCTTGTAACCAAAAGAATATCAGCAAGAATATTAACCGTTTCGTTGGGATCATGTATATCCACAACTTAGTTAATCTCGAGAATAACAGGATTCATTTCAGGAATAGCTTCGGCGCTAGCATTAAAATGACTAGAGTGGCTTCGTGACAATCGACGTCGTATAAATATCTCGTATAAATATAAAATTATCATTTATAATTAAATAAATGAAAACATACCTTGTAATTCACAAGTTCAAATAATCGATAAAGATTACAACCTATATATAATCCCATATATATAAATACTTTCATTCTCGTCCATTGGCAACTCGGAGGTTTCGCTTGCAATAGTTATAGTTAAAAGATTTCAAAAATTCATTTTTGGAAAATCTTTTCGTTCTCTATAACTTGAGCTCTGATGCCAATCTGTAACACCCCCAATTTCAGTCATAACAGCGGAAGGGTCATTGGGTGTTACTATCATGGTTCAGTCTCATAATCATAGAAAACAGCTCAAAACGAGACGTTTTAATAAACATCCATTCAATTTCATTTAATCAAGATAAAATTTCATACACGGTCCCAGATGATTCAAAAGTTTACAAAAGCTAGTAGTTGGTAAAAATTATTTGAATGGATATAATTTATAAAAGCGGGCCAAACATTTCAAATATGCAAGCTTCACGAAACCGCCTTCCTCGAGTGCCTTCTATATGGACCTGAGATAAAACATGCTTAAAAAGTCAGCAAAATTTGCCGAGTGAATCAATAGAGTTTAAGTTTAAATAAAGAGAACACAAGTATTCAAAATAACCTTCCATGGTTAATAATTTACCGAAATACCATTATGTTGTACGGACATAATTATCGGTTTCATTACATAAGCCTCGTGACATTGAACGTTAACATATATTATTTCAGCCCAACACACCTAGCCAAGTGCGTATATTTCTCTTATACAATGCATCCGATGTTTCATTACTAGTGCATCACAACACCACGCGAGAGCTAATCGCGACCGGACTGGGCGTCACCCCGATAGATCTATCCATGGCATTAGTGTTACTTCGATTAACAATTCACGATTCATGGGTCTTTTAAGGCTAAACAAACTTATGTAATAACTTTCATCTAAACATACATATAAGTTCCTTGTGTTCAATTTTTAAAACAAGAGGGTTTACCACAACTTCTCGTTGTACCCTTCATTTATAATAATTACTTTTCCAATAATAAGGGTTTCCACAAATTCTCGTTGCACCCATACTTTTCCACCAAGTAGAGTTTCCACAACTTATCGTTGTACCCTTTTATTTTAATAAAACAAGCATGTTATCCCCCTCGCGGGTTTATAAAACAAGTAAACATGTTAAAAGCGAGGTTGTAGACTCACCTTAGCCAATAGTGGTAATGAGACGATCGCCGACGATTAGTGATGCCTGTTTAAACACGAAAACCGAAACCTACCAAATAAGGCGCGTTTGTTAAAAGTCGACTTAAGTATAAATCATACTTAAATAATATAAAAATCAAAATTACAAAACCAAGACAATCCCGAAAAATTTAATAATACAAGTGTTATTACTATATCCTTTTATTCAACACTATCCTTTTAAACACTTGCACTCTCGATATTGACCCGTCTTAAGACGACAAGCCAACGCAAGTCAAACTATCATTTTACTTCCCTTGGACCAGTAACTAAGTCATTTATATAATGACTTAACTCTTGGGTAAGTCACCATGTCCAATAGTGAATACTCAAACTCACGCCACACGAGCATTAGACTACGTGTCCAAAATACCAATCAGCATGTACACTCCAAATGTACACACCAATCTACCCTATCTAGACTTGTCCGATTTCGACGAAACTTGGTCACAAACTCACTTATTATATGAATAAGACTCAGTTTAAGTTTCATTCAAAAATATTAATCCTAAGACCTTCTTCCCGACACATCTTCGTGTTGTAAAAACCGGACAGTTTTACGCCTTTGACTTGTAAAACCATTTTGATACATTTAAACAATTCCGTTTACAAAACCAACACTCGGGTTTGAAAATAGACTCATGACCTGAGGTCTAGCAACTTACATCAGTCCTTGAATATTTTTAAAACTCGTTCTATGGTCCCCGAGATCCGATCCAAATATCGACAACAATTTTCGGATTGTGCCGATACTCGTCTCCCGGTACACAAATACTAAAAGTAGGATAACTTTTCTCTCGTAATGAGTTAGAAGCTCATTCAAGCGGCAAATCGAAGCTAAAAGAATTCTCTACAATCCTATCATATTAGTTTAATCATTTTCAAACAGTAAGATTTCTAAAATTTACGTTTTACCCACTGGTCTAAAACACCTTCTAAAATCTCCCACCAAATCATATTTTTGATCAATTCCAACCATTTTCCTCATCATCCTACACTCCTAATATCATCCTAAACAAATTATCTAACCCATAACACCCTTGAATAATTATTTAAAATTTTACCCACTCAAAAATCCAACATGCAATACTTAAAATAATAATATAACAACACTAGTAACAATTATATAATAAGAAAATAGATCAAATCACCTTGGATCATCATCAAAATTTGAAAGTTGTTGCATGTTGTAAATTTTTACATCAAAATGATCCCCATCAAATTTGCAACATGGGATACTAATTAGTTTTCATTGATTCAAAGTAGAAATTGAAAATCAAATGGGTTTTCATGGTGGAGGGGTGGCGGAAATGGCTAGAGAGAAGGAAGAGAGATGACATTTTGTTAAAATGAATTTTATATTAAAAGTTGCTAGTGGAAAATTATATATAGTGGGGTGAGGGTAGTTTTTGTCAATTATGCATAGATTTGGTCCAAAATGAAGTTAAATTATTGTAAGGGTATAAAATGTACATATTAAATTTTGAAAATATTTACGGGACTCGAGTTTCGTAAAAATAATTTTTAAAAGTTAAAACGTTTCAAAAATAAAATAATATAACTTCGACACTACTTAAAATGTAATTAAATCGAAAACGTCGAAAATATTAAATATCGAGACAATCGATAATAAAACGTAAATTTTTGGGCATCCGTCGGTATCGCGATCATTCGTAGTTCTCGTCATTCGTTAAAACGCAAAATACGAGAAATGAAAATAATTATAATAAAATCATTCATATGATAAATTTGAGAATATATTATCGATACTTAATGTTTTTCTTGTCGGTCTTCATCGAAACGACATTCTTACGTTAAGTTTCAAGCCATAACCTTCTCGGTTAATCGATAATTTAAAATTCTCATTAAAGTAAACATATAATATTTAATAGTCGAGATTAAAATAACGACCTGAAATTGACGGATTGTCACACATCCACAATGCCTAACTCTCCCTTTCATAACCTTGACATTTCTTTGTCACAAACCTCCTCCTCAAAGAGGCAACTCAAAATTAAGAATAAGTTACCCAAACTTAACTCTTCACCCTTTTGCCACACCTAGAATGAGATTGTGCCCATTCTCTTCTCTTCATCTCCCTCACCACCTCTTGCTCCATGCAAGACTTCCTCAACCCATGGTACCAACCATTCTCATGGTTCTACCTCCTCTTCATTCCAATCTAGAATGAATGAGCTAAACCTTCACTCCGAGTACTCTATTGGATGTGACTACCCAACCTCAACCCATCCAAAGCATTCCCATTGTGATTGTCTTTGTTGAACCCTTGGTGACTTCACCTTTCACCCCACCAAATTCCGACACCACCCTTGTCTTTCATTTAAGCATGTGAATCGCTTATTGCTAAGACATCTAATTTAAGCAAATCTTAGATTTCTAGTGTAACTAGGATTAAAATTATGCTTAAGTTTTAGACTTGAGTTTCATACATCTTTGTATGATCTTTATTCTCTTGTATTTCCTTTCATGTTTTTCAACATGATTTTTCTTTGAGTCTTAGATCTTGTTGTTATTATGTTTCTTTCTTTTCTCTTATTTTGAGTCCTTTTCTTAAACTAATAAGAATTAGGAATCTTCTTGGAGATTTACATTACTTGTAGCTTGATTTGTGATATCTAGATAGATGACTTGCTTATATATCTTCTTGCTTATCCATATGCTATATACTTAATTGATTAGTTAATGAATGCATGCTTATTATAAAGGTTTTGTCTTTGTCAAGCAATTCCGATATAATATCTCTTAGATGTGTCTAACTCATGCATGTCCTTTAATGCTACGTGCTAACATGTTTTACTTAGTCTTCTCTTTTTAATTAATCTTGTTTCTTGCATGCCATATGTGTTAATTGCGCACCTTCTCTACATTGGTTTATTGTAGACTTCATAAGGCATTGCATGACTTCATAAGGCATTTCATGACTTCATAAGGCATTGTTAGATTTTGTACTAACTCTTCATGTCTTCTTGAGCTTCTTTTGAGTTTCTTCTCTCATTTTCTTTCGAGATTTCACTATCACCTTCTAAGGTATAGTATCCATGAATTAATTTGTGAAGTTATCCTTAACTTCTTTGTTGATTCTCTCTCAATTCATTTTAATCATGTTCTTCTAAGTCGAGTCTCTTTCTTCTAGTCTTTCTAAACTAAGTTGAGTCGAGCCTTACCCTTTCCTCATCATGTAATTGTTCTTTGAACATCCATAATGATTGAGAAGAGCTACGAAACTTTGAGCATGTAGTTTATCGTATGCTAAACACCATTTGGTGTCGACATTCATACGCATTTTTGCCTATAATGTCCTATATCCCGTTTTTTTTATTAAAGCGTCGATTTATCCGCTTTTGGTTTTCCTTTATTTTTTTTTGGTTAAAAATGTCTCTAGGTTGAGATATTTTTGTTCCTCTTTTTGAGAGTTGATTGCGGTTAAAATTTACAATTGGTATGGGTGATTCCATCAATTCTAAGTTTTTAACACCTTGAGATGATATCTTCAAATTCTTGGATGTTTTCTACCTCTACTACAACAATTTTGAATTGATTTCCTCAAAATCCTCTCCTTGTCTTTTTTTTAGAGTTGATGGTTAAATCTTGAATTTTCTTGGGTGATTCCAAAAATTCTAAGCTTTTTACCCTTTGACATATTATCATTACAATTGGTATGGGTGTTTCTTTTCTATCTCTATTCCAACAATTGTGAATTGATCTTGTCAAGATCCTCTCCTTTAATTTGTCTTTGGATTGATAGCATCGCATGCACACTTCTTTGCTTGTCATTGTTTGTGCAAACGACTTGTTTATCATCCCCGTTTGGGTGACATCTCTTTTTATATATGCTCTTGTCTACTAACCTTGTTTTGTAGGACAATTCTAACCCATTTTTGTAGCTCGTCACTATTCTTGCTTTGTTGGTACCTCAAGCAAGGGGGAGCTCATATCAAGGGGGAGCATTTGCAAGAGTTCAAGTCATTACATTTGCGATCGTTGACTCACTCAAATTGCATTCATCGAACATCTTACAAGTAATGCATTTTAGACACTCGTAGATAAGCATATTATTATGCTTGTTGTTGGTTAACCTATGGTGATTGAAGACTTCACTAGGATGACGCAAGCTCAATATCTTTGGATGATGGGTTTATAGTTTGGATTCTCGCCTCTCAACCGACGACCACTAGTGATGATCTACCTTTTGGATGCAAGCTCGTGTGACGTTAATTCTTCTACTCTTCAAAGGACGTGCTATCGATGTCTACCACTTTGGGCGTGTGCTCTCTCGACGTTGATTCTTCTCTTCTTCAAGACGTTGACTACCTTTTTGATTCGACAAAAGGGGGAGAAGTAAGTGTAAACGAGTAACTTATGCATTTTAATATGTGTTGCGGTTTACTTGTTTGTCATCATCAAAAAGGGGGAGATTGTTAGTGCAAACATTACGATGCTTTGTCGATATAATCTCTTTGTGTTTTGTTGATGACAAACGTATAATTCGCAATACATTATGTAAAATGTCAAGGTACTTGTAATCACTCAAGAATACATTTGTATACTTCTCTCGACACCTCCAAGACCGCATTCGGCATGAATCACTCAAGGTATGTAGAAACATGTCATTAATCTAACTAAGTGATCAAGGATTAATATTTTCTTAAAACTCACATTTTAATCAAATGTGACAAAAGATTTTAATTAAGTTTATTTTTAAGAAAATGTTTTATTAAAAAGAAAATGGAAATTTGAATTTGGCATATTCCATATGCCAAAGGAATATCCTTTGAGGGTATAAACTACCCCAGATGGCATATCCCCACTAAAGGACAAATTTGCACGGACTCCGACACGGAGGTTCCTTAAAGGAACCCGCGGTTCCTTATTGATAAGGTACCGCGGGTAGAGATAAGGAACCACGGGTGTTTTTGACCATTGCAATGTTGTCCTATAAATAGTGGATCATTTCCAGGTTTTCTTTCAACCCTTTTTGCACAGTTTCTTTCAAAAACCATCTTAGATCCTTGATTAGTTAGTTTTGATTAATCTTGTTTAAGATGTGATTCAATCTTCAATCTCCTCATCCTCTCAAGTTCAAAGAGAAGAACACTATCATTACCATGATGTGTTGGGTTCACTACATGATGAAGATCTTTCCTTCTATAGATCTAAGTTATGTTTTTAGTCTTCCTACTATGTATATGTAGAAGATCCAAGTTGTGGGTACACTTGGATGTGTTTGTAAGGGTAGAATATCCAAGTGATGGGTATCCTTGGATTAGGTGTTAGTTGTGTAGATCCAAGTCTTGTTAGTACTTGGATATAGTGTTGGAGTTATAGGTCTAAGTGTTGTGTGCTTAGATCTATATGGTTTATGTGTTTAGGCCATAAAACACAAGGTTTGTTATGTTGGGCCATAAAACATAACTAGTGGGTAGATTAGGTTGTGTCTTGGTAGTTCTCACTAAACTCTAAAGTGATGTGGTTGTGTCTAGGTAGTTCTCACTAAACTATAAAGTGATGTGGTTGTGTCTTGTGAGTTCTCACTAAACTTTAAAGTGACTAGTAGTTGTGTTGTGTGAAGTTCTCACTTAGCTTCAAAGTGAAGAGTCGTGAAGATTGGTTCTAGATTTCGATTAGAACTCGACATCTAGCCTTGTGTCGTTAAATGGTGAAGTGGGCGACGTTGTGTAGATTGGTCCTACCTAAGATTAGGACTCGACTTTTAGCTTAGAGTCGGAAATTGGATAAGCGACGTTGTGTATGGTTTCTCCACCTTAAGGAGTTTGTTGACTAGTGAAGTAACTCTCGAGTAAGGTGTACTCGAGGAGTGGAGTAGGGCGAAGAGGAGCTTCGTGATTGAACCACTATAAATCATCGTGTCGGTACTTTCATTTACATTTATGTCTTTACCTTTGTAGATGTATTTATAGTTGCATACTTGTGTTGTGTGTCTTTGTGTGCATCACATAATCTAAACATCTAAGTTGCGGAAAAGCTATGGCTAAGTACGTGTGTGCTTCATGTTTAGATTATGGTCAAGTGTACATCACTTATTCTAAACATCCTAGTTGCAGAAAAGCTTGTGCTTAGTACGTGTGTGCTTAGTGTTTAGACTATTGCTTGATGTACTCTTGATTTGATGTGCTTGTGTGTTTTCTTACTTGTAGTATTTATCTCT
Organism: Glebionis coronaria; assembly: GCA_025667525.1. NCBI lineage: Eukaryota > Viridiplantae > Streptophyta > Magnoliopsida > Asterales > Asteraceae > Glebionis > Glebionis coronaria. The sequence goes on along the minus strand of CM046880.1, from coordinate 132,766,006 downwards.
CAATCAAACACATCTCACATCTAGTCAAGATTGATAAGGAATTTGATACAAAGGATTGTTAAGGTTTCAAATTAACAATGTTGCTACGTCCACTGTCGGCGGTTCGTTATTGGACCGGCGGTTCCTTATCAATAAGGAACCGCGGGCAGAGATAAGGAACCGCAGGCAGTAGATTGAGCCGAAATGTTTTGAAAATGAACTAGAAACTATTCAACCCCCCCCCCCCCTTCTAGTTTCTACAATCCCAAACCCAATGGCCAACATTCTTTATTTTATCTGCACTCATATTCACTTGATTATCAGCGTCAGCAATTGTGTTCGTTAAACCATCATGTTCGTGTTCCCTTCTTTGTTTCCTGATACACAGATAATTATTAATTAGAAATTACATATATATAAAATGGATTGATTCCAAACTAAGTTAATTAAAAACAGAATTACTTGTTGTTGACCTTAGGAGAACTTTCAATGTTGGCTTCACTTGCAGATCTTTTGGCTGCAGACTTCATTTTTTTTTTGCATAATAATCCAAACACTATATTTTGAAATAGTTTTTCAAATATGTGATTGATATTGTTGGAATGGTTTAATTTTATACACCTTGAAAGTTAAGATCAAAGGTCACACGCCTAATACAAGCTTAATGCAAATACATGAATGTACTTATTAAGTATGTAGTTTTCATACTAAAACCAGGATTTTTTCAGTTTTCCAATGTAATAAATAGCACATAAACATGAATGCAGAATTTAAAAATATGAGTACATACCAAACTGTCCATTATCATCTTGCATATATACATTGTAGTCGGTTATTGGAGTCACTTCGACAAAGTTAGACATTTATAATCTCTGAAACTTAACAGCAGTAATACAATATGCAATGTTTTAGATGAAAATCATACATACATATAGTAGTGAAAACTAATAACAACAACCATATATTTGAGTTTTTTCATTGATGGGATTTTGAGTATGGATTTAATGGGATTACAACTATCCAGTTATAATATTAACTTAGTTTATATAAATAGGTTTTAGTTAAGAAAAATATATTATCTAACTAAATATACATGATTTTGGTGATACTTAAAAATGTATGAAAATATAATTTAGCCACATAAAAAACCACTTCGTGTGACCACGTATAGCATCATGAATTTTGCCACACCACCACTGAATGTAATTAACATAAAGGTTGAGATCACATTTTTCTCTCAAACATAGTGACGCGACTAATTCACATGTGACTGTTTTGAATGTATTTGTCACACATAATCACAATATAATGTGGCCATAAATATCATTTAGATACACATTTGTGACATCGTTTGACTATTGTAAAGCAGTTAGTCACATGATCGTGGGACGGTTTAGTGTGACAAGATATGAATCTTGGTCACTCTTATAGTTATAGGAGACTAACATTTCAAACTTACTTTTTAGTTGTCACACACTAAAAAGTCATATGTGGCTAAGTATTCAGCAAAATTTCGAAGTCACGTTTAAATAACATGTGACAAATGAGGCTATATGATTTAACCACGTACACAATTAACTCATATAACAAAACATGAGATGTGGTCACATTGTTCAAGTGTGTAACAAATAATTGTCACATATGCATATGTATAGTGTGGTTAGTACTTCAAACAAATTTGCATTATGTCACACGTGTAAAATTGTGTGTGGCTAGACGGACTTGGTAAAATTAGCACTTGCGCCTAGTCACATCAATACTTATATGTGTGACAGCGAAAAATCGAAATAGTCACATATAAAGAGTTCAAGTGTGGCTGTGTATTTGATTATGGTGAGTTTTGTCACATACATATCTGACAGTGTGACCGTTCAAAATCAGGATGTGTGATGTATTCTACATTTTTTACTGGTGAACATAGCCCAACTATTATATTTCTCATGGAAACCCGACTTCATGGTAGTGAGGTAACGGGTTTTAGATACATTTTCTCGCAATATAATGTATTGGTCGTTGATTCTATTGGTAGAGCAGGTGGTTTGTTACTTTTTGGAAAGAAGAAATTCAATTTAACTATTAAAAATTTCTCACAAAACCACATAGATTTGTCGTAAAAGAAGAAAACGATAATATTTTGAGGGTACTGGAATTTATGGATGACCTAGACGTGAAGAAAAGCATCGAACATGGGAATTACTATGTTCCTTAAGGACACATCAGGACCAACCGTGGGCTTGCTTTGGTGAATTTAATGAAATTTTTTACGCTTTTGAAAAGGAAGGTCAGAGAGGATGTAATACCACATAAATTGCAGCTTTTAGGGAGGCTTGTAGCTTTTGTAATTCGGAGGATATGAGTGCTAGTGGGGTCAAATTTACTAGGAGTAACTATCGAAGAGGTGATGCAAGTGTTAAAAAAGACTTGATAGATTTTTAATAAAGGTTTGATTTGCACCCAAACGCTTTATTTGAAAACTTGGCACGAATTACTTTTGATCATTCCCTAATAATGTGTGGTATATCTCCAATAGTGAAGAAAAGAAACAGAATCTTCCGCTTTGAAAGTATGTGGCTACGTGATGAGAGTATTCACAATGTGGTTAGAGATGGTTGGGTGTATGGTTTAACATGTTGTATGATTAGAACAAAAGGAGCTTTAGTCATGTACAACGGTCTATCAACTCAAAACAAAAGACTCTTCAAATATTGAAAAGTCACTTTGATGAATCGACATGTGATGAACAACGATTCTTATGAGAGTAAATTAAAGAGCTCCTTACACGTGAAAAGTTGATGTTGAAACAACGAAGTCGTGTTGAATGGCTACATGAGGGTGAAACAACATACACGCTTTTTCCACACCCGTGCAAGTAACCGACGTAGGACAAATAGTATTTTGTGACTAAAAGACGTTGATAGAAGGTGGGTCGAGGATCATGATGAAGTGTGTAATTTGGTTTCAACTCATTTTTCAGAACTTTTTTCAAGCTCGTCACCTCAAGACTGCGAATCTGCTGTGAATGATATTGATTGAATCTTGACAAACAATGATAGACAAGCACTTGAGAGGCGTGTTACAACATCAGAGGTGTATAAAGCACTAATAATGGAACCGACTAAAGCTCCAGGACATGATGGAATAACGACATTGTTTTACCAAAATGTTTTATGTTTCACGGGTAAGACAATTGTTAATATGGTTTCTTCTTTTTTCGAGTTAGGAGTATTACGTCGTAACATCAACAGAACCCTTGTAACTTTAATCCCCAAAGTTACAAAACCAGAATCTCTTAAAGATCTCCGTCTTATTAGCTTGTGTAATGTACTATATAAGATTATTTCCAAGGTGTTATTTAACCGAATGAAACCAGTTTTGCTAAAATTAATTGAAGAAAACGAATCGTATTTTGTTTTGGACCGTGTAATCACCAATAATTCAATATAGCATACAAAGTTTTCTATTGGATTAAGAACAAAAAGGTTGGCAGAGAAGGCGGCTAGCATTGAAGATGGACATGAGCAAGGCTTATGATAGAGTCGAATGACCCTTTATTCGAGTTGTGTTGTCCTATATTTAGTGATGATTAGATAAGAAATAAAGAAGAAAGATAGATGAATTCTAGAGAGAGAAAGTAGAGAGAGAAAAGAGAGAGAATGGTTGGAAATTTTGGAGGATTAGATTAGAGAGACAGAAAATACTAATGACCAACACCCTTCCTAACATGCTAGGAAGGGTATTTATATCCGTGCCTTACATGTAGGCTTTATAGGCTATATTGTTGGGTCGGGCTCTCCTTTTAGGGTTTAGTTCATTTAAGATGAAATTTTAGCTTAAAGTTAAGCCCGTAATATGTTGATCCCAAAGTCAGATCTTAAACCTTAATAGCTTGTTTAAGGGTTGTGATAGAGAGAAAGAATTCAATCTAACACTAGAGAAACTTTGCAAAGCAAAGTAACTAAACAAGATGCGGAATGTAATGTTTAGCACAAGAACAAATGAGATTCAAACGTTGAACTTTAATATATCAAAGATATATGAATACCCAAAGTGGTATTAGGGTTTACAAAACCTTAAAGTAATAATAATGAAAAACGAAATGAGAAAGACACGCTTTGCATGATAACCTAGTGAGTCCTTTTATAGATACAAGGACCCACGTACAAGATCACTACTAACAAACTATGGAAAGTATTAAGGAATAATAACTGAAACGCGTAAAAATCTATTCCATGTTTATCTTGACGGCAGGGCCTTTGACTCCAGCAGGGGAACGGATCCCCCTGCCTTTGTTATTTAGCAGGGGGAACTTACTCTAGCAGGGGTATGAATAATCAACTAGCAGGGGAAACAAGTAAGCATAGATTTATTCCCAACATAATACACGATTAACTTACTACCTATTACAACGTTCTAAAATACGATACATAATAAACTTATGACCGAACATTCTTGTTTGACTCAATATTTGAGGCTAACAATCTCTCCCAATGAAAGGTCATTACCCTTTGACATTTGGAGATTTGGAGAGATTACTAATCTCGCCATAAATGAGTCTTGAACGTGTAATAGTAGTCTTGTTCCTTCATGCTGTGATCTTTGAGCCTTTGTCGTTGTCTTTCAACTTTGTCTTTAATCTTAAGATCTTCACATCATCCTTGACTTGTCTTTGCCTTCTTGCGATCTTGTGTCTTCATCCACATGCTCACACTATTAATTGTTGAATATGTCTTTAGGAATGAGTATGTGGTTTTGAATATTTGACTTTGCTTAGTACACCGTAACGTCACCTTCTTGAGACAAAACATAGACACAGACTAAATGGCTTTGACATTCGTCCTAAATCGGTAGCGTTTTACCTCCGGTCGATGAAGACCGTTACACGATATTAAATATTGTACCTGTGATTAGGTAGATTCACTAAGAATCTCCTTGACAAGGTTTCATGGCTGTACTAGCCGTTCTCTTTACTCAACCGTCTCAAAGCAAGACTACGAATATAAGAGTGAATCAATTGGATAAATATCCACTTGATTAAAGTCATCGATTCAAATTCCTGGAACAAGTTTGATTCATAAAGAACCTTACCATTGTTGCTTTCTAGTTGGCACAAGCTTGATTCATAAGAATCTTGCAAGTCACCTACTGTAGCGCTGTTTGAGGTTGACGCTAGAAGGATTTCCACTCGTCACTATGAATATTAATGAATATCACTCTGAATATTCTGGCAAGATCATAAATATATTGAGTAGAAACCTAAAACGAGTTTGAATCAATACAGAATCAAATCACTGTTGCTTTTCAGTTTACACATGTTCAATTCATAAAAAATGATACACATGACCTACCGCAGTGCTGTTTTATGTTAACATTGTAAGGATTTCCACTCATCATTGTGAACACTAAGTAGTATCACTCTGAGTGTTCTAGCAATATCTCAAGGGTATAGCGTGGGACTCTTTTCTTTGTCATTCTGGGTGTCCAAACGAGATTTGATTTATCTCTTGGCTCTAGACTCGATTTGTTCACTTTTATTGGTCGGAGGCTGGAGTAGATGCCACCTATTCAATATCAATTATCTCAAAGTGAGAAAGTCAATATAATTTATGTTGTTTTCCGTGATAATAAAACAAACTTCTTTTGAGAGAAGCCTGAGTAGCTAGGTAAGGCTTGTGCATTACATCACTAGGTCTATGATGAGTTGTCTTGGTGATGTGTTGACCCGGTTTCTGCCTAAGTTGTATGGAGGGCTAATTACTTTTCATCCTTTATCCTTACATTTATTTTTCATTCTTTAACTGCTTCAATGCTTACCAAGACATCATCACTAGCACCTTGTTGTGATTGTGATAGTGCTAGCTTCAGTACATAGTCTGCATCCAGCTACGTTCACATTCTACTCCATCTTTTCTAAGGACTTCTAATAATCTATTGGAATGTCCTTGGGAAGATCCCTCCGGTTCTGGTTGGATCATAGTACTTAAACCTAACCACCCTTTTGACACCAATAACGTCATAGAATAAAGATGTTGTGGGTATTTGATCGTAACCATAAACCACTTTAAATTCTAACAAAGTGTTTGAAAAACATTGTACACCTTGCTAGTTTTGTCGTTTCAGAAAAGCTCCCTCTTCACATGTGCATCGATAATCGAAAGTATTTCGCACATGTGGGTAAGAGTTAAAGTGAATGAGTCTATAGATAACATTTTAATCACATTTTCTCCCCTATCTCTAATATATAAATCTTTTGATATTAGAGATACCAAATTTATTTAAAATATATTGTGAAAAATATTAGTCTTGAAAACCTTCGGGAGAAAAATGTGTCAAACTTAGCATGAATTAGGAAAGCTCCCCCTCAAAATTTGATCCAATTGAATTGTCATTTCGAGGATATGATCCACATTCAACTTTTGAGGATAGGAGTTGTTGAACACACAATATTTGAAAGATTTGAATAATCATTAAGAAATTCTTGAAAAAATTGTGTTCAACGCTTTTTGATAAAATCCATTCTTTTTGGCGACATGGTTTTTCTAAAGCCTAAACTTGAGTTCATAGACTTTGAATATCTTGACGAATCCACTCAAGTGTAAGAAGATTTCTCTTCTTTTGCTGAGGGTAAGAGCACGAAATCATACACTCCCCCGTGAATATAGAACTAGGTTGCAATCTGAAAGTGATTACAAGCCATTGTGTTGAGCTCAATATGTTGAATGTTTTGTGACATGCTCAACCCGTGATATATTGCTCTACCCGTTGTTAGGATACGTTATCTTTAAAGATACACTTTCCTTTATTTGAAGTTCGAGTTACAGTCTGACACTAAACAGTAAGTCGTGTCCATGAGCTTAAAAACTTTGAATGTTTTTAACGAAATCTCATGACCGAGAAATTTAATTTTCCCGTTGTTGAGGATAATTTATCAACAGTGATAAAATTTCCTTTCTTTGAAGCACGATTCACAATCTGAGATAATTGTAAACCATTACGAGCTTAGTTCTGAAAACCCTGAGACACTTGTTTCTCAGATATCTGCTTCTTCAGCAACCAAACTCTGAGTGTGTCTTTTGTTGTACGATATTTAAAGATTGGACCTTTGGGTGTCCGTTGAGCCTTGACTTTTGTATCTGTACTATTTACAGTAGTTTGTATGCTTGCATATTTGTTAGTGATATCTTCGTGAGAACCATGTGGGGGTTCACAGTGAACCTTTGTCGTGCTAGAGGGAAATATTTTTCCAGTAGGAACCCATTTAAGACCCATTGTTTTGAAGATTCTACCTGCTATTATCCACTTAAGACAAGGTCTAAGAACCATAGTTTTCTCATGCACAGCGGAAGACTTGTTGAAAATCTATTTCCTATAGGGTGCCGTTTTTTATATGCTCTAGCTTTTTGGTTCACGATGTTTAGGATTTTTTGATGAAATCATCATGAATGACATTAAACACGCATTTGTTACATTTCGTGCAAACAAAGTACTTAGCATCTAAGAAGGATCTAGAGTTCCTAGGGTTGGCGGATTTGAGCACATCTGAGAAGGGTCTAGAATTCCTAGATGTGTGAATAACGCTCCTAGGTTTAGGTTTGGTCCTATCTCTTACTTGTAGCTTTATCTTAGCATCCTCTAGATAGCTTTTATGATTTGTACTACGCCTAGGCATGTTGTTGGAGCTATTTCTAGAGTTGCTTGAAGCATTCATGTGATTGGGTTTTGCATAGGTAAAATTTCTTAAGGAGGGTCTAGATTGTGGAGTGACTGTTTTTGGAAAATAGCTACGTACGTCAACTTGGGATGCAAACCTCGCGTTCGACATTTTGGGACGTTCAGATTTAAACGCATTCAGTTGTCTAGCAACTAAGTAATTGCTGAATGGTTGAGTAGGAGGTTTCCCCAAGATTGACTGATTTGCTAACTTAGTATCCACACTATTTCCTTTTAACTTCCTTAATTCATTTTTCACCGCTGTCAGTGCCAAAACCTTTTCCTGAATTTGAGCTTTTAGTTACTCATTTTGTAGAAGTAATTGAGCGACACGTTGTTCTAACTTAATGTTCATATTATCAAATATGTCGTTATCAGCATTCGCGTCATTACTATCTACAGTGTCGATAGGTTGCACAGATATTTCACTTAATGAAGCAGGCGGAGGACTTGGATTTTGAGAAGCCAACTTTAATTCTAACAAATTTATTTGTTTCACAAAATGTTCTTTTTCCGCATTAGAATCTTGAATCTTACGATCCAGTTTTTGTTCAAGAAAAACGTTTGCTTTTTCAAGTTTTTCAAAATAAACCTCAAATTTGTCATTTTTCTTTGAAAAATAGAGTTTGGCATCCTCAAAATATTTTATCTTTTGAGCTAACATAGTATCGAGCTCATGAATCTTAGAATCATACACATCAGTTAATTGTACTTTAGTCATTGGCTCATCATCATAAATGGGTCTGATAGCCGCATCATTGTTGGTATGCTGCTTTCTGATTATGTCCCGCTGCTTTCTGTGACAATCAAACAAGCATCCAATATTTGACCTTCATCGACATTGCTCTCGTTCGTCTGCATAAATATTTTATTCACCCTTCTTTCAACTTGTAGTTTATGACGTGTTCTTTCAGCGATGGACTTCCTTGCATCACTCATGTGTTGAAGAAATGTCTCCTTGAATTCTTGAACTTCTAACCGAGTATATTCAAAGAAGTATTTGTTTATTAATTCTCGATCATAGTGTACAGAGACATGTGTATCAATGAATTGTTAAAACTGATTTTCGAGAACCAAAACAGAATCTATGGATTCAACCTCTTGAAATTCGTCGTTGGCAAGTTGTTGTTCAAGGTGATCTGCGTTAAGTAGCATTGTGCTTGTGAATGTCTCAACGTCTTGACCAAATATTGTCATGAATACCCGTTTGAATCCAAGTTCGACGCGAGTGCCTTTTAAATAGTCATTTGAAAGAACTTGAAGGTGTGACTGGAGTGATCTAAAGTGTGTCATGCATCATTCTTTTGCTTTCGATATGTTGAGTGCATGTACATCTTGTGTTACTAAGTCCATGCTGCTTGTCGTGAACGGTTTATTGAGTACAGACTTGATACTTCTCTAAACTTCGCTAGTCTGCCTCATCTTTTCATTAATGGACGTTGTGAAGAATCTATTGTAGAGCTTATAGTGACTTGTTCCGCAGTATTCAGAACATCAGCTTTGTAAGTTTTTTACTCAGCATGAGTTGTGCCACTGAAATATTCTTCGTAGATCGAATTACTTATGATATCCATATCCATATCCATTTCCATGATGGGTGTCTTAGTTGATGAAGTGATTTCGGATCTTAAGTAGATATGGTGTGATTGGGTTGTGGTTAAAAATCCGAAAATTTCGATTTTTTCTCAGTCCGACATTAAATTCTCCAGTCCGATATAACGGTAAGCGAGAAAATTTTGTAATTGCCAAATTTTAAAATCGAGTTAGAAAAAGGCTAAAACTAATAAGGAAATTTTTTTGAAAAATGAAAATTGTAACGAAAAATAAAACCTAAAATTTGAAATTTGGCCTAAAAATTTGAATTTTGGTCCGAAAATTTGAATTTTTGGTCAAAAAAATTTTCGCATCACCAAAATTTGAAATCGAAGCTTAAATGGCCTAAAATTTGTCTAGGAAAAAATAAATTTTACTTGGGTTTTTCCGCCAAAAAGCTCAAGTCTAAAAATGACTCGAACAAAAATCTCGCAATAATGGGATTTCAGAATAATGGGATCTCTCAATATTCGGGATTTCACAATATCCAAGAAGTACAAGTATTCGCAATAATGGAATGAGCAATCTTCGCAATGATCTTCGCAATAATCTCAAAATACACTCTACGCAATACTTAAAAAGTAACTCTTCGTAATACTGAAAGTGTCACTCTTCGCAATAATGAGAGTACACTTCTTCGAAATAATGGAAAGTACACTTCTTCGCAATAATGGAATACACTCTTCGTAATAATGGAAAATCCCAAACTTCATAATAAGCAGAGAATACCAATCTTCGCAATGCTGAAAAAGAAGCAACCTTCGCAATATCCAAAACCCTCAATATTGCGAAAAAGGTAGGTTCGCAATATTATAAACCCTTTAATTATTGCGAAGGATATTTAGGCCAATATTTAGCAATAATTCGACTGTTACGAAATAAATGAGTAAAAAAATGAGATTTTTACTTAGAAATTCGTGTTTTTAACCAATCCAAAGCACCCAAATCCCTACCACTACTATGTAGGAGATTTCAAGGATGATTAATACCACGAAAAACACAAAAAATCGAGACGTGAGGTTGATTATGTATAAAAAAACCCACGAATACAAAATAATAACCAAAACCAATTACTAATCTACCCCGTGGCGATTGATACCAATTGTTGTCCCATATTTAGCGATTATTAAACAAGAAATAAAGAAGAAAGATAGATGAAATCTAGAGAGAGATAGTAGAGAGAGAAAATAGAGAGAATGGTTGGAAACTTGGGAGGATTAGATTAGTGAGAGAGAAAATACAAATGACCAACACCCTTCCTAACATGCTAGGAAGGGTATTTATAGCTGTGCCTTACATGTAGGATTTATGGACTATATTGTTTCGACCGAACTTTCCTTTTAGGCTTTACTTCCTTTAAGATGAAATTTTAGCTTAAAGTTAAGCTCCTAATACACGACGAACCTACTACCTATTACAACGTTCTAAAATACGATACATAATAAACTTATGACCGAACAATCTTGTTTGACTCAATATTTTGAGGCTAACAAGATGTTCTTAACAAGTTTGGCTTCCCATCACACTTTTCTAACTTGATTATGGCTTGTGTTTTGGCGGTTTCCTTCTCTTTTAATAATAACGGGCAAGTTTCAGGTCATGTGACCCCAACCAGAAATCTTCGCCAAGGAGACCCATTTTCACCCTATATCTTTGTTATGTGTGCATAAGTGTTATCATTAATGATAAGGAAATCTATCATGGAAGGTGATATTCATGGAATTAAAATTTTGTCGGGGAGCACCAAAAATATCTCATATGTTCGTTGCTGATGAAAGCATATTTTTTACAAGATCTACGATCGAGGAAGCTTGCAGGTTGAAAAGTATACACACACGATATTGGCAAGCTTCTTGACAAGTTATTAACTACGAAAAATCTGAAATATCCATTAGTGCTAATGTTGATACGCATGTGCGAACTCGTATAACGGAATGCTTAAATTTGAATAAAGTTTCTCATCAAACTAAATATCTAGGATTGCCTTCGGTGATTAGGAGATCTAAGAAGGTAGGTTTTCAAGATATTTTGGATAAGATAAAAAAGAAACTTCAGGGTGGAAGGAGAAAACTTTATCGATTTCCGAAAAAGAGGTTCTTATAAAATCCGCGGCGCAAGCGATGCCTATGTATATTATGAATGTTATTCTATTTCCAGTAAATTTAATGATGATATTCACAAGTCTCAACCTTTATTAATGGGGGGACGGGGTTAAAGAACACCCAATTCCATGGTGTACATGGGAAAGGATGTGTGTATCAAAGTTTCACGGAGGCCTAGGATTTCGTCACTTGAGATTATTCAATAGATCAATATCGCTAAACAAGTGTGGCATTTGATCACATCTCCAACAACATTGGAAGCTAGAACGATTAAGGCACGTTACTTCCTAAGAGCGAGCTTCTTTGATGCCAAGATCGAATACCCTCTAATCTAGATCTGGCACAGCTTCCTCTCGTTTAAAGATATTGTGTTGGGTCAGTCTTTACTGACCCTGAAGTAACTCTAGGATATGAATATAAAATGCCCCTAAGTGTTTTATGTTTAGTAGAAAGGTTACTCTGCTGAAGCATGACCAGAGGAACAAAGATTCCTACTGATGAATGATTTGCTGAAGGATGTTCAGCTTTCCTCTTCCAGATAACTTAGAAGATAAAAAAAGTGTTTGCTTCAAAGACTAGGCGGTTTTGTTGTTGAAGAACAAGTCTTGAAGAATAGCTTTCAGTTTAGTTTGGCTTGACAATACCAAACTAAATGATGTCGATCTCCTCTAGAATGCTGAAGACACTTCAGTATTCTGATGGTTTGCATTAGACGAGAAAAGATTACTTTAAGTCAAAGTAGGTTGCTTATATAGTTAGCTATATGTACAACCTTTATCTTTTCCTAGAATAGTTTATTAATACTTTGTACTGTTTATCCAGCATGGGCACCAACCACCCACTGGATAAACTTATGCATGGGAACATGCGAAATGCAAACCCTAGTTTTGCACTGCATATTTAAGGAGTGCATATTAGGAGAGAAAAGGTTAACCATTACAACAGTAGAAACTCTCGAAAAACCTTCTCTCTCAATACCAACTAAACCATATAGCCAAAGAGCATATGAGCGTTTAGATTGGAGCTTAGACTCTTAACTTTGGCTAGAAGTTTAATTAGAGGACATCACTCCACATTTTCATTCAGCCACTTTGTTATTCCACAAACAAAGTGGGTTATAGATTCTTTATTGAGTTTTAATAAAAGTCTATACATTGAAAAGTTATATTGGTATTGTTGTTTTAATCGTTCTTAGTTCTTATCAATTCTTAAAACAACTCACTTGAGTCTTGGTAACGAGTTATTACTTAAGTTTGATAAGTAATAAGGAGTAACAAGTGACCAATATATTATTCATAAATGGTGCAAGTGGAATATTAGGAATGGTCGTAGTGTGAATGTATGGAATGACGTTTGGGTCGATGATCACAGAAGTTTGGGTCCAAACCAAATAATTGTAATATTAACCAGGTTTTTGATTTATTAAATCTCGAAGGCGATGGTTGGAAACATGAGTTGTTAACTTCATTATTCCCGCATAATATTGTAGGTTGTTTGTAACCAAGTCGAGGAATGATGTGCTCCATTGGCATAATAGTCCAGGAGGACGATTTTCATGCAAATATGGTTATCACTTGGCACTTGAAGTGGATGTATACATGGCTCACTAGTATGAGTGTAATTACTCATATCATTTGTATCAATAAACAAACATAAAATGTATAAAAATGGCCTTGTATATGCTTGTTTCTTGTTTCATGTGTGTAGGTACCAAAGATCACGAAAACCGGCAAAAATTACACGAGTTTGAAGAAAAGATCAAGAAGCCAAAAATCAAGTTCGTTTTCGTGGATTTATCAAGTACGAGCCAAGTGGGACTCACAATTTCTTATTGGGCCTGAAAGCCCAATATTTTATATAGTTTGGGATAAAGCCCAAATCATGGCCTAATTTGACAATAAAGAAACGAATGGAAATATGTTTTTAAGTCCAACATGGCCTAAAATCTATAAAATATAAGATGATGGAGAAAATATGTTCCAAGCCCATATTAATAAACATTGAAATGTTCTAGGCCCAAGTCCATAATTAATATATGAGACGGTGGTAAATAATTTGGGAATTTGGGGTTATTTAACCTTTGAGGTCAATGCTATTCGGTCAAAACCACGTATAAACAAACAAAAAAAGAAGTCGTGACTAAAAGGAATTTGGGGATGAACATCACCAGTAAATAAAACCCTAGAATTTAGGGGTTTCCAATCTAATCCTCAATTGTATACACGCGCCTATGATTCAGTATATTCAGGGTATGATTAAGCATGTGATACACTTAGATGCTTAGTACCAAGTGCCAGGGTGGCACTTGGTTGCATCACTCTTCTCTTATGATTGGTTGATTCCACTGCTACTAGCAAAAAGGGCCAGTAATATCATGCCAATTAGGCTTCAAAGAAACACAACTAGCACAACCTTATGCCACAGTGGCAATCTGTGTGTACAAGGATGTGTCTCAGCCATTAGATCAAAGAAGAAAAGAGAGAGAAGAAGGAAGAAAAGATCCAAAGGTCAAGATTAACTTCTCATCAGCCTCACCCTTCTATGGTTCGCCTATATAAACCCCTAAAAAATATTGTAATCAGCATCTCTTATTTTATTTTTACTGTTATAATGCTTAATTGAAGTTAGGAATTTTTTTTAAATAATGTAATTAATGTTTAAGTTCATGAATGTTGAATTTCAGATTTGTCATCTCTTTGTCTCATGTTTTTATAATTTCTTTTAAAATTTACTTGCGTTATTCTAATCTACGATTGAATGTTATAAGAATTGAATATTTACATAAGCTCTCATCATAGCTTAAATGAACGTTATAGAGTAATGATGAGACTGCTTTTATACATAGTCTCATCGTCCAAAACGGGCTTTAAATGAAAAAAATATCATGAAAAATGCCAAATATATGCTTGTGTTTGTTACTTGTGTAATTTAGGTACGGATATTGAGAAAATGACAAAAGATCACAAAGAAACAAGCAAAAACGAACACGGGAAACGAAACCGCACAATGAACCAAGCCCTAGTGTTGATTTTCCAAGAAAAACCCTTGAAGATTTTAAGATTGTACAAGCAGGGTCCTCCAATATTGAATAATTGACACTTTAAACCATGTATATTCATAATTGCAAGTCTGGTCCTTAAAGTTTGTCAAATTTACAACAAGGGCCCTCCACTTTGAAGAATTGGCAAGTTTAGTCCCTTAACAAAACTAAATTGTCAATATTAGTCCTCCTCAAAGTCAAACATGCCATGAAGACCTTCAAGATACGAGAAAGAACAAGTTTGGTCCTTCAAATATCAAGAAATGGCAAAAAGTACCCCTGAAAATACTTTGCTAAACTTTTTGGGGCAAAAGTGTGAAAAACAAAAGTTGACAACAAAGGAATTGGCGGTGATACAAGTTTAAACTAAAATGAAAAGAGAAAGATAGATGGAGGGTTAAACATGGGCAACAAGAAACTTACCTAGACCAGTGGTGGGGTGACACGTGCCCCACTCACTCAAAACCACCAATCACATTCCACCTTTCCTCCACATCAGCCTTCCACTAAAAACCTGTTATAACTAATATTTGATTTGTTTAATAAAAGGCGCCTAACAACCTTTTTAAACCCAAAAACAGATCAAACCTTGCACTGTTTAACGTATGAACAAAATTGGGTTTTCCCTAATGACTTGAAATTAGACCACCATATTATCCAGAATCACAATTAGGGTGGTCTTATTCAACACCCAACCTTTAACACCCTTGCCACGTCACTCATGTGCTCACATGTATCGCCATGCTATACCACCTTTGTATAAAATGCCAAAACCTGCCAGCCATCCAACGTCCAAGATTTTAGCTTCAAACTTAAGCTCCTTGTGAGCCTTTGATGCAATTCCAACAGCTATACAACTTCACATACTGCCAAAGATACTTCACATGATTCAAGCAAGTCCAAAAACCTCAAGGGCATTTTTGGGACTTCAAGCATTAAGGTTTTATGTTTTTATCAGTTCTTTGCTCACATGTAAGGCTCTATATAAAGCCATTAGGTCATAACTTAGCAGTTTGCTCTTAATTTTCCTTTGGTCAACATTTCTGTAAATCCTACTTCATCATTAATGAATTGTGTTTGAAATTGTGTGACGAACTCCAAGTGCCATCTTAATATACTCTTGTTTATGTTTAATGTTTATGAAACTTGAATCCTAAAACCTGTTTTTAAAGATTGTGCAAGAAATTGCTCACTTTTCCAAAATCTTGATATTTTGCTAAGACTTTGGTACACCTTTGGAATTTTTTGGTTATAAGTGGATCATAGCACCCTGATAAGAAGTTATCAAGGTGTTGTGAAGCTTGTGGCTTGGGGATAATCAAAGAGTGGGTACAAAGGTTGCATCAATCAAGTTTAGTCACCTTTTTGTTTTTCATTTTATTGTTCTAACCTTGTTGAATCTTAGCAGCTTGTTTGTGGAAGCTTGTGCCTTGTTTTGCTAGTCACATCAGCTCAAAAATTCATGAGTGTGGATGTACATTCATGAGGTTTGAGTGCTTGAACCTAAAATCTGTTAAAATACTTGATTTTTATGATTTTGTGTTTTGCTAGTGTTCTTGTTGTTTTTGTGGCTTAATCTTGCTTGATAATGCATAATACATCTGTTATTGTGTTTGATTGGGCTTGGGTAACATTGAATCACACTTATACTTGTTTAAATCTTGATTTGAAAAAGATAAGGGGTGTTTGGGTTAACCTGTTTAACATCATAACTTGTTATTGAGTTATTGTTTGTTGTTTATTTGAGTTGGTATCTGTTATATGCTTGGTTGAGTGCTCATTGCTGCACGTTATTGGTTTTAAAACATCAAAATCTTGATTGTGCTATAGAAGTTGGAAATCTGCTTGTTTTGACCTAAGATTTTGGAAACACTTAGTTTGTATGCATTCTTAGGGATAAAAAGTGATTAAACATACTTAATATAACCTGTTAAGAAGATTTGAGTGTTTGAAATTGGATTTGTGGTCAAGTATATCAGCAAAGTATAAAGTCTGCATGTTTTTTGTTCATCAGTAACCTTAATCTGCTTGAATCTTGATCTAGACCTTGAACCATTGCATGAAACCTGTTTGTATTTGTTCATTTGAATTAATTATAGCTTGTGTATGCATTTGGTGAAGTTTGGCTAGCTGAATCTTGCTAAAAGTGCTTATTGAGTTCATAACTGCTTATGTTCATGTCTGATGCATATCTGGTGATGTTTTGATTAAACTGTATTGATTAGCTTATTGAAATTGTGATTTTGTAGTTGTTATTGACTCCTTATGATAAACAGATCATTTAGGTGCCTTTGCTTAACCTGAATCCATAAAAGAGTCACATAAGACAAAAAGTCAAAAAGGTCAAGCAGTGGAAACTTTTCCTACTGCTCAACCTCGAAAACTAGCCCCTATTAGTGTAAAACATCAAACAACATATTCATAAGCCATTTTGGCTTATCCAGACTTGCAACAACTTATTTTTTGTGATAGATCTTCCTTATTTGACCCATTGATTTGATCTGGAGCTTATTAGGGTTTGACTTTGACTTTTGACTAGCAAACTCATTAAGTTGACTTTTACATAAGTGCTTAATTGCTTATTCTGGCTTATTGCTTATGCTTATTTGAAAACTTTTTGGTCATTTTGCTTGATTAAGTCATTTAAAGCCTTTAGAAAGTTGAATCATCACTTGAGGTGGTCTAGAACTCAAAAACGCCTATTTTGTCGTTTTGTGAAGAGAGTCTTGGCTTATTTCAGGCTTATTTCTTGAGCTTTTTCAATTTTTCTTTTTACATATCTCTTAGGTAACTCAAAAGAAGATTGTGTGTCAAATTTTAGCTTATGGCATCAGCTTATAGCTTAATGGGCCAAAAAGCCCATTAAGAATAAGCTGCTTTGAAATAAGCTAGCTTAAACACATTTTCAGCTTTTGGGCCTTCAGAGTTTTGTTCTTAAAATCAAATTTCAAGTCAGATAGGAATTTTTGGGCTTATTTGGACAAAATTTTTCTTATTGGGCCATAAAAAGCCCATTAAGGGGTCTGTTTAGACTTTTGGCCCATTTCAAGGCCCAATAGGGGTATTTTTGTAATCTAAAGTCCATTTCTATTTTATTTAGGTTAAAATAAACTAGTTTGCAACTTTTTAGAATTTCTTATAGATTTTTGGATTTTTATTAATATTTTATTATTATTTTATTATTAAAAATTAAAATTTAGATTTTTACAACTTTTTCATTTTTCTTAGATCAAACACATTAAGTTAGGAATTTTAGAATTTTTAGATTAATTTAATTGTAATTAGATTAATTTGTAAAATTATTTTAAATTTTAATAGTTTTTAATTACTTTTAAATAGTTTTTATTAATTTTAAAATTTCCAAAAATAGTTTTAAATTTAGTTAAGTCATTTTAGAGGTTTACAAGTTAAAAAATCTCATTTTGGCCTTTTTGTTAATTAAATTGATTTTTTGGGCTTTAATTAGCATTAAAAATTATTATTTAATTAAATAAAAGGTTTTAGTGACTTTTTATTTTTTGTAAACTCTAATTACATTTTTTAGGATTTATTGTAATTTTCTAGGAATTTTTAGGGTAATTTTTAATTTTTGTCACTTTTTACGGTTTTACGTGCACGACTTATCGTCTTAGTTTAATTCATAACTGTAACCGTCATTCTCTTCTAATCTCTTTTCTTCTTTTCTTTTCTCATAATCATAATCATATCATTAATATTATCTTTACACAACACACTAACCTCCTTGAGAACGATCCCCACATTGGGTCATTAGTGCTTGGTATTCCTAAACCGACACTTAATACTTGCCCTAATTACCTCCTTTTCCTAAAGGTGTGTAAAAACTCAACTATCATTTTGGCGCCGCTGCCGGGGAGGCGTGTTGTGTTTTGATTTAAACAATTGTTGTTTTTATATAGCCATAATAGCTATTTGTATTAGTAGCACTCTACTAATACGTATTATCGGTTTTCGTTTTTTTGTGGATACTATTACTATATTGTATACGTAGAACAATACATTCACAAGTACTCCAAAAGTGTGAAAACACAACCTTGATTGGGAGGTCATTACTCAATCATTGTATTCGAATCTCAAACAAGAAAGAAAAGGCAAAATAGATAAATACTTTCGTGAAGCTTAATTTTGAAAAACACAAACTATAAGGTGGGTATAAGGCGGGTATTATAAAATATACCCTAAGGAAAAAGGCTCTTAAGTGCTTCGCGCCAACTCATTTCCCCGCTTGCTTGTGCGTGTTTAGATAAAAAGGGCTAATCGAGGGTTTGCCAACCAAAGTATTATCTAAGTATCATATATATTTTCTTGGTTTCATTTGATTAAACCCTCTTGAACGTTTTGGTGTTCCACCAATGTTCTAAAGTCATCGAAGGCGTTCACTCCACGTGATCGTTTTCATTCCTTGAGGCTTCTTTAATCAAGAGATTTGATTAAGGAGGTGATTTGTATATTTTTGTCTACCTAATACAATCACAAAATCCAAAAAAGTAAAAACAATCAAAAACCACAAAAATTGGAAAAATTAAAAACACCAAAAAGAATGTTCTTTGCTCATCCCCACGTTGTACGTGACGTTTACGCTTACTCGTAAACAAGCAAGACGTGCACGTAAACAAAAAAACCGAAAGGAGTCAACACCTACTCCTAATCTTTCTAGTGAGGAGTCTCCTGTTGACGAACCTATCGTAGAAGAAGAACCAACCATGGCGAATCGCACTATGATGGAGTTACTTCAAGCACCCACCGAGGGTTATGGAGAGGCTATTGTGATTCCTACTATTCATGCGAAGAATTTTGAAGTGAAAACAGGTTTGTTGTCGATGATCCAAAACAACAAATTCCGTGGTGATGAAAAGGACAACCCGCACAACCATATCCGACAATTCAATAGTCTTACCGCCACTTGCAAATTTAAGGATGTTGCTAATGATTAGATTAAGATGTTGCGTTTTCCGTATTCCTTATTGGGGCCCGTTAAATTTGGTTAGAGAAAGAACCACCCAATTCTATATTAACGTGGAAGGATCTCGTTTCTAAGTTTTTGAACCAATTTTTCCCGCCCTCTAAGACTACGCATTTGAAAAACGAGATTTCAAAATTTTTACAAGAATTTAATGAGAGTTTTTCAACGGCTTGGAATAGGTTTAAGGAAATGTTACATGAGTGTCCTCATCACGGTTTTTCCGACTTGCATCAAATTGACACGTTTTACAATGGTTTAAATAATCATGAAAGGGATTATCTAAATGCCGCCACGGGTGGTAATTTTTTGTGTAAAACGGTTGAGGAAGCGTTGTTGATAATTGAGAATATATCTAAGGTGTATAGTCCTCGTAACACATCGAGTGTTCGTAAGGCTTCATCTTCGGCTTCACCTTCTTTTTCCAATACCATCGAGCTTGCCAAATTGAGGCGAACTTGGAAAGAAAAATCTTTGATAAGCTTAAAGGACTTTTAATTGAATTCAAAGTTGGTAAACAAAGTGCTCCCGCTACAGCTAAAGCGGTTGAGGTTTCATGTATGTATTGTGGTGGAGGTCATGATTTCTCCGAGTGCATTACCAACGGTGGTAACACTTCGAGTGCCTACGCGGCCACGGGAACTTACAACCAAAACGGTCAAGTTACCCGCTCTCATCAATTGACTCCACCGGGTTTTGCTCCCAATCAAAATGCTAACAACAATTATCAAAACAATCAAGTTGGTTTCAAAAACAATTACAAAGGAAACAACTATGGGAATCAAGGGGCTAATAACAATCAAGTTTCAAACAAAAATCAAAAAAATGATTTTTAAAACAACAACAAGGGTTTGCAAACTTTAAAAGATCTTCCAAATGAATTTGTTGAATACGCAAATGGAATCGATGCTAGGTTTGATAATATTCAAAGAGAGATCATTAGCCTAAGATCCGAGTTTAAGAATGACTTCAAAAAGGAGTTGAAAAATGAGTTAGCAAATGAGCTTAAAATCCATACAAACAAAATGGAGGAAAATGTAACTAGGTTACAACAAAATCAACAAAAAATGGAACACGGGCAACATGAAATAAAACAAGAGATGATTAAGGCCGAGAAGAGGCAATCCATGTTTGAGGATAAAATTTCATCCATGTTTGAGGCTATAATGTGCAAACCGTCTTCGAGTAGTCTTCTTAGTAATACTATATCGAACCCTAAGGGAGAGATGAAAGTGATTACCACACGTAGTGGTAAGACACTTAAAGAACCGACTGCTCAACCAATTTCTCCTACGGAGGATGCAATTGAGGAAGAACCCGAGGTGATGGTCGAAAAGGAGCATGTCCAAATCCCACGAAGTACCGCTCATGCCACACCTACGGTTGACCCATTACCACATTTGGAACCCGAGATTCCAAAGGCTATGCCTACGCCTCAACCCACACCACCTTTGCCCTATCCATCGAGACTTAGAAAGGAGAAACGTCAAGAGCGCGATAATTACAAATTTGAGCTTTATGAAAATGTTTCGTGACGTTCATTTTAATGTGAGTTTTTTCGATGCTTTGGTCATGATGCCTCGATTTGCCGCTAACTTCAAGAGTATGTTGAACAACAAGGAGAAATTGCAACAATTATCTAGTTGTTCTTCGGTTTATCTTAACCGCATTCCTCAAAAAGTCGGTGATCCCGGTAAATTCTTGATTCCTTGTGCAATTCAAGATATGGAAGAATGATATGCCTTGGCTGATCTTGGTGCTAGTATTAACTTGATGCCACTTGCAATCTTCAAGTCGCTCAATCTTCCTAATCTTACTCCTTCACTAATGTCTATCTAGTTGGCCGACCATTCCACTATTCCCGCATGTGGATTGGCGGAAGACGTTTTTGTGAAAGTGGGAAAGTTCTATTATTAGTTAGACTTTATCATTGTCGATATTCCCACGGATCCTCAAGTTCCTCTCATTTTAGGTTGTTCGTTTTTAGATACGTCAATGGCTTTAATTGATGTGCATGCTAGAAAGATCACCTTGCGTTTCAACGACGAGGAACTTGTTATAAACGCAACTCAAAATTCTCCAATTTCTCATGTTTATTCCGTTGCTACCATAAACCTCGTTGATATGATCGACGTTGTTTGCGAGGAATTTTCACAAGAAGTTCTAGGTTTTGGTGATGATGAAAATAGAGGCAATTCCACTATGCTTGATCCCATTCTTGATAATTCGACACCAACCTTCACTCCATTTGAAGGTGGTGGTTTTATGTTGGAAGAATTCGATGTTCCACGTAATTGTGACGAAGACCTCGACAATGATGAGTACTTCTCGATTATCAAGGATTTTCTTAACGATTTCCTATTTCCTCCAACCGAGGAGGTTATGAGTATCGAGCCCAAATCTTCAATTGAGGAACCACCAATCCTCGAGTTGAAAGATTTACCTCCTCATCTTGAATATGTATTTTTGGGGGAGCACGACAAGTTGCCGGTTATTATTGCGAAAGATCTTTCGAATGATGAAAAACCCGCACTTGTCAATGTTCTAAAGGATCACAAAGGGGCAATTTCATGGAAGTTATCCGACATTAAGGGGATCGATCCCAAATTTTGTACCCACAAAATCTTAATGGAGGAGGATTACAAACCCACAATCCAATGTCAAAGGAGGGTGAACCCCAAATATCACGACGTCACCCAAAAAGGAAGTCCTAAAACTCCTTGACGCGGGAATGATTTACCCTATTTCTAATAGCCCTTGGGTGAGTCCTATTCATTGTGTCCCTAAGAATGGAGAAATGACCGTTGTGCCAAACGATGCCAACGAGCAAATTCCAACTAGACTCGTGACCGGATGGAGAGTGTGCATTGACTATCGTAAGTTGAATGACGCCACTCGAAAAGACCATTTTCCCTTGCCCTTCATGGACCAAATGTTGGAGCGTCTTGCGGGAAACAATTTCTATTGCTTTTTAGATGGTTTTTCCGGTTACTTCCAAATCCCCATCGATCCTCGTGATCAAGAAAAAACTACGTTTACGTGTTCATATGGAACGTTTGCCTGTCGTAGAATGCCATTTGGACTTTACAATGCACCGGGAACCTTTCAAAGGTGCATGCTGGCTATTTTTCATGACATGATCGAGAAGACGATGGAAGTCTTCATGGATGACTTTTCCGTGTTTGGTTGTTCGTTCACTTCGTGTTTGTCGAATCTTGAGAGAATGTTGAAGCGTTCTGAGGAAACCAACCTTGTGCTTAATTGGGAAAAATGTCATTTTATGGTTAAAAGTGGAATCGTCTTAGGGCACAAGGTCTCGAAAGCGGGGATTGAGGTAGACAAAGCTAAGGTAGACGTCATCGCCAAATTACCTCATCCCAAAACCGTCAAGGGAGTTAGGAGTTTCCTAGGCCACGCGGGCTTTTATCGTCGATTCATCAAGGATTTTTCAAAGATTTCTCGACCTATTACACATCTCCTCGGAAAAGATGCACCTTTTGTCTTTAACGAAGATTGTGTACGAGCCTTTGAAATCCTTAAAAGGAAACTTACCGAAGCTCCCATTCTTGTTGATCCCAATTGGAACCTCCCTTTTGAGCTCATGTGTGATGCTAGTGACTACGCTATTGGCGCCGTATTGGGGCAACGTCTTGAAAAACACTTCTTTCCTATTCACTATGCTAGTAAGACGATGACCGAGGCTCAACTAAAATACACTACAACGGAGAAGGAATTCCTTGCCGTGATGTATGCATTTGAGAAATTTCGACCTTATCTCGTCTTAACTAAATGCATAGTGTATACGGATCATTCGGCTATCAAGTATCTTATGGATAAACAAGATGCAAAGCCGAGATTACTTCGTTGGATTCTCCTCCTACAAGAATTTGATCACAAAAACCTTGACAAAAAAGGAGCCGAGAATCTAGCGGCCGATCATCTTTCTCGTTTAGAAGATCCTCACCAAAGTGTTTATGAGCCAAAGGAAATTACCGAAAAATTTCCACTCGAGACACTTGGTGTATTGAATTCTAAGCTTGATTCATCTACCCATGGTTTGCGGAAATTGCAAATTACCATGCGGGGAACTTCATCATCAAGGGTATGACGACTCAACAAAAACAAAAATTCTTTCGTGACGTCAAGTTCTACTTTTGGAACGACCCTTACTTGTTTCGAACTTGTGCATATCAAATCATTCGACGTTGTGTCTTTGGTACTGAAGCCTCTAATATCCTTAGAGCTTGTCAAGAGGGACCCACGGGTGGTCACCATGGTGCTAATCTCACGGCTAAGAAGGTCTTTGATGCCGGTTTCTTTTTTCCTACTATTTACCGAGATGCACATGCACTTGTGAAGTCGTGTGACTCATGCCAACGACAAGGAAAAGCCTCACAAAATGATCAAATGCCACAAAATATCATCCAAGTATGTGAGATCTTTGATGTTTTGGGCATTGACTTTATGGGGTCGTTCCCATCATCTCGTGGTAATAAGTACATCCTTGTCGCCGTTGACTACCTATCTAAGTGGGTGGAAGCTAAGGCTTTACCCACGAACGATGCATGTGTGGTAGTCAAGTTTTTGAAAAGCTTGTTTTCTCGGTTTAGAACCCCTCGTGCGATCATAAGCGATCATGGAACCCATTTTTGTAACGACCAATTCGAAAGGGTCCTAAGGAAATATGGGGTTACACATCGGCTTTCTACGGCTTATCACCCACAAACGAGTGGGCAAGTTGAGGTTTCAAACCGAGCGTTGAAGAGGATCTTGGAGAGATCGATTGGAGAGAACCGACAATCTTGGTCGGATAAGTTGGACGATGCTTTATGGGCCTTTCGGACCGCTCATAAGACGCCCATAGGGTGCACTCCTTATAAGCTTGTGTATGGGAAGAATTGTTACTTGCCAATTGAACTCGACAAAGCTTATTGGGCCCTTAAGCATTGTAATGATGATATGGAGACCGCGGTGAAACATCAGAAATTGCAATTAAATGAAGTGGATGAATTGAGAGACATTGCTTATGAAAATTCATTGATTTATAAAGAAAAAACAAAAATGTTTCACGACTCAACAATTAAAAACCGGGTTTTTAACATTGGAGATCAAGTGTTGCTTTTTAACTCTCGTTTGAAAATATTTTCCGGCAAGTTGAAATCCCGTTGGTCCGGTCCATTCACCGTGACTAAAGTTTTTCCTTATGGGACCATCGAGCTAGCTCAAAATGATGGCCCCAAATCAAGGTGAATGGACATAGGTTGAAGCACTACTTTGGCGGGGAAGTTCCATCCTTGAACTACCTCGACCAAATCACCTTCCCAATGATAATTAGTGTTGAGGGGATCGAATCGAGCTCATGACTCGGTAATCAAAAACGAGGTGCCTCGTGGGGGAGTCCCATGCTTATCCTATGTACATATTGTCGCTTTCTAATGTAGTAACGTATGGGAATTTGTGCCCTTCCAACCTTTGTTCCGTGGTTGTTTGTGATATGTGGTTTTTAGATGATCATGATCTTCACGATTGGAGCCTCTCGTGTTCGTTTTATGGGAGCACTTGATCGTTTGTTCAAAGACTTTCTCAATATCCATGATATATCCTTTGATGTTCTAATATTAGGTTTATAGCACACTTCATAAACGGCTTTAAATATAACGGTTACACCCTTTCCATGCTAGATTAAGCATTCGACTACGTCTCTCGTATGGGGGTTTTCCAACCCTTAGACTCGAAACATTGAGGACAATGTTTAACTTTAGTATGGGGGTGAATAGATACTTGCCTTGCCAAACCTTCACGCTTTCCAAAGTTTATCTTTTTGTTTATCGTTTTGTTGCAAAATAAGGCTGAAAATGGCCAAATTATGTTTTATAAGTGTTTGAAGACACGAATGTAGGTTTTCCGATGGCGAGAATAAGAGTAATTTTTTACTCGATCGTGCGTGTTGAGCACGTAGCTTCGATTCCTTAACTTTATACTAGGCTAAGTATCTTAAATGAGGACGAGAAATGATAGAGTTAATTATAAGTTACTATGCTAAACATAGAGTACTCGTATTCTTTCAAAAACTCATGTGTTCTCGTTGTTTGCTTATTCTCCCTTCGCTTGTGAATATTTTTTGCTTAATAAATATTGACTTAGCGGTTTAGTCTTGATTGTTGGTTTCTAGTCTTTTCTAGTAGCTTCCACGTTATTAAATTGGGAAGATTTTAAGGTATCGTCAGCGTCACGGTTTTGAAGTATTGGCAACCCGAATAATCGAAAGATTCAACCAATAATAAGATTTCAAGTGCTCACCTAAACCAAGCAAACAATTTGAAGCTCACAAGGCCGAAGAATCTATGCGAAATTGAAAGTGAATCAAGCCTTAATCTTTGAAGCTTCAAAGATCCAAAATTCGCTTTTAGCGTGAGGGTATATGTCTTTGGCCATAATAAACACCTCATGGAGAGGTTAAATAAAAGGAAAGGAAAGACCGAAGTCATAATAAAAGCTTCATGGCGAAGTTGAATAAAAGATGGAGGTAAACCTATGATAATAAGGCCCATCCGGTAGGGGGCGTATAAAAGTCTTGGTATAAGTCTCATGTTCAAAACCTTTATAAAACCGTGTTTATCGATCCTTCTTGTTGACTTAATTTTTTGACATCGTTGTCTATTAGGGGGGTTATTAATTCGATGGTCTTGGTTACACGGTTACGACTATATTTTTAGACCTAAATCTCTTTTATCGCATAAGTCAAACAATGTATCATCGTGAACATTCAAGACAAAAATAAAATATAAGAGATACAACTTAGGAAAATGGGAGGATAAGTACGTGATTAGGGCATATGAGTAGTGTTAGCATTACTAACTTATAATGACAATGATCACGTTGCACGCTTAGCATGGAATTGGGGTGAAAATCGAGGACGATGAAATTATTTCTAAGTAAGCATTCACGTGTTCTTATTCTATGAACCTAAACGTCCCATTTTGCGATGAAAATCATACATTATGTCTAAAACGCAAGTAGTAGTAATAGTAGTAGTGTAGCTAGTTTATCATTCGATAGAAGTGAATAAAAATGAATTTTGGAGGTGCTACGATACTTTATTCTAGCATTGCGTGAGGGCACGGTAATGGTTTAGTATGGGGGAGTGATGAGACTGCTTTTATACATAGTCTCATCGTCCAAAACGGGCTTTAAATGCATAAAATATCATAAAAAATGCCAAATATATGCTTGTGTTTGTTACTTGTGTATATTAGGTACGGATATTGATAAAATGACAAAAGATCACAAAGAAACAAGCAAAAACGAACACGGGAAACGAAGCCGCACAATGAACCAAGCCCCAGTGTTGATTTTCTAAGAAAAACCCTTGAAGGTTTTAAGATTGTACAAGAAGGGTCCTCTAATATTGAAGAATTGACACTTTAAACCCTTGTATATTCATAATTACAAGTTTAGTCCTTAATGTTTGTCAAATTTACAAAAAGGGCCTTCCACTTTGAAGAATTGGCAAGTTTAGTCCCTCAAAAAGACTAAATTGTCAATATTAGTCCTCCTCAAAGTCAAACATGCCTTGAAGACCTTCAAGATACAAGAAAGAACAAGTTTGTTCCTTCAAATATCAAGAAATGGCAAAAAGTACCCTTGAAAATACTTTGCTAAACTTTTGGGGGCAAAAGTGTGAAAAACAAAAGTTGACAACAAAGGAATTGACGTTGATACGAGTTTGAACTGAAATGAAAAGAGAAAGATAGATGGAGGGTTAAACATGGGCGACAAGAAACTTACCTAGACCGGTGGTGGGGTGACACGTGCCCCACTCACTCAAAACCACCAATCACGTTCCACTTTTCCTCCACATCAGCCT
The DNA here is from genome assembly GCA_025667525.1 of Glebionis coronaria. NCBI lineage: Eukaryota > Viridiplantae > Streptophyta > Magnoliopsida > Asterales > Asteraceae > Glebionis > Glebionis coronaria. The sequence goes on along the minus strand of CM046880.1, from coordinate 132,738,740 downwards.
TCCACTTAAAACCTGTTATAACTAATTTTTGATTAGTTTAATAAAAGGCGCCTAACAACCTTTTTAAACCTAAAAACAGATCAAACCTTGCACTGTTTAACATATGAACAAAATTGGGTTTTCCCTAATGATTTAAAATTAGACCACCATATTATCCAGAATCACAATTAGGGGGGTCTTATTCATAACCCAACCTTTAAAACCCTTGCCACGTCACTCATGTGCTCACACGTATCACCATGTTATACCACCTTTGAAGAAAATGCCAAAACCTGCCAGCCATCCAACGTCCAAGATTTTAGCTTCAAACTTAAGCTCCTTGTGAGCCTTTGATGCAATTCCAACAGCTATACAACTTCACATACGACCAAAGATACTTCACATGATTCAAGCAAGTCCAAAAACCTCAAGGGAATTTTTAGGACTTCAAGCATTAGGGTTTTATGTTTTTATCAGTTCTTAGCTTACATGTAAGGCTCTATATAAAGCCATTAGGTCACAACTTAGCAGTTTGCTCTTGGTTTTCCTTTGGTCAACATTTCTGTAAATCCTACTTCATCATTAATGAATTTTGTTTGAAATTGTGTGACGAATTCCAAGTGCCATCTTAATTGTTAGCCTCAAAATATTGAGTCAAACAAGAATGTTCGGTCATTGGTTTCTATTGTAATATTTATTAGAACATTGTAATAGATAGTTAAATAGTCATGGTTCACGGGCTTGGATTTAAGCTACTTAAAGCCCAAAAGACAAGCCAGGTCCAAACAATAAAAACCCATTATGGTTACATGTAAGCCCAGCTATATAAGGCCCTTCCTAGCATGTTAGGAAGGGTGGATGATCATTTGTAACTCTAATCTTCTCTAATCTAATATTCACCAAGTTAATCATCTCCTTCTCTCTACTTTCTCTCACTACTTTCTCTCTCTAGGAATCCATCTCTTTTCATCTATTTTCTATCATTAATCATCATAATAATATGGGACAACATTTGGTATCAATCGCCACGGGGTAGATTGTGTTTGGTTGTTTGGTTTGAGTTTGATTCGGTTGAATTTTCCATCTAAATCATCCCGAATTAAATTACTTTTTAGTATTTCGGGCTATAAATCGTGATATAAATCATTTATATCGATTTGGTAGGGATTTGGCTTGGTTTTTGTGGTAAAAATCGCAAGCTTTTGAGGTGGTTGGATTGATTTTTGTGTTACGGTTCGTTAACTGCTTCAAGAACATTCCAAAAAAAAAAATTCTTTCTTTTCGGATAAAGTTTAATTATTCCGAAAAACGATTTTCGGATAAGGGTTTACTATTCCGAAGAAGTGATTATTCCGAAGAAGGTATGTTTTTCCGAAATTTTTAATTTCTGAAAAAGGTCATTTATCCGAAATTTGTACTTATTCCGCAGAACACCACTTTTCTGAAATTTTCACTTTATCCGAAAACGTGAGTTATTCCGAAGAAGTTTCTTTTCTCCGAAAAAGTGGTTTATCCGAAAATTTCTCCGAAATAATCCTTTATTCCGAAGAAAGTTCGTTTCTCTGAAAACATCAATTTATTCCGAAAATCTCAATTTCTCTGAAAACATCCATTATTCCGAAGAAAGACCATTTCTCTGAAAAATCCATTATTCCGAAAACCCAACTTCTCTAAAAATGTCAGTTATTCCGAAAATGGCAGTTATTCTGAAAAAACCCAAATTCTCTGAAAAAGTCAGTTATTCCGAAATTATCCAATATTCCGAAAATTAAAGATTTTCGCCTTCGAATTTTTGGTTTCTTGTGAAGACAATTTTTAGTGGATTTTAACATTTTTCATCGCCAACAACAATCACAACACATCTACTTAAGATCCATTTTTACTTCATCGATTTCAAGTCTCTAGATATGGATTCTACTCAAGAGTATCGTGTCACAAACAACAATATCATGGTGGCGGGTAATAAAGAGAGACCACCAATGCTTGTGTCTGGTCGGTATGCTCAATGGCAATCACGTTTCATACGATACCTTGATACAAGACCCAATGGTGATGCCTTAAGGAAATGTATTACTTATGGACCATATATATTCATGAAGATCATAATTCCTCCAAGACCAGCCACATATACTACTGATCCAATACCTGCAAGTGAACGTGATGAAACAAGAGCCGATCTCACACCTGAAAATTATACTTGGCATGATGCGGAGAAGGAAGCCATCTATATGGTTCTAAGTGTAATTGGAGATTATATTTATTCCACGGTTGATGCATGCCCTACATCACATGAAATGTGGACTGCTATTGAACGCTTGCAACAAGGAGAATCACTCAACAAACAAGATGTCAAAACAAACTTGTTTTGGAACTTTGGCAAGTTTACTTCAAAGGATGAAGAATCAATTGATTCATATTACTCCAGGTTTTATAAAATGATGAATGACATGACAAGAAATGATCTGCAAGTCTCTACCATGCAAGTCAATGTCCAATTTCTTCAACCACTTCAACCCGAGTGGACACGATTCGTCACTTTAGTGAAACAACAAGAAAAGTTGGACAAGGTCTCATATCATCGACTCTTTGATATCTTGAAGCAATTTCAAAATGAAGCAAATGAGATTCGAGCTGAACGTGTTGCCAAGACGGCTAATCCACTTACTTTAGTGACTACCACTCAACATGTTCAAGGTCATCACTCTCGTGCTCCTAAATCATATTCCACTACATCATCTTCACCACGATCTTCCACATCATCTAAGTCTTCATCATCCACAAGATCACGAGGTAAACTGCCAAGAGCACCATCACCACCATCTGAATCATCATCTGAAGAAGATAGTGATGAAGACCAAGCTCAAAAGAATCGAGAGACGAAACAACAAATTTCTTTCATAATGAAGACTTCCAAGAAAATCTACAAACCCACTAACAACAATCTTCGCACATCATCTAACACAAAGAACCGATATGTTGAGAGTCCTCCAAGGTATGACACACGTCGACGTGGTGAAAGTCCTTCTAGGTATGATCGACATAATCCAACGCATGTTGAGGGTTCTGCAAGGTATGATTGACAAACTGTCAAGTATGATACTTAGAGGATTGCTGCTGCTACTAGGAATAGGAAAACTGTTGGAAGTCAAGTGGTTCAGCAGAGTGGGATTCAATGTTTTAACTTCCAAGGTTATGGGCATATGGCAAAGGAATGCAGGAAGCCGAAAAGGGTTAGAGACTCCAACTATCACAAGGAAAAGATGCTGCTATGCAAGAAGATGGAAGCAGGGGTTAAATAGTCAGCTGAGGAAGGAGTAATGCTTGATGACACTGATGATGAAGATTATGATCAAGAACTCGATGCACATTACTTGTACATGGCAAAGGTTGAAGAAGTTCTCAAAGTCACTGAAGATGACAATGGCCCTATCTTTGACATTGAGCCAATCGATAAGGTACACACTACTGATGAATATAATGTGTTTGGTGATATTCATGAGCATAGTGATCTACCCAATGCCATTAATGACACGTGTATGATGGAAACGGTTGATAGAAATACCACACTCGATTCATCAGACATGTGCAATAATGAGTCTGAGGATGATCAACATGCAAATGTGATCGACGTCGAAGTGCCGGTCAAAAATAACCTAATTACCTTATACTAGATAGGGTAAGTGGGTATCGATCCACGAGGAATATGTGGTTTTAGTTTAAGTTTTAGGATGATAACTGATCAATAAAGGTTTTTGTTTTGAAATCTAACAACTAAAATACTTTTGATAATAAAAATGCTGATTAAAAATTAAAATAATTATTAAACTAATAGTAAAGCTAGAAAAATATAATAAAGATGTAAACAATTAAAAGAAAAATGCAATCCCTTCCAGCTCCTAATATTTATGGTTGGTCACACTTATGGATTATCGAAACTTTTCAGTTTATTTACAAAGATTATTTCGACTTAATATGAATGAATTAATGTCGGTATTTATTATGTTTGTCAATGACTCGCAATAATAAATCTTATATTAATCCAACCAATAATTATGTTTTAATAATTTATTTAGGTACAACTTATATTGATTATACGACCATCTTTTCTTTAACTAAATAAAATAAGTATGAATCGTTAACTAACAATAAATTGTCTTGCACAAATAATTAAACATAATACCAAATCAAATAATATAACTTATAAATAAAATTATAAATCAGTGTAATAAAAATATGATAATACAAAAGTAATGATCAAACCATAAATAAAGTTACCGGAAGGAATTACAACAAAATTAGCCGGACATCGCGGTGTACCCGACCCACTGTAACAACTATCATCTTCATCTTTTTTTTATTTGATACTATAAGTGTCCACCTTCTTTTTGCTTTTAATGCTCGGTATGTCCCCACTCCAATTATATGTCGACTACTTCCCTGTCTTCTTATGTTTTTTATTATTCTTTGCGTTGACTACCACAACAAGCACCCAATCTTTTTTTTTTCTTCAAATTTAGATGTGTGTGTTGTGTAGATATATGGTGGTCTCCACACGCCTCTTTTCTTCTTTGTCAAGGTCGACTGTTAAGATTCTTCTTTGTCAATTATGATGCGCCTCCTATTTTTTTGTTTCTTCTTTTTTTCTTTTTATAATATCCACCGGTGGGTTATTGGGTATTCTGCCCAAAGTTTTTTTTTTCTTTTTCTTTTATTCTTTTGGCATATAATAACTTTGGCCCAATAAAAAATAACCCAACATCAATAATTTCTCGAACGAAGCCCGGACAAATAAAAGATGACCGAAAATATTGCGACGCGCTCAAATCTTTTTCTTCAATATTTTTTCTTCATTTATCGGCGCTCACAATGTCTTTTCTCCAAAAAATTAATTAAGCGGCCATTTTATTCCATTTCGCTCGTAACCTACATAATCACAAAACACACTCAAAGTACATCTATAACGATAAATAAATATACAATTATGCTAAATTAACATGTTATGAGGTGTATGCAAAATACACCAATCAGATCCCCTCGCACTTAACCTTTACTTGTCCGAAGTAAAAATAAAATAAAATATACAAGCATGTTAATTTTATAATTTTTAATCATACTATTGAAATTTCATCAAAAAGATCACATTCAACCTAATAAACTAATAACCATCCTACATGACAAATAATCCAAAATGATTACCAATATTTTTGTCCTTTCTTAAACACTTAGCATAACCATTCCCATTGATTCCATTTAGTTTACATTTCATATAATTAACCATGTGTCCAACGTACCTAATGCACACCTATAATCAATCTAAACATTAATCTAAAACAAGAGGTGAGAATATCGTACACCTTTTATAGCATTGGAGTTTTTATACCATAAGAGCACATCATAAGCCATCATACTTTAGCTTACATACTTCCACTTTGTTTCATCATTTTTTTCACATTTTTTTTCTTTCATTTTTCACTTCTTTTTTTCACATCACACATAAGCTCTTTTTTTAGCCATTCGGAACCGTTTCTTGTACAAGTCATCTTGAACGCTTTATACACTCCTTTCAAGGTTGTTATAAAGACAAATTATTCAGAAAAATGAGTATCTATCCTATAGGTGCATACTAAGACACATTAGCACATGGGAACCGGTTAATTAATTCTGTTTAATTAAACGGGAACAGTTATACTTCGTGCCTACTGGTACATCACATGATGGAATTATCTACCACATAGTATAATTATACAATGCACTAAATTAAACTAATCTTTCTAATTTCATTACAACAATACAAGGATTGGGTTATTTCACATAAAATTTTCTCAGCTAAGTGCAATGCTATCCATCATAAAAATTGGCGTCTGACCCATGCTAACAACTAAAGTATCACCTTGCGCGGGTGACGAATCAGATAGGCAAGCCCAGCATATGACTACCACCAATAATTATGACAGTTCTCCAACTCTTTTCTAAGGCCATCGTGCGCGGGTGGCGAGCCGAATAAGATCAATTTCAAGTGTCCTAACCTAACTATTACAATAATATATTTCATATTATTTATTCAAACTTTTTACTTGATCTAAGCAAAGGTAAGTAAAGGGAATTCAACCGGCGTGGCTTGATCATCTAAATTATACATATGCCTAACTACATGCAAACAATCAAATCAATTTAATAACCAAATTATACAATGGAATCGGGTGCACCTGATAATTATGGCCAAATCCTCTAGCTTGCTCCAATAAATCATCCATAATCTAATCTTTAGAATCTGCAAATACTCAACAAACATATATGTAGAAGAAACTTCCACATCTAATTAGCACAAGACTCTTATAATGTGATTTAAAAGTTTTAAAAAATTTCAATTTTTCCCAAAAATCACAATTTAACCCATTTTTGACCCAAAATTTCACACAAAAACATGTAACACATGTGCCACCCCCTCAACTTAAAGCATTGCATTGCCCCTAATGCAAAAACTTTAAATTGAAATTTGGTTAAAAATCAATTTAACAAACTCACACAAAAAACAAAAACCTAACTCACTTTCGTAGGAATCACGGTTGCATTTAGCGTATGCAACAAGCCTTTAAACCACTCGGTAGCCCGACTGGACGAGTTTTGTCTCGTGAGGGTTTGTAACACCCCATTTTGGAAATGGAATATTACGCATAATCATGGCGTGTCATCAAAGCATACAAGGATAAATGTCTAAGCATTATTCAACCATAAAAGGGAAATACCGGAATCAAACATCGGTACCCCAAAGTAAAGCTCATCACACACAAACATAAATATTGTAAAGGAAAGGACGAAACAATGTCCATAGCAACTGTATTAAAGCAAAGGAAATGCATAAAGTAAAGAAAGACAGTAAAGCTTCCAGTCCATATGCACGTACGTTTGAGATCTACGATCGTCCCTGAGTACCTGCCGTTTAGGGAACATGAAAAGGAAAACGGCTGAGCAAGACGCTCAGTGCACGGATGTACAATAAAGCATGAAATAGGATAACATGTAACATATAACAGCGGAAGACTAAGTACTGAGTAAACTGGTTAAGTATCAAGAAAACTGGTTTTATAGTTTGAAAAGCCTTATGTTTATCTTGTGAAAACTGTTTTAACATATATATACCATAGCCCATATAGGTCATGAAAAGGTCACGTGCATGAATACTTGGAGGGGTGACCTCATCATGCTGATTAGAGGGGATGCCTCTAATCAATATACTGGTTTGGGTAGGAGGGATCAACTCCTTGTGAAGGGTGCAAGGCACACACCACATTCACCATGATAAACTGAATAAAACATGTAACTAGGATGCACCCATACGCCCCACATGATATAATAATATGGCCAAAACTGAAAGGGACGCCACGAGCAATCACTCCGCCGTGGGGAAGTCATAACATCGGTGCCTCCAATGCTATGGTTATGGTACCTCCATAACTAGGTGAAACTGGTCATGCTTGTATATGGCTATAGATTATGCTAATTAAACATAAGCAGTTCAAAACAATAAAACAAATACTGGGGAAAACAGTTGGCTGCATACGGGGAAATCCTAATAAGGAAAGAATGTCCATACTGAAAGGACGGGAATCCGTACCTCAAGTCCAGTGAATGAACGGAAGAAAGACTCCTACTTCTGGATCACTAACGCTACATGAATACACACGTGTATAAGTATCGATTCACTGATTACGTACTGGGTTTTGTGTCTCATTCTAGCTGATTTGGTATGTTTTAGGTCATGGTTCACTGTTTAAAGCCTTAAACCGTGTTTATCTAGTATTCTGATTAATCTGATTAAGTATTACTGGCGTTTCATGTATTATTATACTTACTGTGTAATAATAAGTAACTTTCCAAAAATAGCAGGTTTCCAAAAATAGAAAGTTTCCAAAAATAGAAAGTTTCCAAAAATAGAAAGTTACCAAAAAATAGAAAGTTTCCAAAAATAGAAAGTTTCCAAAAATAGAAAGTTTCCAAAAATAGAAAGTTTCCAAAAATAGAAAGTTTCCTAAAATAGAATTTACTGCTTAAAATAGATTAGTTTCTAAAAATAGAAAGTTTCCAAAAATAGATCAGCTGCCTTAATTAAATAAGTTTCCATATATAGAAGGTTTCCATGATTAGATTAGCTGCCTGAAATAGATAGATTTCCATATATAGAAGGTTTCCATTAATAGATTAGTTGCCTTATTTAATTAAGTTTCTATAAATAGAAGTTTCCATATTTAGAATTAAGCTGGTTACATAAGCTAAAATATAAGTCTAAGTGTTTATAAGCTTGTTTCTTAAGTCATATGATATAGTATATAGTTTAATTATTATTTCATGTATTTTAATTAAACTATAGGTTAAGCATTTTAATTAAAGTATAACATGTATTGATTAAAATGAAATAAAAATACTTAGGTTAAAATGTGTATTATTATGTATTAATAACATAACCTAAGTCATGATTTAATTAATATTTCATGTTATTAATTAATTATATCCTAAGTTCATAATTCATAAAAATTAACATGTAGCATAAATCATGATTTAACCAACGAACCATGAATCGGGCATGAATTCGACACCGTACCCCGAGCCAAACTCGGGGCACGTGTGCCTCCTTGCTGCCGTGGGTCCCACATGAGCCAACCAAGACCAAAAATGGTCTTGGTGGTGGCGGCAATAGCAAACCAAACCCCCCCTCGGGTTTGTTTGCTAGGCGGCCAAAAACAAACACCCCTTTTAAATCATTCTTTGATTTTAATTAATACCAAAACATGTTAGATCAATGATTAATTATCATGTTTAAATAAAAAAAAATAATAACATGTTCATGAAAATAATCAAAGATTAAAAGAATTTAAAAGAATTTAAAAGAAGGGTTAGAAAGGTATACCACTATGTAGCTTGGAAAAAGGATGAACAAACACTGATTATAACAATAGTTTTTGAGATCAAAATCAACCAATCACCCTCCTATGGTGATGTTTAGGTGGCGGCACAAAGAGGAGAAAAAGGAGGAGGAGAAAACTCTTTTAGGGTTTTTGTGTTTATTTCTTGAAAGTGAAAAATGAAAACATGTTTTTACCATAACCCCCCTTTACTTGTAAAAGTCCATGGGCTAAGCCCATCTTGTATATGTGCCGTGGGTATGGGGGCCCCACATGGGGTACCCGTACCTTTCTCGTGTCCCGATGTTTCGTGTTCGTTCGTGGTTAAACGTGCTCGTGTTTAAAGTGTTTCTGTTTATTCTATCGTGTCGTTTATCGTAAACTTAACGCTCGTAATTATATTATAAGTATTTACGTAATTATTCTAGTTCGTATTTTAAATGGTGATCATGATTTAATTATGTTCACGTGACATATTTATTAACTGTTTATCATGAGTTCGTACGTAATCGATACTTGTCATGTCATACACGTATGCACTTGCATCTAAATGAGGTAAGTTTTAATCTAGAACGTACGATCTTAAGGGCACTATTCATGGTAAAAGCATGCGGGTTTTACAATTCTTCCCCCCTAAAAAGAATAATTCGTCCCCGAATTATAGATAAAGTAAGCTGAAAAGAAGTGACATACCCGAACTCAAAATATGAAGTGAGGGTAAGAAGCCCGGATAGACTCCTCTGTTTCCCAAGTGGCTTCCCGCTCGGTATGGTCCCTCCAAAGAATTTTGACGAATGGAATCGTCTTCCTTCTCATGACTCGTTCTTGCCTGTCGAGTACTCGTTCAGGTTCTTCCATAAAAGTGAGATCTTCACGTATCTGTTCCAGTGGATACTGAACCATGTGAAGGGGATGATAATTGTACCCTCTGAGTAAGGACACATGGAACACGTTATGCACGTGCGAAAGCTGAGGAGGTAACGCCAATCGGTACGATACTTCGCCGATTCGTTCAACGATATCAAATGGTCCGATGAACCAAGGACTGAGTTTCCTTTTGATCCTGAAGCGTTTAACACCACGTGCCGGCGAAACCTTGAGGAAGACGTGATCTCCCACATTAAAATGTATGTCCCTACGATGCTTATCGGCGTAACTCTTCTGACGTGACCGTGCTTCTTGCAACTTCTGTTTAGCTACCTCGATCTTCTCATTGGTATTTCTATAATCTATGGTCCTTCGAGTGTTCGCTCTCCCACTTGATCCCAGCAAGTTGGAGCGCGACACTTTCTGCCATACAACATTTCGAACGGAGCACATTTGATACTTGCGTGCCAGCTGTTGTTGTATGCAAACTCGACCAAACAGATGTAATCGTCCCAATCACCTGTCCATTCCAACGCACACGACCTTAACATATCTTCCAATGTCTGAATTGTTCGCTCTGATTGTCCGTCCGTTTGAGGATGAAAGGCCGTACTCAGCTTAAGTTGTGTACCCCAAGCTTTTTGCAGACCTTTCCAGAATCGCGACGTGAAACGAGGATCTCTGTCTGAGACGATGCTGGAGGGAGTACCGTGGAGTCTCATGATCTCCCTTCTGTAAGTATCTGCGAGTTTACTTACCGGATCTTCCTTGCGTATCGGTAAGAAATGAGCTGATTTGGTGAGTCGATCAACAATGACCCAAATAGCATCGTGCTTCTTCTTGGTAGGCGGAAGACCGGTAACAAAATCCATGGTGATTTTGTCCCACTTCCACTCTGGAATATCCAACGGTTGAAGGAGACCGCCCGATCGCTGATGTTCAATCTTAACCTGCTGGCAGGTAAGACATTTGGAGACATACGTGGCTACATCCTGTTTCATACCACTCCACCAAAAGTGCTGTCTGATGTCATGGTACATTTTTGTCGACCCAGGATGTATGGAAAATGGGGAGCTGTGAGCTTCAGCTAACAATGCTTCCCGGAGTTCTGGATTGTCAGGAACACAAAGTCTCGTGCCCTGCCAAATGATACCGTCTGCGTCCATTCGGAATTCTGTCTGCTTCTCCAAATTCTGAATTATCGCCCAAATCTCTCCATCATCCTTCTACGCTTCCTTAATCCTAGTCAGTAACTCCGGTTCTACTCTAAGATTCGCCCAGTATCCGTGCTGCCCACGTACCATGATTTCGATGTCTAGCCGCTCCAAGTCTCTTATGTTTTGTTCCTCGATCTCAATGCCGTTTATCATTCCGGACTTTCTGCTGAGTGCATCTGCTACTACATTAGCCTTCCCGGGATGATACTGTAGGTTAATATCATAATCCTTCAACAGTTCCAACCATCTCCTTTGTCTCATGTTCAATTCTCGCTGTGTGAAGATATACTTCAAGCTCTTGTGATCCGTGAAAATGTCGCATGATTCTCCGTATAAGTAATGCTTCCATATCTTCAATGCGAACACCACTGCAGCAAGTTCCAGGTCATGCGTAGGGTAGTTTTCTTCATAGGGCTTAAGCTGCCGTGAAGCATACGCGATCACTTTCCCATGTTGCATGAGAACACAGCCCAGTCCCTTCCCCGATGCATCGCTATAGATCTGAAATCCACCTGTACCAGATGGGAGAGTAAGAATAGGTGCAGATACTAACTTCTGCTTTAGGTCTTCGAAGCTCTTCTCTCGTTCTTCCGTCCAGACGAATTTCTCTCCTTTTCGCATCAGTTTGGTGAGAGGCAAGGCCAGGCGGGAAAAGTTCTCCACGAATCTTCGATAATATCCAGCTAAGCCTAAGAAACTGCGGACTTCTGTCGCTGATGTTGGTCTTGGCCATTTAGTGATAGCCTCAACCTTCGCTGGGTCCATAGTGATCCCTTCTGCTGATACAATGTGACCTAAGAATGCCACCTTGTTTAACCAGAACTCACACTTGGAGAATTTCGCATACAGCTGCTTCTGACGAAGAATCTGTAGTACAGTGCGGAGATGATCTTCGTGTTCCTCCGTGGACTTTGAGAAAATCAGGATGTCATCGATGAATACAATGACAAATTTATCAAGGAATTCATGGAAGATTCTGTTCATCAGATCCATGAATACTGCTGGAGCGTTAGTCAGGCCGAATGGCATGACCACAAACTCATAATGGCCATAGCGGGTACGAAAAGCAGTCTTAGCAATGTCCTGTTCTTTAACCCTCAGCTGATGGTAGCCTGACCTTAGATCGATCTTTGAGAAGTGTTTGGCTCCTTGAAGTTGGTCAAACAGATCGTCTATACGTGGTAGTGGATATCTATTGCGGATGGTAATCTTATTAAGTTCACGGTAGTCAATGCAAAGTCGCATGCTGCCGTCCTTCTTCTTAACGAACAAGACCGGTGCGCCCCATGGAGATGCGCTTGGTCTAATGAACCCTCGTTCAAGAAGTTCCTGCAGTTGGTCCTTTAGTTCTTTTAGCTCTATGGGAGCCATACGATACGGAGCCTTAGAGATTGGCTCAGCTCCTGGAACAAGGTCGATGTTGAACTCCACTTCTCTTGCAGGTGGTATGCCTGGAAGTTCATCTGGGAAGATGTCTTGAAATTCCGAAACTACGGGTTGATCCTGAATCGATGGGGATTCAGCATCCATGTCATGAACCGTAGCTAGATAACCTTCGCAGCCATGTGACAGTAATGCACGTGCTTGCAAGGTAGATATGACCTGTACAGACCGTCCGGGTATGAACCCGTTATGGATGTACTCTGGTGCATTAATGTCGCCGAAGATCACCCGATATGAGTGGCAGTCTATGGTAGCATGGTGCCTGGATAGCCAGTCCATGCCAAGAATCATATCGAACTCAATCATGTCTAGGGGAAGTGCATCTACTGCACGAACTTTATCGTCAAACTCTAGAGGAAGACTCTTGTATACATGAGTTATTAATACAGAGTCCCTCAGAGGCGTGGAAATGGTAAGCTTATTTTCTAATGGCAAGGGAAGTGTCCTGATGTTCTTAGCATAAGTAGTGGAAATAACTAAATGAGTGGCACCCGTGTCGAAAAGAACACATGCAGCCTGGCCGTACATATACAAAATTCCAGTAATTGTACCTGTAGATTTGTTTGCCTGATCGCGCGATGTCGTGTAGACACGCCCAGTGGTAGGAGGCGGTTTAGTATCAGCATGACCCGAAGTACCTTCCATTTCACCCTTACGGCAATCTCTCATACGATGGCCAGGGAGGCCGCACTTGTAGCACGCGTCGGAATCACGACGACATGGGCCAGGGTGTCTGCGATGGCAAGTGCTGCAAAGAGGATGAGTGAATCCTCCAGCAGGAGTCCTTGCTTGCTGAGGGCCTGCTGATGACAAAACGTGTTAAGAATAAAGTATATGCACGAGTATAGGACGTAAGCGTCATAAGATGTTTACCAGTGTTAGCTGAACGGTTAGGCTGAGAACCCCTGTGGTTCTGGTCCCTTCCGTTACCGTGGTTCCTGGTAGGGATTAATATAGTGTCAGCATGGGAGATATAACATGAAATCATAAGAAGATGCGTAAATAGTAGGACCTGCTGTTGTTGGAGTGTCCCGCATTGTTACGGTAATTATCATTACCGTTGCGCCTTTCCACAACAGAACGGTCGTTAGAGTGACCGTTTCCTTTGGGCTGATTAGGCTGCTGCTGAGTAGCCGGCTGAGACCGGTCCCCAGTTTTTTGCCTGGAAGATACAGTTTAAGAGATGATTATAGAACATATAAAGATAGAATGCGGTCTGGTTATCGATAGAACATGAAATGTTTTACCTCTTGTCGGGTCTTTCCGCTTCCCCGAACTCATCGCGTTCCTGCAACATCTCAAGCTTCCTTGCTGCGTCGGCCACTTGTGCTACTGTATTGAACGTAGCACATACCAGATTGTTCGCGACCGAGGTGCGAAGTGCCCACCTAAAATGGTGTGCCTGCTCCTCAGGAGTACCAGCCGCTGCTCCCAGAAAACCTGCCAAGCGAAGAAAGCGCTGCATGAATTCGTTGCTATTCTCGCCCGCTCTCTGACGTATCCCATGGTATTCTCGCTTGAGTTTGTCCTGCTCTGCCTTAGGAAAGAACTGCTCCATCACTCTCTCCTTGAATTGGGCCCATGTCAAACCAGCGACCCATTCATCACCTCCTTCTGACTGCGTCAAAGCTAGCCACCAGTTGAGTACATCGCCTTCAAACCGGTAGCATGCCAATCTTGCCTTGAAGGCGGGGTCACATCCCATAGCATTGAAGATTTTCTCAATGTGAGTCAGCCAGCTTTCAGCATCGCTGGGGCTATCAGTCTTTTCAAAAGCTCTAGGACGGAGCTTGTTAAATCTTTCCAACCATACCGCTAGTGTCACTGGGGGAGGAGGAGGAGGAGGTGCCTGATTCTGCTGCTGCTGATTGTTGGCAGCTTGGACTTCAGCACGAATGTCATTCCTCAGTTGAGGAAGTAAGGCTTGCATGGCAGCCTGAATTGCAGCATTGAGCTGCTCTTGCTCGCGTGTGAGAACCATCTGACAGTATAACACAAACATATGATTAACAGTTCCAACATAAAATAAAAAAAAAAAAAAAAATTTATACCAAAATTTCATGAGAAAAATTTTATGCAAGAAAAATCTTTGTATGAATGCATGATGCAGTTTTATGAAAACTTTTGATGCTCGAGAGTGAACGCCTCCGGTCAGTTCACTCAAAATAAAAGACATATCGAGGGGACGCCTATGGGTCGGTCCCAAATCTAAAAGTTTCGATAAAACACATGCGACTAAATAGGGCCAGTCCTGTACCAACCATTACTTAGTCAAAAACCCTGTAACAATGACATGTATATGTATGCTTAAAAATGATGAATGCATGAAAACAACTGTCAGTTCTAGGAAGACCGTAGTGACTACCCACTAATCACAGGTCATATTTGAGAGCCTACAGGTCGAAACCTTGGCTCTGATACCATAATTGTAACACCCCATTTTGGAAATGGAATATTACGCATAATCATGGCGTGTCATCAAAGCATACAAGGATAAATGTCTAAGCATTATTCAACCATAAAAGGGAAATACCGGAATCAAACATCGGTACCCCAAAGTAAAGCTCATCACACACAAACATAAATACTGTAAAGGAAAGGACGAAACAATGTCCATAGCAACTGTATTAAAGCAAAGGAAATGCATAAAGTAAAGAAAGACAGTAAAGCTTCCAGTCCATATGCACGTACGTTTGAGATCTACGATCGTCCCTGAGTACCTGCCGTTTAGGGAACATGAAAAGGAAAACGGCTGAGCAAGACGCTCAGTGCACGGATGTACAATAAAGCATGAAATAGGATAACATGTAACATATAACAGCGGAAGACTAAGTACTGAGTAAACTGGTTAAGTATCAAGAAAACTGGTTTTATAGTTTGAAAAGCCTTATGTTTATCTTGTGAAAACTGTTTTAACATATATATACCATAGCCCATATAGGTCATGAAAAGGTCACGTGCATGAATACTTGGAGGGGTGACCTCATCATGCTGATTAGAGGGGATGCCTCTAATCAGTATACTGGTTTGGGTAGGAGGGATCAACTCCTTGTGAAGGGTGCAAGGCATACACCACATTCACCATGATAAACTGAATAAAACATGTAACTAGGATGCACCCATACGCCCCACATGATATAATAATATGGCCAAAACTGAAAGGGACGCCACGAGCAATCACTCCGCCGTGGGGAAGTCATAACATCGGTGCCTCCAATGCTATGGTTATGGTACCTCCATAACTAGGTGAAACTGGTCATGCTTGTATATGGCTATAGATTATGCTAATTAAACATAAGCAGTTCAAAACAATAAAACAAATACTGGGGAAAACAGTTGGCTGCATACGGGGAAATCCTAATAAGGAAAGAATGTCCATACTGAAAGGACGGGAATCCGTACCTCAAGTCCAGTGAATGAACGGAAGAAAGACTCCTACTTCTGGATCACTAACGCTACATGAATACACACGTGTATAAGTATCGATTCACTGATTACGTACTGGGTTTTGTGTCTCATTCTAGCTGATTTGGTATGTTTTAGGTCATGGTTCACTGTTTAAAGCCTTAAACCGTGTTTATCTAGTATTCTGATTAATCTGATTAAGTATTACTGGCGTTTCATGTATTATTATACTTACTGTGTAATAATAAGTAACTTTCCAAAAATAGCAGGTTTCCAAAAATAGAAAGTTTCCAAAATAGAAAGTTTCCAAAAATAGAAAGTTACCAAAAAATAGAAAGTTTCCAAAAATAGAAAGTTTCCAAAAATAGAAAGTTTCCAAAAATAGAAAGTTTCCAAAAATAGAAAGTTTCCTAAAATAGAATTTACTGCTTAAAATAGATTAGTTTCTAAAAATAGAAAGTTTCCAAAAATAGATCAGCTGCCTTAATTAAATAAGTTTCCATATATAGAAGGTTTCCATGATTAGATTAGCTGCCTGAAATAGATAGATTTCCATATATAGAAGGTTTCCATTAATAGATTAGTTGCCTTATTTAATTAAGTTTCTATAAATAGAAGTTTCCATATTTAGAATTAAGCTGGTTACATAAGCTAACATATAAGTCTAAGTGTTTATAAGCTTGTTTCTTAAGTCATATGATATAGTATATAGTTTAATTATTATTTCATGTATTTTAATTAAACTATAGGTTAAGCATTTTAATTAAAGTATAACATGTATTAATTAAAATGAAATAAAAATACTTAGGTTAAAATGTGTATTATTATGTATTAATAACATAACCTAAGTCATGATTTAATTAATATTTCATGTTATTAATTAATTATATCCTAAGTTCATAATTCATAAAAATTAACATGTAGCATAAATCATGATTTAACCAACGAACCATGAATCGGGCATGAATTCGACACCATACCCCGAGCCAAACTCGGGGCACGTGTGCCTCCATGCTGCCGTGGGTCCCACATGAGCCAACCAAGACCAAAAATGGTCTTGGTGGTGGCGGCAATAGCAAACCAAACCCCCCCTCGGGTTTGTTTGCTAGGCGGCCAAAAACAAACACCCCTTTTAAATCATTCTTTGATTTTAATTAATACCAAAACATGTTAGATCAATGATTAATTATCATGTTTAAATAAAAAAAATAATAACATGTTCATGAAAATAATCAAAGATTAAAAGAATTAAAAAGAATTTAAAAGAAGGGTTAGAAAGGTATACCACTATGTAGCTTGGAAAAAGGATGAACAAACACTGATTATAACAATAGTTTTTGAGATCAAAATCAACCAATCACCCTCCTATGGTGATGTTTAGGTGGCGGCACAAAGAGGAGAAAAAGGAGGAGGAGAAAACTCTTTTAGGGTTTTTGTGTTTATTTCTTGAAAGTGAAAAATGAAAACATGTTTTTACCATAACCCCCCTTTACTTGTAAAAGTCCATGGGCTAAGCCCATCTTGTATATGTGCCGTGGGTATGGGGGCCCCACATGGGGTACCCGTACCTTTCTCGTGTCCTGATGTTTCGTGTTCGTTCGTGGTTAAACGTGCTCGTGTTTAAAGTGTTTCTGTTTATTCTATCGTGTCGTTTATCGTAAACTTAACGCTCGTAATTATATTATAAGTATTTACGTAATTATTCTAGTTCGTATTTTAAATGGTGATCATGATTTAATTATGTTCACGTGACATATTTATTAACTGTTTATCATGAGTTCGTACGTAATCGATACTTGTCATGTCATACACGTATGCACTTGCATCTAAATGAGGTAAGTTTTAATCTAGAACGTACGATCTTAAGGGCACTATTCATGGTAAAAGCATGCGGGTTTTACAGGGTTTGTAGTGAACACACCCACAAAGTTCCACAAACCACGGATTGCCTCCCGTAAAGCGCTAAGTTTACCGTCTTCAGCCAGACATAACTCGTATGAGCTATTGAGACGGTTGGAGTGGTTCCAAGTAAACCACATCCACCGTTTCTATCTGATCCCTTTCTAACTCAACATACGGCTTCAAACGGTGTCCATTAACTTTAAAAGGCTCTCCACCCACCATATTTTTTATTTCAATGGATCCTTGTGGAGAGACTTGAGTCACAACGTATGCACCCGTCCATTTACTTCTTAACTTTCCAGGAAAAAGCTTAAGTCTAGCATTGAATAACCAAACTTTTTGACCAACCAAGAACGATTTCTTGGTGGTGTGTCGATCATGAAAAGCTTTGGTTTTCTCCTTATAAATCCTAGAACTTTCATAGGCATCATGTCTAATCTCATCTAGTTCAGATAATTGAAGTTTCCTAGAGCTACCTGCTTTCTCTAAATCCAGATTAACGGTCTTAATCGCCCATTCAGCCCTATGATCTATCTCAACCGGTAAATGACACGCCTTGCCATATACCAACTTATACGGTGACATACCAATAGGAGTCTTAAAAGCCGTCCTATATGCCCACAAAGCATCATCTAACCTCAAGGACCAATCTTTCCTATCACTACGAACGGTCTTTTCCAAAATTCGCTTAATCTCCCTATTAGATATTTCAACCTGTCCACTAGTCTGTGGGTGATAAGGGGTACCTATCATATGATTAACTCCATAGTGTTTCAGTAATTTTCAAAATCTAAAGTTCTTAAAGTGGGAACCCCCATCACTAATGATAGCCTTAGGAATTCCATGCCTAGCAAAGATATTCTTCTTAACAAACTTAAGAACTACACTATAGTCATTTGTTCTAGTAGCCTCAGCCTCTACCCACTTAGACACATAATCAATTGCCACTAAAATATACACATTGCCATGGGAGGTGGGGAATGGTCCCATAAAATCAATACCCCACATGTCAAAGATCTCAACAACAAGTATGGGATTCATAGGCATTTTATCACGCCTTGAAATCCCTCCAACTTGTTAGGAACGAATACATGCTTTCACAAAAGATTGGGCATCCTTGAATATAGTCGACCAAAAGAAACTGCTTTGTAGGACTTTATGCCTAGTTTTCGTAGCACCAAAGTGTCCACCACATGCATAAGAATGAAAATGAGCCAATATGTCCATATGCTCATGGTCAGGAACACATATCCTAACGACTTGTTCAGCACACACCTTATAGAGCTCCGGATCCTCCCAAAAATAATGCTTCAACTAGGAGAAGAAGTATTTTCTTTGTTGCTTGGACCAAAAATCCGGAAGCTTTTTAACAGCTAGGTAATTAACTATATTTGCGTACCAAGGAACCTTAGAAACTCAAATAGGCTTTCATCCGGAAAGCTTTCCTTAATCACATCAGAAGGGTTGAACGGCGGAGGGATAATTCTAGACAAATTGTCGACAACTACATGTTCTGACCCCTTTTTATCCCGAATTTCTAGATTAAATTATTGTAAAAGCAAAATCCACCTAAGCAACCTCGGTTTTGTCTCTTTCTTAGTCAACAATTGTCTTAAGGCACTATAATCTGAAAATACTATCACCTTAGAATGCCCCTAAATATAAGACCTAAACTTATCAAGAGCAAAAACCACAACTAACAACTCTTTTTCAGTAGTGGTGTAATTCATTTGAGCTTCTGAAAGAGTCTTACTAGCATAAAAGATCACAACGGGTTTCTTATCGACCCGCTGTCCTCGAATCCCCAGCGGCATAATCACTCGCATCACACATGATCTCGAAAGGCTTCGACCAATCAGGTGATTGTAGAATAGGGGCTTCTACAAGCTTTTGCTTAAGCATATTGAATGCTTGAAGACATGATTCATTAAAGTCAAATCGTGCATCTTTTAAGAGTAGATTACAAAGAGGCTTTGATATTGCAGTAAAATCTTTAATAAATCGCCTATAGAACCCGGCATGACCAAGAAAAGAACGCACACCTTTGATGGTAGTGGGAGGAGGAAGGGTTGAAATTACTTGAACTTTGGCACGATCAACCTCAAGTCCTTTTTCAGACACGACATGTCCTAATACAATTCCCTCACGAACCATGAAGTGGCTCTTCTCCCAACTAAGCACCAGATTAGTTTCGGTGCATCTTTTTAACACACTTTCATGCTGATCAAGGCAGCTTTCAAAGGATTAACTAAAGATGGAGAAATCATCCATAAATATCTCTACAGATTCTCTAATCATGTCAGAAAAGATACTCATCATACACCGCTAAAACGTAGCGGGTGAATTACACAGGCCAAAAGGCATTCTTCGAAATGCAAATGTCCCATATGGACACGTAAAAGTAGTTTTGGCCTGGTCATCAGGATGGATGGGTATTTGTTTATAACCGGAGTACCCATCCAGGAAGCAATAGAACTTCTTACCCGAAAGCTTCTCAACTATTTGATCAATGAAAGATAGTGGGAAGTGATCCTTCGATGTGGCATTATTAAGCTTACGGTAATCTATGCAAACTCTCCACCCAGTAACTGGTCGGGTTGTGAGTTTTTCCCAATTCTCGGTTTCAACAACGGTGATTCCAGCCTTTTTACGCACCGTTTGAGTAGGACTTACCCATTTACTATCCGAGATAGGATAGATGATACCAGCATCTAACCATTTAAGAACTTCCGTCTTCACTACCTCTTTCATATTAGGATTCAGACGCCATTGCGCATCTCTTGATGGCTTAATATCTGGGTCTGTAACAATTCGATGCATACATAATGAAGGGCTGGTCCCTTTCAAATCTGCAATCGTCCATCCTACTGCTGCTTTGTACTTGGAAAACACTTTTAGAAGTGCTTTCTCTTGTGATTCAGAAATATCAGAAGCAACAATAACGGGTAATGTATTATTAGGACCTAGAAAAGCATATTTGAGATTGGATGGAAAAGGTTTTAGTTCAAGAGTTGGAGGCACCTCTAAAGACGGCTTCGTGGCCGTGTCAAAATTAGAAGGCAAGGGCTCCACCTTATAAGACCAAGGTGGTTTTTGATGGTCCAAGGAACTGATCAAACACTCTTGAATCTCTTGAACTTCAGCAACATCAAGAATCTCCACATTCTCACCAGTTAGATATAATTCCAAAGGATCATCCTTAAGCATACGGGATGCATGCTTTTGAACTTCCTCGTCAATCACATCTACTTGGTAACATTCATTCATCATCGGAGAATTCATAGAATTAAACACATTTAACCTTATCTTCTTATTACCGAATGCAATATCCATGGCGCCAGTCCGACAATTAATCCTAGCATCTATCGTGGCTAAGAATGGGCGCCCAAGAATAATAGTTGGTTAAACATCTTTGTATTGTGACTCGGTGTCCATAACAAAGAAGTAAACTGGGTAATAGAAATCATCAACTTTCACAATAACATCCTCTAAGATACCTCTAGGAATTTTGGTAGATTGATCGGCTAAGGAAATAATGGTGTCTGTCTTACGAAGAGTTCCTAAGTCATACTTATCGACCAAACTAGCAGGAAGGATGTTAATACTGGCACCAAGATCAAGGAGCGCCTTCTTAATGGCAATATTTCCGACCACAACTGAAATCAACGGTGCTCCTGGATCTTTGAATTTAGGAGGAAGAGAGCTAGACAAGACTGCACTAACATGCTCAGTTAGGTCAGTCTTCTTAGGCAAAGACGCCTTCAACTTCCTCTTCTGAGTACACAAGTCCTTTAAAAACTTGGCATATGCAGGAATTTGCTTGATAGCTGATAAAAGAGATTTTGCATGTAAAAAGTTCGTTATAATGTTCTGATCGAATTGATTACTGGTTAACTATGCGACTCAGCTGTCTTTGATGAAACAAATAGTTGTGTCGTTGTAGTAATTAAGAAGTGCAAAGACGTAAATTAAAATGACGTTAATTGAATTTAAAAGCGTGACGAAAATTAAAAGGCAATAAAAGTAAATAACGCAAACTTAAAACTATCTAAGGCAAACTTAAAACGCAATTAAAACTTAAACTAAGGCAAGGCTAAAATAAATCTAAGGCAATTAAACTTAAAGTGCAACTAAGTAAAAAGGCGGGAAAAGTAAAGCTTGAAAATTAAAAACAGAAAGTTAAAAACTGAAACTAAAAATAACCTGAAAACAGCTCATTCGGAATAATCCTTCATTCGGAATAATCACTCATCCGGAATGTCACCTTCGTTCGGAATGATTCTTATTCACTCGGAATATTTACCAAAACCCTTGATCCGGAATAAAATGCTCACTCGGAATATGTCACTTATCCGGAATAAACTCTTTATTCGGAATAATGCCTTGGTTTGGAATACTTGATGTTCCGAATGAACTCCTTGATTCGGAACTTTGAATCTTCCGAATGAAGACCTTGATCCGGAATAATTAATTATTCTGAATAAAACTCCTTGATCCGGAATATCTCCTTGGTTCGGAACTTCCACTGATCCGGAATGTTCCGAATGAAGCCTTCATTCGGAATGATCTTGTTGACCCGGAATAAAATCTTGATTCGGAATATGTTTCTAATGAACTCAAACTCCTTGATTCGGAAAATGTTCCGAATGAACAAACCCTTGATCTGGAAGAATTTGATTCAGAATATATCACAACAAAACCTTTATTCGGAATGTTCCGAATAAACAGCTGATCCGGAATGTTTAATATTCTGGATGAACAACCCTTGATCCGGAACTTCTTGAACAACACTTTGATTCGGAATGTGTGGTTGATTCGGAATATCACCTGGGAAAACAGTAATAGTAGCGAAGAACAAGGAGAAACAAATAGACACGAATCTAAACAAAAACTAATCAAATCAACCAAAAGATTAAATAAAACTAATCACAAATGATCTAATAACAATAACCTATCAATCCATATCAACAAAATTAACAAATATAACCAAAATAATCAAAACCCACTTAATCAATTTAACAAAAACTTAAGAACATGAACATGAACAATAAAGCATAAAGATTAAAGATTGATAAGAAAGGAAGATAAGAGATCAAACAATAAAAGTAAAGATTGACAAGAATTAAAAGGAAACTTACTTGAATTAAAGGTATTTAAAGGTGCAAGACAATGTATTTAAATGACATGTAATTAAATGACAAGGAAAATAAAATGGAAGAACTAATTGTCACTATTAGCCAACAAGAATGAAATGAAAACACTAATGATCTATTTATAGGGGAATTAGGGAGGTGCTTAGGAAGCTTCCTCCCCTCTTTCTTCTTTCTTTAATTGCATCATTAAGTCCTTAATCTTCTTAGTTCTTTGACTTTATGACTTTGTCTCGGGATTTCTTTAAACTCGTCTTGTAATTCTTCAATAAATTAGACTTGAGTTCTTCGGCTTTTAGTAAACTTCCATTGTAACACCCCCAAATTTATACAACTCGGTTCAGCGGAAGACTAGTTGGTGTTACGGGATAGCACATTACTCACATCATAGACAACGCATAAAAATCGCGTCGTTTATTAATAAAGTATTTCCATTCATAAATATCAAAGTTACATCGGTCCCAAGTCATTATATTTCATACAAAGTTTTACAAAGCATTTTGAATGGAAAATATTGTTTAAGTGCGGGCCATGAATTCTTGTCGTCTTCCCG
This sequence comes from Glebionis coronaria, assembly GCA_025667525.1. Lineage (NCBI taxonomy): Eukaryota > Viridiplantae > Streptophyta > Magnoliopsida > Asterales > Asteraceae > Glebionis > Glebionis coronaria. Next base: position 132,715,324 of record CM046880.1, on the reverse strand, counting down.
AGAATTACCTTCAAGTACCTAGGATAAAACATGTTAAAAGAAAAGGTCAGCGATAACGCCGAGTGAATTCATAGAGTTTAATAAATTCCATCAATATAACTTTGGTATAAAATTAGTACCAAAAATCAATTCGTACAAATCATTGTAATAGGCCGTAAAATAGCCAAAATCATTTTATACAAATCTTTGTAATAGGCCATAAAATAGCCAAAGTCATTTTATACAAATTCTTATCGAAAATCATAATATAGGCATTTGCCTTAAAAATTATTATATGAGCCAATGTCGTAAAAACATCATACAATACGTCTTAGGACGTTGTATGAAAATAAAAACCGTTATATTAATATGGTTATGAAAACCAAAACACGAATACAATATCAATAGTATGACCCTGTATTGCTAGTCAGGTAATACATCGTAATTCGGAGCGTCTATTAGTATTTCCTTAATTTGGATTATTATAAGCCGCATGACACTGTTACCTTACTAAACCAACAACGGGTAGCTAACCCGATACCAATTTTGCCCATCTAAAGTAGCATGTCGTCACAAAGGTCACGCTATGGAAATCTTCTCATACATAAATTCGCTTACCAATCAATGTGGCACGACGGAGATCAACCGTCAAGGCGCGAACTGGGGTGATCGTCCCCAAATAGTACTATTAAATGCATAAGCGTCTACCAAATCCTGGTAGTTCACAATTCATGCTAATGGGACTTTTAGTGACATAACCTAACTTTAATAATCCATTTGATTTCATCTATCGGGTCCTTTAATCATTTATCGGGTCATACAATCGGGTCATTCAATCATTCGGGTCCAAATCAATAAACAAGCAATCGGGACAAATGGTGTCCTATTTTATAAAAACTAACATGTTATCTCCCTCGCGGGTTTATAAAACATTTATAAAAACGTTTAAAAGAGTGCGAGGCTATGAACTCACGTTGATGTGGGAAGGCGATTATCGGCGATTCGGATGTACGGTACGTGCTTCAATCACGGAAACCTAGACAAATAATAATCGGTCTTAGACTCATGTCCAATGACTTTATAAAAATAATAATTATGTATACATATGATGATTATATATATATGATGATCAAGTGGGTTTTCATATTCTCGTTTACTCATTTTTGTGTTATATGTCGATAACTTTTATACTAGTTTATTAGTTTTACTTATTTACACGTTTTAAGTCCTATAAGCTTATTATAAGTTCTTTAGCTTGTTTTAATCCTTGTTATACTTATTTTATCAGTATGTATATTTTCCATGTTGGGCCCAAATGGGTTAAGCCCAATAAGTTCTTTTTACAAGTTTTTATCTTATTTAGTCCAATTATTAGTCCAATATGCTTAATTAGCTCGTAAATGTCCGTATTTCTTATAGTTCGGTTTTTATCGGTTTTTACTTGTTATACATGTTTATACATCAGTATATGAGTTTTATAAATTTTACATTAGACGGGTCCAACCATCTAAGTTTTATTTAACAAAAACGTTAATTTTACGGTAGTAGCCGAAAAAGTCGTAAAAACAATGTTTATAGTTTTATAACTTATAAGTATTATTTCACTACCATTTATATAAGTTATTCATTCATTTACCCTTTTAAATATTTATATAAATAAGTTTTATAAGTTAGTGGGTTTTCATTTATATTTTATACTATTAAATTTTGAGTGCTTATATAATAGTATTATTCTTTAATTTCCAAAAATCTGATTTTTATCTTCACTTTCACCAAAACTGCCATATCTTGAGTTCTATATGGAGATAGAAGCTAAACTTTTTATCACATAAACTACATGATATGTGCTACATTTAACTCTTCTATAGCTACAGTTGAATCAGCTTCTAAATATTTTCTAAAAATCGTCCAAAACAGTAACCTCAGATTTATACCCTAAACTTGTTTTGATCATATCTCACTCATTACAATGATTCCATTGCATGGCCAACTCTCACATGTGTACAAGACATATAGCTTACTGTAAATGGGTTCTACTTCATCATTTTATCAGTCCATGACCTGTTTCTTTACTGTTTTATACAGCCAACAAATTTAACCAAGATTTTAACCTTGTTTCTTATGGTTTTTCACCTTTTTAATCATGTTTATCAACACCAAATCCCCACATAACATTTTATTATCATATAATCATCATATACATATACAATAGGAAATAAAATACATGTTTACATAATCAAAATAACAAGAAGATGAGGAGGACAATCTTTATACCACCATGTTGATGTAGGTTGTGATTTGGACATGGTTTTTGATGGAGAAACTTGTGAATAACCATGACCATCTTCAAGACCACCATGCTTCATGTACTCCTTGTGAAAAATAAGCCCTAACACTTCATGGAAACTCCTCCTTGGATGTTATAACTTGCACCAATCAATAGGGCTTCAAAAGGGCATCAACATGTATATGAATAACATGAGATTTTGTGGTTGATTTTGATCAAATGAGGGTTTTGAGTGGGATGAGGGACGAAACATTTGAGAGAGTGAGAGAGAGGATGAGTTGTTTGCATGAGTTGCAAATGAGAAGTGGTTTGGGGTAGTGGTTTTGATGGGTGGCAAGCTTAACTTGTAAGCTTAGTTACAAGTGTTGCTAGTTGCTATATTTTTGACACATCATTTGATGTGTTGGTGAGTTTTGGCCGCCCCATGTGTGCTAGTGGGGTGGGACAATGTATTTTGTCCCATCTCACTAGTTTACGGGTATTCCTCGATTCTAGTTTCCTCGATTTGCGTGCCCTCGGGTCGTTTTACGAAAAACGTTTTTATAAATCTTGAATCAACGTCACAAAACGAATCCAATAAAAATTGTCTCATCAAAAACGGAGTTCGAAAACGTAAATACGTAATCCTAAGGTTTCCGGTTTAGTCGTAAAGGACGTTAAAATAAAATCATAAGTCCTAATCTCTTCTCGTAAATTTGTGAGTTTATGAACTAACACAAATTTAAAACTCCAAAATAATATTCACGGATAAATTTATTTTCTGAAATGTCGGACTGTCACCAAAGATGATGTATGTAAAAGTAAGGACGTAACGTAGAACCCTCCGGTTTAGACGTAGTCGACGCTACTTCAAGACGTAAATCCAAATTTCTTCCCAAAAATAAGTGAGTTCATATTATAATATTAAAATAATATTTTCAAATAACTATCTGAGAATAAAATATCAACCATAAATTGACGGATTGTCACAGCATTTACCCCTAAACAGGATCTTTGTCCTCAAAGATCATCTTACCTTACTACTCGCTTCTTATAGAGTTAAAGCCATGTGGGTATTTCCTCCACATTCGGTCTTTTCTCACAAGTGCAATTCATTACAATACGCGAGTTTCAGCAAACATAACTACGGGAATAAGATCAGGCTTAATGTTGACTTACTTTCTCTATCCATGATGTTCACGGGTTTATGATGAATGCAACTTTTCGCCGATCTAAGCTTTACTAAGAACAATCAGATTTTCACTTGATAGATATTCCATCAAGTTCGATTTACGAAACATAATTCACGCAGTTCTTGAAGTCCTAGGGTAGATCCAGCTTATATGCCTTTCAATCCCAACTTTTACATCATCTCAATGGTCCCATACAACGGGGACTTATATCCCATGATTCGTCAGATCATGAATTCATTTTTCCAAGGTTACAAAATGTGGCATAACTTCGCTACCCATTTGGCACTTCAAGATCCACATTTCATATTCACATAACCTCTTGCCCACTACCGGCAGTCAATAATCAGATCCTAATTTCAACAATCGTTTCAGATCTCACGGGTCGGGTATTTTGTAAGGTTAGGTTCGCCATCATAGGAAACCTTAAACCTAAAAGACATGTCCAACTCACCATGGGTGTATGTCGGGTGTCTTCATCTCAACTCTTGCTTACAGATGCTCTAATATTTAGATCCTAACAAGATCCGATCTCGATCCTAATATGATGATTATCAATGGTAATCTCTCCAAAGGAAAACGATTATACGGTCTATTTCCAAAGGTCAATCATTCAAACATAAGACAACACTTATAGTATTTTGTATCGTTACTTTACCTCGTCCCTTCGATTTGGGGTGGTACATAGTACTCTCATCAAGGTTCGTTCTCAATGATTTCTGAGCGAATCTCTAGAAATTCGATGCGAAGCGAGGATCTTGATAAAGATGTTCGATACAAGCACACTATGTTTACATAACTCTTTTGCATTTATCATTAACGGGAATGATATTAGCAGATTTGGTCAGTCTGTCGACGATGACCCAAATCGAATCAAATTCAGATGATGACCTTTGCAATAGCTAGACGTTTACTAATGTATGAGGCGATGTCTGCCTTCATAATTGCCATCAATATAACTTCTTTAGACAAAGATACTTTTAGTCATAAATGACATAAATAGAATACTTATACTTACAAATTCCAACATAAATATCTCACAATATCCATATTTAGGCAACCACAAGTGGCCTTTAAAACATTTAACGATATTGGCTACTCTATTTTAATGGTTCACATTAGCCGCGAACCTCTTTTATAATCTATATTATTCCTGTTTACAAACATTGTTTATTTTTATATCGTTCGGCAATTTATTTTGCACCTTCATTATTAAGGAACATATCCTAATTGATTCTTTATCCTTTCTATATTTGTGTCGATATCTACATTCACTTCTCATGATGATATAATTATCATGTCCACAATTCACTCAGATATTCTTTCTATATTATGCGTCAGTAATTACGTTCACTTTCCTGATGAAATAAATATCATAACCGTATTTATTCAAAATTATTTCTTCATATCTTCTATGTTTTTGTTTCGTCTTTACTATCATTTTTATCCGTTTTACTCAATCCGATGTTTAAAGCGTCGATAATTATTACAACTAATTAAATAATAAATTTTCAATTTTTATGAAATGTAAACATAAAGATTTTAAATTTCTTAGTTCGACCAACTATATAAAATGTTCAAAATAAATTTGAATTTAATTAACAAGATTTTTGTTGATTTATCGAAAATAATTAAAATAATTAATAAGATCCGAAAATGTTCGAGAAATCTTTGTTTATATTTTGGTCAAAATTTTCTTAGTTGAAAAGCAAAATTTGTTGTTTCAAATTTCAAGTTATGGTTTAAATGGTTTTCCTCAATCCTTTTTAAGTTATCTAGAGGTATACACAAACATTTACCCCTAAACAGAAGTTTAGTTAAATGGTTTGTGTATAAGGGAATAATCCTTTAAAATCCTTTGTTAAAACATTTGTCAAAACATATTTCCATTTCTTTTTGGTAAAATCCAAAGTCTTAAAAGGGCTCTTAATTTTGAAGAGTCAATTTATATTCCATTATCTATTAATCACACGGTTAAATCATGTAAAGTATTAAGTCTTATGTTAAATATTCAAGGTTCAGGTTTACACTATTCGGCCAATTCAGGGCAATCTATAAATAATTATTAACTCATTCTTATTCTGATAAACAAACATATAGTCCTTAATGATCATGAGCATGAATTTATCAAATTACAGCCTACACACGTGATTCATCATAATTATGAATACTACATGTGCATCGGTCAATCCAAACGACATCACGTGAAACTCATAATGTTCATCACAAGTTCGAGGTGTGATGATTGGAATAGATAATCTTCTTCGCAGATGCGAAGTTGATAATAACCATGACGTGGATCAAATCTTTAAAACATACGCTAGAACCTTGTAAATGATCGAACAAATATTCCATTTCGAGTTATGGATATCGTTTTCGATTGTCAATTTACTCAGTCACAGTAATCTATAAATATAAGGAATGATAACACCATAGCTCTTCAGGATGACAGGCTTGGTATAATAAAATCTTTCTCCGACAACTCTCTCAGTTGTATGGTAATTCCTTTAATTTAGATGGTGCTGACGTACAGTGCACAAGCCACAAGTGCAGCACCAGAAATATAATCAATACCAAATTCAACTTGCCTAAATGGCGAAAGTCTAGGTAATCCATCAACAAATACCTCCTAAAGTTTCAGATAAGATAAACATCTTTTAATAAATTCATATCAGGTTCTTTCTAGATTATAATATCTATGACTAATTCACAGTCATTCATGGTATAATTTTAAGTCTAAATGCAGGATATGGTCATCCATCAAGAATTATTTAGATCACTTTTGATAATCAACATCTTATCTTTTAGGGGAATTCTACTCGAGTTCCCATCAATTAAGACAATGTCGTCATGTCATAATCAATCAATCCATTCTACTGGCACTATCAACTTTCCAGTTGCATTGCCGTCGATAAGATGTGAACTTCTCAAAAGACTAATAATGATTCATAATCCTTCACAATTTCAGGGATATTAGGATACACAACTACTATTAAAAGAGTAAGGTCAACGCATAATCTGTGCGAGAGAATTTCAAATCAGATACAGACGAAAACATTTAATGAATATGAATATATCCCATGTTTTCATAATTTGTGTACGCATTCGAAAGCTCCTCGGATCGTTACCCAGGTCATTCAAATGTGAAATCTAATCAAAAGAAATGATATGAACGTCGATACATCCAGTCGGGTATCAACACTCGATAATCAAATACTTTGCCTAAGAATCTCACTACGGGAGAATTGGACAAGAACGGAATTGTCAATTGTCAAATAAGACAATTTCCATAGATGAGTAAATTCGACTCAGAAGAATAGATGCTACAGGCACATATGTAGGTGTCCCTAACACTATGTCCCTATTTTTCACCTCTTGCAGATCTCATAAAAACTTAATCTTTCACAATCTTCAAAGGAAATGTAGTGTTTATTAATCAGTTTTATGGTGACTACTAATCAGCCTTGCATAGTCCATTCCAAATTGTATGTAGGCACACAACTATATACAATTTCAAGATTAACGATGCAATACTCAGTTCGTCAAAATTTTATCATCATAAAAATATTTTCATGCTTAATTCTTAAATAAGAATCAAGAATAAATTTACAAGGATTTTCTTTGTTATGGAAATAATTAAGTTTCCAAAGTGTTTCATAAACAACTTCATTTTGATATCAATCACTTATAAATATCACTTTGAATAATCCTTATTGTGATGAAAATTTAAATTTTCTCAGAGGATACCGTTTTAACTTTATAAAAACAATGTGTGATCTGCAAAAGAGTGATGAAGAGTTGTTCACCAAGAACTATCTACAATATAATAGGAAATGAGCTTAGCCAATTAATCATGAGGGTCATGATCTCGATGGCACTCAAAAAGAATAATCCACAACGTAACTCAAATCAAGATGAGTACTCGTTCAATGGTTACATCACTAGTGCGAACATTAGGATGAAGTAATAAAAGATAGATAACATCGATACATGTAGAATTTAGCAATCAAAGGTAGTCTTTTCATTAATCACAAACAAGTCAAAAATTGTACCGTAACACTTTATGTGTCACTATGTCATACAATTCTCAAAACTCATCCTACCAACTGATATCTCAGTTAAGTTAGGGATTTTTAAAAGATACCACAATGAATACTAATCTACAAGAGTCATTAGGTGTCCTGCCTATCCCGGAAGATCCATTGGTCCCAATTCAGAAGAAGATTTCTTCAATTTATTCGTTGGACACTGGGCATCCTCGTTAGTGGAAAATGGCCTAGGAACAACACTTAACACAAACTAACAATCAATCAAAACCTTATGATTCAATCACAGAACTTAACGACTTCTATTAATAATCTCATATTCCATATGGTTAAATTTTACTTTGTTCAAGTTTTAACCAACTTATACTCAATTCAATATCCTACCTCATTTTCCAATACTTTCAATCTTATTCTTCGGCCTTGTAAAGGCAATACAATCTCAATATAAATAAACACTTAATTTCCAATCCTATTAGCTCTTACAACCACAATTATCAAATGAGTCATTAATATGGAATGACTTGATCATTCAACTTAGACTTCTCGGAAAGGTATTAGTGGCATGAGGCTTTTGGGTAATGGTTCCAATAACAGCCTCAAGTGCAACATTCACCCTTTCGATTTCAAATTTAAGAATTGGATGACAAAAAATCAGATGACATCTTTCTAGGTGGTAACGTTTTGTCAAACTCCACTCTATAAAGAAAGATCGTCCTGTCATCGATATCAGATTTAATCTTGCCAATTCTTTTTCAATATCACAATCAACTAATATCTACATTTCTACGAATATTAACCATTTTATTGAGATCATAAATATCCACAACTTGGTTTAGATCTAGGATAGCTAGAATTCCTACGAGAATAACTTCGATTAATTTACTAGGGGAGTTAGGGTTACTTGTGACAATCTACGTCGTATAGATACCTCGTATAAAAATCGAAATAATCATCAAACAATCATGTAATAAAATTACATCATATATATATATATATATATATATATATATATATATATATATATATATATATATATATATATATATATATATATATATATATATATATATATATATATATATATATATATATATATATATATATATATATATATATATATATATATATATATATATATATATATATATATATAATCCAAGTTATATATATATATTAAAATAACACTTCTCAGTCTGGCCTTGTCGGTAACTCGGGAATTTTTCGGCACCGTTATAGTCAAAAGATTTTTAGACATTTTTAGAAAAATGTTTTTAGTAAAAAGATTTTGAAATGTTTTATTCAAAATCTTGGTTTTAAAAATCTTTCGTTCTCTATAACGAGAGCTCTGGTACCAAACTGTAACACCCCCAAATTTATACAACTCAGTTCAGCGGAAGACTAGTTGGTGTTACGGGATAGCACATTACTCACATCATAGACAACGCATAAAAATCGCGTTGTTTATTAATAAAGTATTTCCATTCATAAATATCAAAGTTACATCGGTCCCAAGTCATTATATTTCATACAAAGTTTTACAAAGCATTTTGAATGGAAAATATTGTTTAAGTGCGGGCCATGAATTCTTGTCGTCTTCCCGAGAATTACCTTCAAGTACCTAAGATAAAACATGTTAAAAGAAAAGGTCAGCGATAACACCGAGTGAATTCATAGAGTTTAATAAATTCCATCAATATAACTTTGGTATAACATTAGTACCAAAAATCAATTCGTACAAATCATTGTAATAGGCCGTAAAATAGCCAAAATCATTTTATACAAATCTTTGTAATAGGCCATAAAATAGCCAAAGTCATTTTATACAAATTCTTATCGAAAATCATAATATAGGCATTTGCCTTAAAAATTATTATACGAGCCAATGTCGTAAAAACATCATACAATACGTCTTAGGACGTTGTATGAAAATAAAAACCGTTATATGAATATGGTTGTGAAAACCAAAACACGAATATAATATCAATAGTATGACCCTGTATTGCTAGTCAGGCAATACATCGTAATTCGGAGCGTCTATTAGTATTTTGTTAATTTGGATTATTATAAGCCGCATGACATTGTTACCTTACTAAACCAACAACGGGTAGCTAACCCGATACCAATTTTGCCCATCTAAAGTAGCGTGTCACAAAGGTCACGCTATGGAAATCTTCTCATACATAAATTCGCTTACCAATCAATGTGGCACGACGGGGATCAACCGTCAAGGCGCGAACTGGGGTGATCGTCCCCAAATAGTACTATTAAATGCATAAGCGTCTACCAAATCCCGGTAGTTCACAATTCATGCTAATGGGACTTTTAGTGACATAACCTACCTTTAATAATCCATTTGATTTCATCTATCGGGTCCTTTAATCATTTATCGGGTCATACAATCGGGTCATTCAATCATTCGGGTCCAAATTAATAAACAAGCAATCGGGACAAATGGTGTCCTATTTTATAAAATCTAACATGTTATCTCCCTCGCGGGTTTATAAAACATTTATAAAAACATTTAAAAGAGCGCGAGGCTATGAACTCACGTTGATGTGGGAAGGCGATTATCGGCGATTCGGATGTACGGTACGTGCTTCAATCACGGAAACCTAGACAAATAATAATCGGTCTTAGACTCATGTCCAATGACTTTATAAAAATAATAATTATGTATACATATGATGATTATATATATATGATGATCAAGTGGGTTTACATATTCTCGTTTGCTCATTTTTGTGTTATATGTTGATAACTTTTATACTAGTTTACTAGTTTTACTTATTTACACGTTTTAAGTCCTATAAGCTTATTATAAGTTCTTTAGCTTGTTTTAATCCTTGTTATACTTATTTTATCAGTATGTATACTTTCCATGTTGGGCCCAAATGGGTTAAGCCCAATAAGTTCTTTTTACAAGTTTTTATCTTATTTAGTCCAATTATTAGTCCAATTATTAGTCCAATATGCTTAATTAGCTCGTAAATGTCCGTATTTCTTATAGTTCGGGTTTTATCGGTTTTTACTTGTTATACATGTTTATACATCAGTATATGAGTTTTATAAATTTTACATTAGACGGGTCCAACCATCTAAGTTTTATTTAACAAAAACGTTAATTTTACGGTAATAGCCGAAAAAGTCGTAAAAACAATGTTTATAGTTTTATAACTTATAAGTATTATTTCACTACCATTTATATAAGTTATTCATTCATTTACCCTTTTACATATTTATATAAATAAGTTTTATAAGTTAGTGGGTTTTCATTTATATTTTATACTATTAAATTTTGAGTGTTTATATAATAGTATTATTCTTTAATTTCCAAAAATCTGATTTTTATCTTCACTTTCACCAAAACTGCCATATCCTGAGTTCTATATGGAGATAGAAGCTCAAATTTTTATCACATAAACTACATGATATGTGCTACATTTAACTCTTCTATAGCTACAGTTGAATTATCTTCTAAATATTTTCTAAAAATCGTCAAAAACAGTAACCTTAGATTTATACCCTAAACTTGTTTTGATCATAACTCACTCATTACAATGATTCCATTGCATGGCCAACTCTCACATGTGTACAAGACATATAGCTTACTGTAAATGGATTCTACTTCATCATTTTATCAGTCCATGACCTGTTTATTTACTGTTTTATACAGCCAACAAATTTAACCAAGATTTTAACCTTGTTTCTTATGGTTTTTCACCTTTTTAATCATGTTTATCAACACCAAATCCCCACATAACATTTTATCATCATATAATCATCATATACATATACAATAGGAAATAAAATACATGTTTATATAATCAAAATAACAAGAAGATGAGGAGGACAATCTTTATACCACCATGTTGATGTAGGTTGTGATTTGGACATGGTTTTTGATGGAGAAACTTGTGAATAACCATGACCATCTTCAAGACCACCATGCTTCATGTACTCCTTGTGGAAAATCAGCCCTAACACTTCATGGAAACTCCTCCTTGGATGTTATAACTTGCACCAATCAATAGGGCTTCAAAAGGGCATCAACATGTATATGAATAACATGAGATTTTGTGGTTGATTTTGATCAAATGAGGGTTTTGAGTGGGATGAGGGACGGCACATTTGAGAGAGTGAGAGAGAGGATGAGTTGTTTGCATGAGTTGCAAATGAGAAGTGGTTTGGGGTAGTGGTTTTGATGGGTGGAAGCTTAACTTGTAAGCTTAGTTACAAGTGTTGCTAGTTGCTATATTTTTGACACATCATTTGATGTGTTGGTGAGTTTTGGCCGCCCCATGTGTGCTAGTGGGGTGGGACAATGTATTTTGTCCCATCTCACTAGTTTACGGGTATTCCTCGATTCTAGTTTCCTCGATTTGCGTGCCCTCGGGTCGTTTTACGAAAAACGTTTTTATAAATTATGAATCAACGTCACAAAAAAAATCCAATAAAAATTTTCTCATCAAAAACGGAGTTCGAAAACGTAAATACGTAATCCTAAGGTTTCCGGTTTAGTCGTAAAGGACGTTAAAATAAAATCGTAAGTCCTAATCTCTTCTCGTAAATTTGTGAGTTTATGAACTAACACAAATTTAAAACTCCAAAATAATATTCACGGATAAATTTATTTTCTGAAATGTCGGACTGTCACCAAAGACGGTGTATGTAAACGTAAGCACGTAACGTAGAACCCTCCGGTTTAGACGTAGTCGACGCTACTTCAAGACGTAAATCCAAATTTCTTCCCAAAAATAAGTGAGTTCATATTATAATATTAAAATAATATTTTCAAATAACTATCTGAGAATAAAATATCAACCATAAATTGACGGATTGTCACATCCGTCTTTTGACTTTTTCTTCGATAAATCTTCAGAATTGGTCTTGGACTTCCGTTCTTTTTGCACTCTTGATTTCTTGACTTCGTCTTTTGTCTTTTTCTTCGATAAAAGCCCGTGAATGCCCGTGTTTTCACCACTTTTCACCTTTTCATCCTAAATCACAAAAAAACACAAACCACGCATAATTCTGACATTTACGACATAAAACACACGTTTTGGCTCGGTTATTATTGTAATTAAGTTGTAAAGAGGATGGGTGTTTACACACCTATCAAGTCCCCTACACTTGACCATTGCAATGTCCTCATGCAATGTATTAGTTACAAAGCACGATTACATTTTCCATCATAATCAATCCATATTGGCCTTTATTACAGAGATAGAAAATTATAAACATTCAAAGTAAAGAAATAAAAAACATACCTTTGGGTTTTGGAAATGTCATGAATGATGATCATCCTCAAGTTTTCACTTTCTCCAAACCAAGCTTAAAAACGAGATCATTGTTATTATAAGTTAGCAAACTAACACGAACTCATGTGGGCCAATTATTTACTTAGACTCCCTTATTCCTAGGTGTATCTCTTATATTTTATTATTGTCTTGAATGATCACGAGGATGCATCGTTTGACTTATTTCGATAGTTTATTAGGCTGAAAATAAAGTGGGACGATTTAATCAATAGTTAGCTAAAGGACAAAATCTTTTAAAATTACTTCTCGGGACCTCATAAAGTTCATATCTTGGCATAACTCGCTTCGCGATTTGAGACCTTTCTCGGACCGATATTTGGCAGCGACTTCATACTTCAAACCTTGAGAGACGTTCATGAAATAATGGTCTTCTCTTCATAATAGGAATTTCTTCACTTGAAGTTTTGAGAGATTCTTCATATTTGGACCACGACTTCTTCATTTTTCTCCAATCTTTATTTTGGACTTTGATATACAACGATCCGCCTCCTTTTTGGATTTGGATCTATTTATCCTCATACCTTGTTAGGGCCTTTTTGGATAGAATTCTCCATGATCTTTACGGGAATATTTGCTTTTCGTCGTGTGTCTCGATCCTTAATATTGATTCTTGATAAATGATTCTTCACATCACTTAGGATCTTTGTCAACAAAATGTAGCCCTCATGCCTTGTTAGGGCCTTTTCGGACTCGCCAATCTTCGCATCCCGCTTCAATAAGTTATGCCTTGGCTATGAACTCTAATCCATACCGAGCAACTTTTAAACGATCTTGGGTTAGAAGCTAAGTAACTTTTCAAATCGTACAACCTTATTTATTGCAGATAAATTTATTAGCAAGCGATGGGAGAATAGGCTTATAATTAACTCACATAGATTCACGAAAGAATACCAAACTTATAATTGACTCTATCATCTCTCGTTCTCACAGTTTAAAATCTCAAGGAATGAGACTCGTGGATGCTTAGCCTATTAAATCAAAGTTTTGGGTTTTCGAGTCGCCTATAGGATCTTGCAAACTCTTAGACTTTTTCAAGCTTAGAAACCGCATTTTAAAGTTCCCTTGATAAAAGACCTTCTAGGATCAATTATAAGAACTTGCGAAAAGTTCTTGTTCTTAACCCGTGAGGGTTAAGACTTTCGCGTTTTATAGCTCCCTATATAAAAGCCTAGCAAAACTTGACTTAAACACGTTAAGGATACTAGCTAGAGTAAACTAAGATAAGTAAACTCGGGTTGAGTCAAAAGATTCACAACGTTTGAAAATTAAAACCACTTTATTAAAATTTTATTCTAACAAAGAAAGAAAATAACTATACAAAAGTAAAAACTAATAGGCCAAAATAGATCAAAAATTTTGAAAAATGTCGAAAAATTGATTTTCCGGTTAAAATGAGGATAAATACAAGGAAAAGGCCACTTAACTTCGATAGAAGTCCCCCTACACTTAATATAAACATTGTCCTCAATGTTTAAGCATGTGGGAGTAAACTCCCCTACACTTAGGACATTGTGCACTTTGTTTAAATCTTGCTAAGGAAAGGACAACTAACGAGATTCGTATTTTAATATTGGAAAATATAAAATAGTGAATCGAAAAGAGTTTAGGATAGAACCGGGAAGACGGAAAACAACGGAATCACGGGTCGTCAAAAATCATCAAGAGTGGATCATTGAGCGCTCGAATCCCTGAATATGAGAGGAGAGGAAATAGCAAATACCAACGGGTCTCCCTACACTTAGGATATAAATAGCTAAAAGATAGATACATGGGTTGCCTCCCAAGAAGCGCTTGATTTTTGTTCACCGAGTCGTGAGCCTGACTCGACCTTGATTAGCATAGGAAGAAGCATGAAACATATCCACCAGGATCAAATACATAGTTTTTGTCCATCAAGTAACACAAGCTTAAGGCGAACAAGGCAAGCCAAAGAAGAGTAGGCAATGTTCCCTTAAGCAAAGACGGAGCACGGTGGTAGCAAGGGTGAGGTGGTGCAAGCAGATTTCCATAAGTTCCAAAGATATTTCCTTTTATTTCATCAGACGGATACTGAGATGGCTGAAGAATATCGATATCGGGATCGAACACCTTTTCCTTTAGGGGAAAATAGCACTCAGGCTCAGCAGAATGTGAAGAAGATCCGCGAAGAAAATGCACAAACTCGTCCTCAGAAGGTGGACAAAGAGGTGTTAAATCATACGTGCTGCGGATGTTGGTGTCGTCCGGTTGCTTCTCCTTTGAAATAATTTTCTTCAAATCCAAAGTAGGATCACGACCCTAATCATCAAAGTCCAAAGGAGGTGCATCACTCTCATGAGGGAAGTATGTATTAAGAAAAGTAGATAAGTCTTCCTCAAATGAGTAGTCATCCAAAGTAGGATTAAGCATGGTAGGCGGAGGATCTTCATCATGAGAAGAATCACTCGAAGGAGTATCAGCCTCATCAAAATCATCGTACGTGGGCATGTCGGGATACTCGGAAGTAAAATCATCATAATCATCTCCATCGAAGCTAGAATCATCATCATAAGCATCAAAGATCGGTGGAGAATCATATATGGGTGAAGGTTCCAAATTGGAGAGAGAATCATCCACATCATCTTGAAACAGTGGATTATCAATGCACGAATCGAATAGAGGATTGTTGTAGACGACAAAATCATCAAGCAAATTAATTATATTCGCTAATTCTCTTTCATAGGATTTGCTTGTAAGCTTCCCCATTTTGAACACTTGTTGTTCATTCTCGACCCTTAAAATTAATTCACCTTCGGCAACATCAACTAAAGCTCTTCCAGTTCTCAAGAATGGCCGACCAAGTATTAAAGGAATACGAGGGTCCATTTCATAATCAACAACAACAAAGTCGACCGGAAAAGTGAAGGTGCCAACTTTAATGAACACATCTTCGGCAATACCAACGGGGTAAGAGAGAGTGCGATTTGCAAGCTCAAGAGTCATCTTTGTTGGAGTAAGGTCGGGTAATGATAGTGTTGTCCAAACACTTAAAGGAATCAGATTTATACTAGCCCCGAGATCAGCTAGGGCAGTAAATTCTTCGGTTTTGTTAAAAATGCAAGGCAACACAAAACGACTGGGATCTCCAAGTTTTTCCGGAAGTTCTTTAAGAATAACTGCAGAACAGTTTTCATTTAAGCGTGTGTTGTCGAGCTCAATCAGCTTCTCCTTCTTGTTAAGCAAATCCTTGAATGCTTTGACAAATTTCGGCATGTGGACAAGTGCTTCAACAAGGCTAATGTTGAAATTCATTTGAGAGATCATCTTCAAATAATTCGACACTTGAATGTCATCCTTGGTGTGAAGTTTGGCCTTGTTGAGTCGAGAAGGGTAAGGAATGCTGGGGTTGGGTGGTGGAGGAGTAGAAGGTAAAGGTTGAGATGTTGAAGGTGGGGTTGGTGGAGGATTCTTGGTGGGTGCTTCATCATGACGAGGCGGAGACGGTAATGGTGCACTAATACTAGGTGTGGGAGTAGTAGGGATAAATGGTGGTGGAGGAGGTGTAGATGATGGGGGCGGAATAGATGGTCCTACTAAGGATACTCCACTACGGGTAGTAATAGCACTCACATTCGCTCGCGGGTTGGTGACGGTGTTTGAAGGTAGAGCACTCGAGGTAGAGGTTTGAGTGGTGGGCAAGAAACTAGCCAACATATTCTTCAAATTATTTGTTTGATTGCTAAAGGAGGATTGAATATTATCTCAAAGCTCGGATCTAATGTCATTCCCTTGCTTGGTAATATCTCCTTTCAAATTGATAATTTGGCTTTGTAGATTCTTGATTTGCTCACCTTGGGTTCTCATTATGGCTTCAACATCTTGATTCATGGGTGGGGCTTGTTGAGCGGGTGGGTGATAAGGATTAGAAGCTCGAGGTGGGATTTGGTTGCTTCTATTGTAGTTGTTGTTGGGGTTTTGGTTTTGAGGAGAAAAACCGGGTGAAAGGTAGTTGTTTGACCGGTGACTCAGCATATTTCTATCCCCTTGAGGTCGGGCTTGGTAATTTTCTGGTGAATAATTACCATAAGCCGCATACACGTTTTCCGGATTTCCTTGAGTAGAAGGACAATCAGTGTATGAGTGTGGACCGCCGCATGTTTCACAAGGATTGGCTACTGGTTTAACCTGTTGTTGGTTTATAGCGAGAAGCAAGATATTTTTTTCATTTCAGTCATCATGCGGGTGAATTCGGTCATATCGGGGTTTGCTGAAGTAGAAGAAACATTGACTCTCGGGTTGTTCCTTGAAGAAGTGGAGGAATCCCAGTTTTTATGATGAGTAGTCATGTTTTCAATAAGCTCTCTACACTCCTCGGGTCTTCTTTTCATAAATGTGCCACCGGCGGCTGCATTAATCGTATCACGATCTCGAAAAGTCAAACCGTTGTAGAAAGTATCAATCAATGTGACTGGAAGCATGTTGTCGTTTGGACAACGATCGATCAAAACATTATATCTTTCCCAAGAATCAAAGAGAGATTCATCTAGTTCTTGCATGAAACCGCTGATTTGATTTCGAAGGCTTGTGACCATGGATGGTGGAAAGTAGGGCGACAAAAAGCGTTGAGTCATGTCATCCCAAGTATGAATTGAATTCTTCGGGAGACGATCAAACCATTTCTCGGCGTGCTGTGATAAAGTATGTGGAAAGCGTTGTAGGCGAAGAACATCTATTGTGGTACCGGGCAACTTCATGCTTTGAGTGATAGTAATGAATTTGTCGAGGTGTTTGTTGGCATCATCATCAGGCATTCCTCGAAAAGGATTTGTTTGCACTTGCTGAATCATGTGGTGCTTCAACTAAAACTCCGGAGCCGTGATTTGCATCGGCGCAATCGGTCCTCCTCGTCCAAACATGGTAGGTTGACAAAGCTCCTCCGTTATCCGAAGATCGGGCTGTGGAAGAACATTGTTGTTGTCATTATTGAGGTACGGTGGATTATTGTTGTTGTTCACACCTGCCATATCTAAATCTTCTCGAGTCTCGGGCTCTTGATAATTTGAAGATCTAGTACGCATACACCAACAAAGGCAAAAGAAAAGAATACCAAACACAAAGAGAATATATATACACAATAAAAAAAATCTTTTTAGATTTTTAACAATTTTTAATTTTTATGGATTTTTTAACAATTTTTAATTTTTATGGATTTTTGAAATTTTTATGCAAGAAAAATAACGCTCACGAATGAACGGATCCCAAAAAGCAACGCGTCTCTCACAGAAAACCGTTAATCTTCACGAAAAGAGCTGGCAGCGGTGCCATTTGATACAAGAGATTTTGCATGTAAAAAGTTCGTTATAGTGTTCTGATCGAATTGATTACTGGTTAACTATGCGACTCAGCTGTCTTTGGTGAAACAAATAGTTGTGTCGTTGTAGTAAATAAAAAGTGCAAAGACGTAAATGAAAATGACGTTAATTTAAATCTAAATCTAATTTAAAATAAATGACAAGAATTTAAAAGCGTGACGAAAATTAAAAGGCACTAAAAGTAAATAACGCAAACTTAAAATTATCTAAGGCAAACTTAAAACGCAACTAAAACTTAAACTATGGCAAGGCTAAAATAAATCTAAGGCAATTAAACTTAAAGTGCAACTAAGTAAAAAGGCGGGAAAAGTAAAGCTTGAAAATTAAAAACAGAAAGTTAAAAACTGAAACTAAAAATAACCTGAAAATAGCTCATTCGGAATAATCCTTCGTTCGGAATAATCACGCATCCGGAATATCACCTTCGTTCGGAATGATTCTTCTTCACTCGGAATATTTACCAAAACCCTTGATCCGGAATAAAATGCTCACTCGGAATATGTCACTTATCCGGAATAAACTCTTTATTCGGAATAATGCCTTGGTTCGGAATACTTGATGTTCCGAATGAACTCCTTGATTCGGAACTTTGAATCTTCCGAATGAAGACCTTAATCTGGAATAATTAATTATTCCGAATAAAACTCCTTGATCCGGAATATCTCCTTGTTTCGGAACTTCCACTGATCCGGAACGTTCCGAGTGAAGCCTTCGTTCGGAATGATCTTGTTGACCCAGAATAAAATCTTGATTCGGAATATGTTCCGAATGAACTCAAACTCCTTGATTCGGAAAATGTTCTGAATGAACAAACCCTTGATCCGGAAGAATTTGATTCGGAATATATCACAACAAAACCTTTATTCGGAATGTTCCGAATGAACAGCTGATCCGGAATGTTCAATATTCTGTATGAACAACCCTTGATCCGGAACTTCTTGAACAACACTTTGATTCGGAATGTGTGGTAGATTCGGAATATCACCTGGGAAACAGTAATAGTAGCGAAGAACAAGGAGAAACAAATAGACACGGATCTAAACAAAAACTAATCAAATCAACCAAAAGATTAAATCAAACTAATCAAAAATGATCCAATAGCAATAACCTATCAATCCAAATCAACAAAATTAACAAATATAACCAAAATAATCAAAACCCACTTAATCAATTTAACAAAAACTTAAGAACATGAACATGAACAATAAAGCATAAAGATTAAAGATTGATAAGAAAGGAAGATAAGAGATCAAACAATAAAAGTAAAGATTGACAAGAATTAAAAGGAAACTTACTTGAATTAAAGGTATTTAAAGGTGCAAGACAACGTATTTAAATGACATGTAATTAAATGACAAGGAAAATAAAATGGAAGAACTAATTGTCACTATTAGCCAACAAGAATGAAATGAAAACACTAATGATCTATTTATAGGGGAATTAGGGAGGTGCTTTGGAAGCTTCCTCCCCTCTTTCTTCTTTCTTTAAATGCATCATTAAGTCCTTAATCTTCTTAGTTCTTTGACTTTAATGACTTTGTCTCGGGATTTCTTTAAACTCGTCGTGTAATTCTTCAATAAATTAGACTTGAGTTCTTCGGCTTTTAGTAAACTTCCGTCTTTTGACTTTTTCTTCGATAAATCTTCAGAATTGGTCTTGGACTTCCGTTCTTTTTGCACTCTTGATTTCTTGACTTCGTCTTTTGTCTTTTTCTTCGATAAAATCCCGTGAATGCCCGTGTTTTCTCCACTTTTCACCTTTTCGTTCTAAATCACAACAAAAACACAAACCACGCATAATTCTGACATTTACGACATAAAACACGCGTTTTGGCTCGGTTATTATTGTAATTAAGTGGTAAAGAGGATGGGTGATTACACACCTATCAATAGCATCAATAAGGGGGAGATTAATTTTAACTTGCTTGAAAGTCTCCCACATATCCTCAGCATGAGGACCCTTTTTAGCTAACCTTGCAGATGTCGATTTCTCCAAAGCCGTAGGGTAAGGTGTGCTGGACACACCACCCTCCCCAACTTCGGGAGATTCAGTAGCTTTAGGATTCGGTGTTGTTGGTTTAGGAAGATCATTTAACAAATCATTTACCAACTCAGAATCGGACTTAACATTATCAAAATGTTTACCTTCAACAATAATTTCGTCATCAGTAACGAAATCCTCGACATCGGGAGAAGAATTTGGAATTCCCTTGTCATTGTTGTAGATTTTACCGTCTCGAAGAGATGTCACCATATTCACATGCTCATTTCAATTTTTCTTGTGTGCGGGATTCATGGTGGGGTAGCTCGGTAGCCTTCCCTCATCTGTTTTCCTTAATTGATCCGCCAATTGACCAACTTGTGTCTCAAGAGCTGCAATAGATTTAGTAGTGGTATCGTGTCTTTGATTAGTGACCTCGAATTTTCTATTAATCTTTTGATTGTTGGTAGACAATGAATCCATAAGCCTATCAAACTTTTGGTCAAGGTTCAAGAGACGGTTATCATCTTGCCCTTGGCCCTGATTTGGATATTGTTGTTGTGGCCTATGATTGTAAGAATTTTGTTGGAAGTTAGATGAATCTCCACCCTCGTACCTTGGTTTGTAACCATAGTGTTGTTGTTGGGTATTATTAAGGCGATTGTCTTCATCTTTCCAACGGAAATTGGGGTGATTGCGCCATCCAGGATTGTAACTTTCGGAGAATGGGTCATTTCGTGGACGACCACCATAGACTCCATTTACCTCCTCACTTGGTGGTACCCCCAACTTTGACAATTATCGATAGAGTGACTTGGATCACCACACATTGAGCACCCACTATGCGACACACTAGACACATTTGGCACACCTTTTCCTAGATTTTTCAACAAAAGATCAACTTTCTTACTTAACTCGCTAATTTCAGAATTTGTGCCACGTTGGTTAGACACAAAATTGGCGGAAGATGGGTGGTTGTTTCGATCCACTAAAGCTTGGGTCTTGGAACCTTTGCTTAGTTTTTCAAAAAACTCCCATTCTTCCTCCATAGGTCGCGAGAAAAACATACCCCCACTAGTGGCCATCACAAATTGTTGGTTATTATAATCCAACCCATCATAGAAGACTTTGACAAGCTCCCATTTTGGAACATCGTGATGAGGGAAAGTTCTTAATAACTCCTTAAGTCTACTAAATGCTTCATGAAACTGCTCGCCTGGGATTTGACGAAAGGATTTAATCTTATTTCTAATGGCAGTAGTTTTACTTATAGAATAAAATTCCTCAAGAAAAGCAGATTGCATTTCAGACCATGAGTTAATACTACCTGGCTCAAGAGATGAGAACCAGTCCTTAGCTTGATCTTTAAAAGAAAAAGGAAAAAGGCGAAGTCTTACCTCATCCTTGGTGATGTTATTAACCTGATGTGTGTCAGCAATTGAGAAGAATTCTTGCAGATGTACGTATGGCTCCTCACGACCTTTAAACACTGGCAAGATTGCTATGAGGTTCGGCTGGATCTTGAAGTTACTTGTAACCCCTTTAACCGGATCCGGATAAACAATAGGCGAGGGATCCTCAAAGATTCCCGGCCTGTAATAAGAATCAACACCCCGTGGTTGGGATTCTTCTACGCTACTACTTCCGCTAGCACCTCCGCCAACATCTTCGTCACCTGGCATTTCAGCAAAAAGCTCTGCTAAACCTGAAAAATCAAGATTAGTAGAAAACTGTCGAAACGTTTTTCTCCTCAACCATGCACTTTTCTCAACCTCAGGATCGTAAGCTAACGGTGATGTTCGTCCCGATCTACGTGTGCGAATACACTAACCTGCACACTCACAAGAAACAAAACAAAACAAACAAAACAAGAAAAATAAAATCTTTTTGTATTTGTTTATTTTATTTAAGAAAAATATTACAAAAACTTAAAAGAAAAGCTCAATGATCCCCGGCAGCGGCGCCAAATTTTTTATCGACGTCGAAGTGCCGGTTAAAAATAACCTAATTACCTTATACTAGATAGGGTAAGCGGGTATCGATCCACGAGGAATATGTGGTTTTAGTTTAAGTTTTGGGATGATCACTGATCAATAAAGGTTTTGGTTTTGAAATCTAACAACTAAAATACTTTTGATAATAAAAATGCTGATTAAAAATTAAAATAATTATTAAACTAATAGTAAAGCTAGAAAAATATAATAAATATGTAAACAATTAAAAGAAAAATGCAATCCCTTCCAGCTCCTAATATTTATAGTTGGTCACACTTATGGATTATCGAAACTTTTCAGTTTATTTACAAAGATTATTTTGACTTAATATGAACGAATTAATGTCGGCATTTATTATGTTTGTCAATGACTCGCAATAATAAATATTATATTAATCCAACCAATAATTATGTTTTAATAATTTATTTAGATACAACTTATATTGATTATACGACCATTTTTTTTTACTAAATAAAATACGTATGAATCGTTAACTAACAATAAATTGTCTTGAACAAATAATTAAACATAATACCAAATCAAATAATATAATTTATAAATAAAATTATAAATCAGTGTAATAAAAATATGATAATCCAAATGTAATGATCAAACCATAAATAAAGTTACCGGAAGGAATTACAACAAAATTAGCCGGACATCGCGGTATACCCGACCCACTGTATCAAGAATCATCTTCATCTTTTTTTTATTTGATACTATAAGTGTCCACCTTCTTTTTGCTTTTAATGCTCGGTATGTCCCCACTCCAATTATATGTCGACTACATCCCTGTCTTCTTATGTTTTTTATTATTCTTTGCGTTGATTACCACAACAAGCACCCAATCTTTTTTTTTCTTCAAATTTAGATGTGACTGTGTTGTGTAGATATATGGTGGTCTCCACGCGCCTCTTTTCTTCTTTGTCAAGGTCGACTGTTAAGATTCTTCTTTGTCAATTATGATGCGCCTCCTATTTTTTTGTTTTTTCTTTTTTTCTTTTTATAATATCCACCGGTGGGTTATTGGGTATTGGGCCCAAAAGTTTTTTTTTTCTTTTTCTTTTATTCTTTTGGCATATAATAACTTTGGCTCAATAAAAAAATAACCCAACATCAATAATTGCTCGAACGAAGCCCGTTCAAATAAAAGATGACCGAAAATATTGCGACGCGCTCAAATCTTTTTCTTCAATATTTTTTCTTCATTTATTGGCGCTCACAATGTCTTTTCTCCAAAAAAATTAATTAAGCGGCCATTTTATTTCATTTCGCTCGTAACCTACATAATCACAAAACACACTCAAAGTACATCTATAACGACAAATAAATATACAATTATGCTAAATTAACATGTTATGAGGTGTATGCAAAATACACCAATCAAAATGAGTATGATGAAGAGGAACGTATTGCGCTTGCTAATTTAATTGCCACTTTACAAAAAGATGTCACTGAAAATAAAAAGAGTCAAAAGTAATTAAAGAAGGCAAACGCTACGCTCACTCAAAATTTTGAAGAATGCAAAGCTGCTCTTATCAAATATACTGAGATGACTGAAAGCTATAGAGATGAGCTCCTTCAGAAAACCAAAGAGCTTGAGGGGTACAAGGGTAGTGCGTTAAAAAGTCAAAAGGACGATTTTGAAAACAAATATAATACAACTCTTGAGTTATTAGCCAAAGAGAAGCGTCAATATAATGTTTTCTTAATAGATGAACGTCAAAAAACGTACCTTGCCAATACCAAAGTTAATGAACTTGAACAAAAGCTCTTTATGACCACTACTGATTCTGCTAAAAATTCTTGTGGTTAAGAATAAGAGGTAGATGCGTTAAAACAAGACTTCAAAAGTAGATATGATAAAGAAACCGAAAAAGTAACAAACTAGAAGAACAAGTCGAATTTTTGAAGAAAGTTGTTTATAAAACGCATGATTCTATTCAAACCGTAAGATTGCTAGCACCTCCATCAATGTTTAAGGGTCAAGCTATCTTTGCAAGTCCTGAGTACCTTGCCAAAGCTCAAGCTGCGAACGCGTGTCTTTATCTTGATGAGACTGAAAGGACCGATCTTGATTGCATGCCTGTTAGTGCCGATAGTGAAGAGACTGCCATTTGAGATGATGATAGTCGACCACTTGTCAATAAGGAGTTTGTGAACCCATATAATTACGCTTACATGAATAGTCTTTATGGTCTTTTCAACAAACAAACTCAGAAAACCCGTGAGGAAGTGTTTTTAGAATGCAAACAAAAGAGAATTCAATAGAAGAAAGCATGTGCCCCTAAGAAATATAATGTTTACAAATACATAAACTACCTCCCTCTAGATGAATCTAAAAGCAAGAGTAGGAAAACATTAGGTATTCTTAGACACCACATAGATAATGTTAAATATATTGTTGAAAGATATTGAAAAAACATGAAAATGCTGAGTGGCAACGCCCGATTCCTCAAGATATTACCTTGCTTGTGAAAGAACTCTTAATTCCAAATACGGCGTTGATTAAAGAAACTGTTCTTTAGTTTGAGGAGTTCATTCGGACTGAAATGTATGATGATTTAAAATATGTTGAATCTCTTGAGAAAAACATTGATGATCTTCAAATGGAGAAGTCTGATTTTTTAGATGAATATGATTTACTCTTGCAACAATGCGTTTCTAAATATGTTATGTGTGCTTATTTTATATCTTGTGCTGAAATTGATGAATATTCTGATGTTGCATGCAAATATCTTGATAAGATCAAAGAATGTGAGCATCTTGAAATTGAGCTTTCGAAACATAAAGAAAATGTTGATAAAAAGGCTTTTGAGTTACTTCAACACAAAACTGATTTCCTTCAAAAACATTGTCATTCTCTTGAACTTGCTTTGCAAAAAGATGTTAGTAGTTTTCCACATGATAATAACTTGCAAGAAAAACTTTCCAAAACGTTTCGAGAAATGAATGAACAGAATTTGGAAATTAAAGGGTTGAAAGCTCAGTTACAAGACAAGGACAGAGCGATAGCTGAGTTGCAGAAACTCGTTGCTAGAATGGGTGGGAAAGTTGTGGAACCTAGCATTAAGAAACATGTTGTTAGACAACCCAATGCCTCTAAGGAGAATAGATCCTCTATCTTGGGAAAACCATCTGCTTTATCAACTTCCTCGTTTGCAAAACATGTGTTTGCCCCCAAGATGGATGGACAGGAAAGGTTACCACAAGATCAACCCATATGGAATGTCATAGCACCAAGTGTTAAGCACAATAAGTTGATTAAACCAGGAATGTATAGAATGACCACTAAGCCCACAAACAAAGTTACTCAATCGCCTAATACTTCTAGAAACACTAATATTCGTGTGTCTTCTACTACAGGAATAGTCTCCACTACTAGTGTTTGTCGGCCTCAGCTTAAGAGCACTCAAGTGAATGATAAGGTCTGGAAACACAAGAATCAAGGGAAGATGAAGGAAGTAGAAGAACACCCTAGGAATTTGAATGTTTTTTAGAATAAAAAGTATGTAATCGCATGTAATGACGATTTGAATGATGTGAATGATTTGAATGATATGAATGTGAAATTTGTTTGTGTCAAATGTGGAAAGTGTGCTAATGCTAATCATTCTATGTGTGCTATGAATAAAGTCAAAGGCGTAGATACTAGAACTAAGAAGCAAGGTGCGATGCCTATTAGAGCTAGTAAACCCAAACGCAAAGTGAACCATTCCGGTGCCACCCCCACTAAGAAAAGTAATGCATCAGACTCCACCACTAAGAATCCTATAAGCAAAAAGAAGGAATTATATGAGTCTGCTAGCAAGTCTTGGAAATGGTGGTTTACTAATCAATGTCCTCCAGGATATAAATGGATGCCTAAAGTTAGGACAGAAAATGTGACTTCGAGTGTTAGTATGTCTTTAAATATTGATAAGGACACTAATGATTCTACTATCACAACTACTGTGGTATCCAATCTAGCAAATGCTCCATCATGTTCTAACTCTTCTGCAGGTGATACATATAATTCTCTTCATACTGGACTCCGAATGCACGAAGCACATGACGGGTAATCTCAAGCTTCTAATTAACTTCGTGGAGAAGTTCCTAGGTACGGTCCGATTTAGGAAATGATCAATTTGCACCGATCCTAGGATATGGAGATTTGCTTCAGGGGAATATTACAATCAAAAGGTGTTGGAAATACATTTTACGTATAAAGAAAGTCTCTGTCACTCCAACAATATAGTTATAGGCTCGTAGTAGTGTTTAAGTTACATTTATTAAATAGCCCGACCCATGAGCATGTTCATGGGCCGGAGGCCCAAGTCCATTAAGGACTTGGGTATATAAGCCTCTTTCCACCATGGAAAGAGGTGTTGGATGTTTCATTTCTCACTTTTATAACACATAGTTACTTTCATTTCTCTCTCTAAGTTTCTCTCTCTAGAAAACATCAACCCTCTTGAAATACAAAGATTATCATTGTTCTACAATTGGTATCAAGAGCATGGGATGAAATATAGGTTGGTATTTGTTTTGTTTATGCTTTCTTAAGCATATCGTGGGTTTTTTTATTGTTTTTTGCCAAAGCTTCAAAATTTTTTCGCGTTTGATTGTATTTCTAAGTCGTATACCTTCTTTAATCGTGTCATAGTTATTTGGGTATCTTGGTTTTGGTTAAAACACAAGTCTTTTGGATCAAAAGTTGAAAACTTTCTTGTTTTTCATCTTTCCGAAATTCCAGCTAGTTGAACCATCGGAAAGTACAAAGGGAGTGAGGCCATATCGCAATAACCACTAGGTTCTACTTTGTGATCTAAGGATTCCGATACCTTATTCCGACGAGACATTCCGATCGTACATTGCGATCTGGGATTCTGACGGTTTCAAGGGATTTTTGAGTCGTTACTCTGTCCAATTAGTTTTAGCCATATTCCGATCTAAACATTCCGACAAATTGACATTCCGACAGATTGACATTCCGACAGATTGACATTTCGACTGGACAACATTCCTATAGAATCAAACATTCTGATACCAGCAACATTCTGACAGAAAGGGTATTCCGACAGAAAGCAACATTCCAATACTTGTACATTCCGATAGAATTTGTTTTTTGATACTTAGAGGATTTTTCTATCGTGCATTAATTTGGTAATTTGAAAAATTTCAAAAACAAACACAACAAAAAGATAACAACATCTTTCATTTAACAACACAAAAACACATAACCTTATTTCATTGTTCGATCACTTTTGATAATCTTTATTCAAGGGATCATAAAATGAATTCACATTCATATATGCCAACAATGACTTCGCTTACCGATATCTCAATCATCTCGGTTACCGACACTCGCCCACCTTTGCTCGTCAAAGATTTATTTGAAGCATGGCAAGGTCGCATGAAAACGTACATCATGGGCAAACCCAATGGTCGACTTATGCTTCAATCAATTGAAAAAGGTCCATTAGATTGGGGAGAAATTACCGTCAACAATGTGACAAGGGAAAGATTGTATCATGAGTTGATTGATGCCAACAAAATTATTGCCGATGCAGATGAAAGGGCCGTTCAGACAATTCTTCAAGCCCTTCCACCCGATATCTTTAGAATGGTAAGTGAACATAAAGTGGCAAAGGATCTTTGGGATCGATTAGCTGTTTTGTTACAAGGGACATCTCTAACTAAGCAAGAACGAGAGTGTCAATTGTATGACTTGTTTGATAGGTTTACATAGATTCCAGGGGAGACTCTTCACGATTACTACTAGCGTTTCACTACTTTGATGAATGACATGAACGTGTATAATCTAAGGATTGAACAGTTTCAACTAAACACAAAGTTCTTGAACACGTTACCCCAAGAATAGAGTCAGTATGTCACCGATGTTAAGATGATTCGAGATTTACACAAGTCTAATTTAGATCAACTCTATGCCTTCTTGCAACAACACGAGAAGCACGTGATCCAAAAACGCATCTCTCAGGGATCATATCAAGAACCATTGGCTTTAATGGCACACCATCCTACATTGTCATATCAAACTCTCCGCTTGCTTTGGGACACCAATCTTCCTATCAACCATTGTATCAAACACCAAGCTTCCCACAGTACTCGATCTTGCCACAACTGCCTACATCTTATCACCAACAATACAAGCAACCAGCAACATCATCACAAGGAGATTCACATCTGTTACCTTATGCTTCACACTAGTATTCACCTTATCAACCTCCAACAAACCCTGCTGTTACCTATCAACAA
This sequence comes from Glebionis coronaria, assembly GCA_025667525.1. Taxonomy (NCBI): domain Eukaryota; kingdom Viridiplantae; phylum Streptophyta; class Magnoliopsida; order Asterales; family Asteraceae; genus Glebionis; species Glebionis coronaria. Next base: position 132,686,963 of record CM046880.1, on the reverse strand, counting down.
CTTGAGGCTCTTCAACCCTATTACTCATAACAAGTTAGTGCTCCATCAAATCAACTTGTAGCTCAATCAGCACCAGCATTCTACTGTGATGATGAGATCCCTGTCCCTGAGTTTAGACAAGGGGATAGTCCTACTGATATACTTGCTCAAATGTCTGCTTATCTCACTCAAACATTGAACAAACGAGGTTACAGAGGTCCAACAACAACTAACAATCAGTTAAGGAACTCTTCTAACTCTCGACAACAAGCTACAATTCAGGATGGCAGAGTCATGGTGCAACCACTTCAGGGGAGACCCAATTCATCTACTGCTGGTGCACGTTCATCTAACACTTCTGCTACAAGAGGTAATAGCACTGGCAAAACGAAGGTGATTATATGCTACAACTGCAAAGGGGAAGGGGACATGGCCCGAGAGTGTAAGCAGCCCAAGAGGAAAAGGGACGGCACATGGTTTCTGGAGAAGATCTACTTGGTGAATGCTCAAGCCCAAGGACGTGAGCTCGATGAAGAAGAGTTGGCATTTCTCGCAGATCCGGGAGTCGCGGACACTAACGATCTCACAGCAGCCATCACAAACAAATCCGCATATCAATGTGATGATTTGGATGCATACGAATCTGACTGTGATGATCTCAATACCGCCAAAGCAGCTCTCATGGAAAATATTTCACATTATGGAGCTGAGATTTGTGCATGATCACGTTCCTTAAATCTTAGTTGGTTACCTTGCTATGGAGATTTGAGGACTTAGTCCATCTGAACTTTGTATGTATGTTGTTTCTCAATTATATGTGGTAATATTTGTTGTGATTTATTCCCTATGCTTCAACTTGGCATAAACTTAAGATATATATATTTTGTGTATATCATTTGTGCTTATGTCATCAAAGCAGGAAGATGTCGATCACAGAAGAACAACAACGACAACGTGATCTCGAACTTGTTTCGCTCAACGACAGGCTACCATATGCTGAGAACAACTCTCGATTACAAGAGGATTTTGATCCGTCTTTACCAGCTTTCAAAGTCGCCACGGATATCTAATACTTCGCTTTTGGCTAGGTATAAAATCTTATCGTCTGAATCTTTTCGAATTGAAAACCGGTCTAAAGTGCGACTCAATCGTATTTTGGTAAATCAAGAGAATGGTTTGGTTTTGATTATCTATTTTTAAACTTTTAGCAAGTAATTAACGTGTCGTTGAGTAAAATGGAAGAATAAAGATTAATACTAAAATGACAAGTAAAAATAAATGCTTGTAAACTCAAAGGTAACAATGGAAAAGAACTAGCACATTAAATAAAACTATCACTTGGAAAATTCTCTAAAAATAAGAACTTGGTTGAAAAGTACTAAAAGAAAGTAAGATCGGACTACTCCAAAACAAGCCAAAAGAAGCCCAGATCGGAATAGTCGGAATATGGGTGGAAGTGCAATCGGAATGTGTGTGAACAAACTCAATCGGAATATAGCTGATTCCCTAGATCGGAATAACTGAAACTTGGGCACAATCGGAATGTGCAAAATCTGCCAAATCGGAATATGGGAAAAATCTCAATCGAAACACTAAACAGAAGCCACCAATCGGAATATGCAAAAGATTGTTAGATCGGAAAGACAAAACCCTAATCCGATTGGACTCAATCGGAATGAGGGTAAGAGAAGCTGGTCGGAATAGGCTGCAATCGGAAAGAAACCAAAACCCTTATCCGATCAATAGATCGGAATGTGAAGATAGAAGGCTGCTCGGAATGTTTAAATCGGAAAGGGGTTTGTACCCTTTCCGAAATTGGTGGGATTCGGTTAAAAAGCTAGAAAATAAGCTATTAGATTGAGCTTATCCCCAAAACTTAAAACGAACCAACTAAACGGATCAAATAAGCACTAGAATCAACTTATCAAACCTCAAATTAAGCAACTTTTTGGATCAAACAATAAAAACATAAACTTTTTATAAGAAAAATAAGCTAATCATAAAAATAAGCCAATAAGCACAAGAGTCTTAAAGCTTAATCAAATGAAAACTTATGAAATGATTAAAAGATTAACCTTTTAAGCACGAAATCAATTAGAACAACACGGATCTTATGATAATCGTACCAAAATCAATCTAAAATCAAAGAAAAGTAGAATGAGATTAAGAAATAAAAGCTTAAAATAGAACTTTGATTAATGAAATAAGCAATACAAAGTGTTTAATCTTGAAAGATTAAAAGAAAAAGATGAAGTTTAGTGAGAGAAAGTTTAAGACTTTCTCTCTCTAAAACTAGAGAAAACTAAGAAAAATAAAAACTAGCTAAATTAACTAACTACCCTCCTAATGACTATTAGGAGGGTATTTATAGGGAAGGTGGAAGGAGTGCATGTGTTGCATCTTCTTTCTTGCTTTCTTCACGTTTTCTCGACTCGACTTTAATTCTTTGTCTTTGTCGTCTCGGGATTTGAACTTGTCTTTTAATTTTCTTCTTCTATTAGACTTAAGTTCTTTGACTTCGTTAAACTTCCGCCTTTAGACTTTTTCTTCGATAAATCTTTAGAATAGGCCTTGGACTTCCGTTCTTTTCGCACTCTTGATCTTTTGACTTCGTCTTTTCCCGTTTTCTACGATAAAAGCCCGTGAAAGCCCGTGTTTTCTTCCTTTTTCATATTTTGGTCCTAAAACACAATAAAAACACAAACCACGCATAATTCCGACTTTTACGACATAAATCATACGTTTTGGTCTTGTTATTATTGGAAATAAGTGGTAAAAAGATAAGTGTTTTCACACTTATTAATATCCTAGAAATCTCACCCATCAAAGATGCATTCAGATGTATTGCCTCTGTTCCCGAAGTCTACATGCACGAGTTCTGGAACACGGCATCACTTTCCAAAAAGACTATCTCATTCCAACTAAACAAAACACCAAGGGTACTTAACTTGAGCATCTTTCGGCAATTTTTTAAACTTCCTAAGTTGGCACAAGGAGAACAATTTGTGGCTAACCCAAAGAACGATGAAGTGTTTCGAGTCATTCGTGCTATGAATTATGAAGGTGAAATCCACAACCTATCCCAGTTCAACACATCACACATAGGGCAACCCTGGAAAGCACTTATCACCATCATTGTCAAATGTCTTACTGGAAAGACTAGGGGCTTCGACGCAATGAGACCACCTCAGGCTCACTTATTTTGGGGACTCTACACTGCGTCTAAAGTAGACTATGCACTTCTTCTCTGGCAAGAATTTTGTTATCAGTTTACTGGAACGAAGAAGAAATCCGTGCATCTTCCATTCCCAAGATTCACCAAGCTCATTATCAACCACTTTATGAAGAATGACCCAACCATTGACACTCACGGGAACTTCTTCTACCACACCAAAGATGATGACTATGTGATTCTACAATTGAATGCAGACACTAATTCCATAAAGTATGCATTACGTCCTGCCCTTGTACCTGACACAATGATAAATGACGGAATCAAGGAATGTGATAAATATCAAAGAGATGCTTAATGATATTGATGCACAGTTTCGACGAGAAAATTTACTTCCCTTAGAGAAGCAAAAAGGTAAACGCAAGAAAAGATTCTCAAAGCGCCAACCGACTGCTTCATCCAAAGATAAAGGCACAAGGAAAATGCAAATAGTTGATGAAGATGATGATGAAGATGAGACGATCAATACTAAGGAAGAACAGGAAGAAGTACCACTTAGAAGGCCTAAGAAAGCAAAGCAGACTAAAGGTAAAGAAGCAAGTGTTGCTTCAGATGAACCTGCTCAACAAACCATTTCTGAAGCCAAACGACTGCGTATTGTTCTTCAACAAAGCAGACAGGAAGCTTTTGCAACTTCCACAGGATCAGGCTCAAGACTGTTTGAGGACTTAGAAGAATTTGGCAATCCTGATGCTGACATGGCATTTTATGAAGATCCTACCGAAGAAGATGCTTATGACGATGCTGATAACTTCCACTTTGAAATTCGTGAGCAGAGTAAAGAGGGTGGTAGCAGTGCAACCACAGATACAAGTTTGATGTATCAAGACACCAATATCACCACATCCTTACCAGAACCAACTCACACAGTGGTACACGATGATGCTCATGCAACTTTCATACCAGAAACTCAACTTCAAAGTAAGTCTACTTCTGGCTCTGACGATGTTATGAAATATCTTAATTTGGAAGGGGAGGGTGTCGAGGTTACAAATACTGACCCATCGACAAATGAAGACATGGTGGATGTTCCCATAACTACTGTTACATCAACCACAACGCCACCATTATCCACCCCTGTCATCAGTGAAGTCATAACACCAGCTATCACACCAGCACTTGTTGATCAACCGGTATCAACCACCATCCTAACCACTGAATCTACACCGTCATCAACAGCTGAACAACCTGTATCAACCACCGCCCCAATCACTGCATCTACTACATCAACTATCCTTGAACAACCTGTATCATCCACCACCACTTTAACAGTCATGGTTACACCTCCTTCATTAGTACAAAAAGTATCATCCACATCCAATCCATTCCTCATAGTCAGTGATCCACTGATCTAGTCTCTTCAATCACAGCTGGAGGCTCAAGCTAAACAAATAGCTTCACTGACTGAAAGATTCACCACTCCTCTCAAGGAACCGCAACCTGATGAGCCCACACTTAATAAAATATCTGACAAAGTGTCTAAACTTAAAGAACAACACAAATCATTTCTTGGAGAAAAGAAAACTCGTGACAAAGAGAATGCTGCTTTTCTTGGGTCAATTGATGAGAAGATGACCAAGATCATTCGACGAGAAGTCAAGTCATATGTTGATCAGCAGCTACCAACTTTTGTCGGTAATGGTTTATCTACCCTTCAACTAATGACATTGTTACAGACACGTCTGCTGAATATGGGGGCTCATAAATTGAAAAATAAACGAAAAGTTCTGCAATATCTCAACAAAGCAATTATTGACGATACACCAGCAGATACTACCGACTCTGAGTCTGACAATGAAGACGAACTAGAGGAGGAAGAAAATGAGGATAACGATGATGAGGATGATGGTGCAAATGATCCAAATGAGGAAGAGGATAAGGAAGGAGATGAGGAGGAAGAAGAGGATGAGGAAGCAAAGGATAAGGATGAAGATGAAGAGGAGGACGAGGGTACAGATGAGGATGAGGATGACGATGATGATAATGACGACGGTAATGGAATCAACAAGGGTGATAAGAATGACAAAACGGGTACTAATGCCGAAGAGTCAAACAAGGATGAAGGTGATAAGGCTACAGAGAAAGGTATTGAGGAAGCTGTAGAAAGCATTGTTGAAACCACAGAAAAGACAGTGGAGTCTACTATACCAGAAACGCAGCAAATTGAAACAGGTATATCTATTGAACAAGTGTTTACTACTGATTCTCACAATGAATCTGCAGAATATATGCAAGAAGACGAAATTCCTGTGTCTACACAACAAGAAGAACCAATAGGGTCATTTCTAGAAGAAGAACCTCACGATGATATACCGGTGATGCAAGAACAACCTTCAACACCATCTGAAGATCAGCACATCACTGATATGGAAGTTGAAGATTTAAATGTGCCAGAACCAACGTTTGCTAAATCTCTTATCATCGATGACACGGTACAAGAACAACTCTGGCTCACAAATGCAGCACCACAGCATCCTTTTGACACTACAACTGAAATGGAGCTGACTCAATTCCTGAATAGTCCTATCGATTTCTCGGCCTTTCTAAGGTATTCTCATGGGAAACCGACAATGACTCTGGATCTTATCAAAATGGCAGCCGCAAATGTGGACTTCTTTGATACTTTGAAGATCAGCCATAATGAAGCAGAATATCACTTGAATGAGCTTACCAAGGCAATGAGAGTGACGACTATGGGAATTCAAACTCCTGTGTTATGACCTCTTACACCCACGGTCATCGCCGGTTCTGCAACGATCCCAATAGAGCACTTTGTTTCTCACGATCTCGAATATCTTGAAAACAGCGCAAAGAAATATGCCACATCACTTACTATGCTCAAGGTTGTTAATTTGGAGAACGTTCCATGGATCGAGGATAAAGTACCTGATGCATTATGGAGAAAGAAATTGCTGAAGTTTTATGATACCTTTGCTTCACTTGGCATCTCTCACTGGACTGCAAAGAAAAGGTTAACTTACAATCATTTCCATCGTCCAAAGAGAGGTTATTCTATTATCTCAGCTCACAGAATCAAAAGCATCCAAGGAGAAACCACTCAGACTGTCTTCGGTTATCATTACTTGAATGTAATCGTGTTCAAACGTACCGATGAGAAAGAATACCGAATTGACGAAAGTGATCTCCGGTACCTTCAACTTTAAGACATCGAAGATCTTTTGTTGTTATTGGCTCAGGAAAAAGTTGACCATCTACCACCTGAGATTGTAATTGCAATGAGCTCCAACTTCCGTCAATATGCAAGAAAAATCGTCATTCAAAACCGTGTGGAAGACTTTCAACTTGGAGTAGAAAGCTATCAGAAACAGCTAAACTTGCAACGTCACCATACAACTCCGCTCAGTAATTTTCACAAGAACAAGAAGCCGTACATGGGGACCACGACACCGGAAGCAGGGATATTTTATCCAAATGAAACTGGAGTCATGCAGTTTATGCGATTCTCGGAACTACACAAATTCAGCGATGGCACGCTCAAGCATGTTCGAGATGATCTGACGGTTCTCAATGCCAACCTACCGCTTCCAACAGTCAAGTACACCTGGACAACCTAGTGCAAAAAGGGAGCAACGTACGCGATCAAAAAGATCGAGGAACTTCTAAGGAAGCGCCGGTTGCTACGAAGTGTGGAATGATTCGTCGGTGGACGACCATATGGAGCTCACCATAGGTTCACGGAACGAGCCATTTAATTATGGTTTGTCTTATAACAGGTCAACTCCATATGTCTATAATTGTGAATATGTTAATTTTTTGTATAATCAGCTTTTGTGGCATGTTTTAGTGTAAAAGTATGATATTTTTCAAGAATTTCTCTCGAGATTCTAAATCTTTCAAACATATCGTACTCAAGAACTACAACTAACCCTCATTAATTTGAGGGGGAGCATTAATATGTTCTTTGGCCAACATCTAATTTCATTTTATTACCCAAAGACCGGTTAATCCATTAATATCCAAAATATTGATGGTTAACATTTTGGAAAGGGGATAAAATGGGATTAAGGAGACTTAATGATACTTGGCTAAACAATGAAAAAGGCTTAAAAGATAAACCAACTTAATATATGTAATGCACATGTTAAGGGGGAGCGTTTTTGATGATCAAAACACTTAAGGCACAAAAACTTTGATTATAATATCACAAGTGCTTTAAGTGATTTTTCAAGGATTTTTCATGGTGACAATACTTACCCAAAACACACTTAATTCACGATGGATGTGGTGACAAAAGGGTGGTAGGTATAGGTATTAGTCCAATGATTCATCAGAACCGATGGAATCTTCCCAAGGACAATTCCCTAGATAGAATTAGAAGTCCTAAGAAAGATGGAGAAACATTGTGAACGTAGCTGAATGCCGACCAAGTACTTAAGCTAGCACTGGAACAGTCACAACAAGGTGCTAGTGATGGCGTATTGGTAAGCATTGAAGGGGTTGAAGAATGAAAAAGAATTGTAAAGATAAAGGGTGTAAAGAAAGAAGTCCTCCTTACAACTTTAGGTAGAAACCGGGTCAATACATATTCTATTGAGATCATTTTTCAATGATTCTCGATATTGAAGATAGACATCATGGACCCAGTGATGCAATGCACAACCCTTCCCAGCTAACTTAAATATCTCTCAAAAGATATTTGTTTTAATCACACGGAGATCAACACGTTATCTATTGGTTTATTCACTCCGAATAGACTGATATTGAATAGGTGGCACTCCTCTCCAGCCATCGCTCACTAAATCAAAACGCACTATCGAGTCTAGATCCACGAGATCATCAAAAGTCTCATTAGGACACTTTCCATTTATTCCTTGCTTGTTCACACACTATGAAAAGTAAGAGATCTTTATGAGTCCTACGCAGTATTCTTGTAATATTGCCAGAACATCCGAATGATACGCAAGTATTACAAATGAAGATGGAAATCCTGCTTGAGCCAATATCAAACAAGCTCATGGTAGGTGACACGTGCGGTTCTTTAAGAACCAATCTTTTGAAAACTGGAAAGAAACAGTAGTTTAATTCTTAATTGAACTTAAACTCGTTCCAGGCCTCTACGCATTATCGTATGATCTTGCCAGAACACTCAGAGTGTCACTCTTTAGTGTTCATAATGACGAGTGGAAATCCTTCTAGTGTTAACATCAAACAACACTTGGTAGGTGACAAGCAAGATTTTATTTGAATTAAGTTTGTGACAACTGGAAAGCAACGATGGTGAATATCTTAATTGAAATTCACTTGTTCCAAGTTTCATGAATTGACTATTCAGTCATAAGTATTTTTAATCCAAATGATTCACTCTTTATGTTCGCAGTCAGCTTTGGACGGTCGAATAAAGAGAACGGGTTTACCCGCGAAATCCTGTCAGGAAGTTACTTAAATGAAACTATCCGTCACGGGTACGATATCTAATATCGTCCAACGGTCTTCACCGACCGGAGGTAAAATGCTACCGAATTAGAATAAAATGTCAAAGCCATTTTATTCGTGTCTTATTATGTTGCTGCATTCGAAGACGGTGGCGTTGCGGTGTACCTGTTGAAGACGTCCTCGCATACTTATTCCTTCTGCATCAAATACTTCTGCAAATTCAAGAAAGTATGACCTAAAAGTCTTCCGTTGTATCGACTCTAAAACTTTCAAGAATTCAACAAAGGATAAGTGTGTGGGACATGAAGTCACAAAGAGGCGAACATCACAAGAAGATAAAGACTGCACGTGAAAGGCCAAAAAAACGTGTTCCAAGCAAAAGGCTGATATTATTCAACACATATTCACAAAAAGAAGAAAATTAAAGAAAGAAAAGATAAAGTGGACTACGAGCTCAAGAACAAGATCTAACATGCTAGATTAGGACTTTGTAAATTTGGAGTGACCTCCCTTTGGGGGATATTGTTGGAAATACGTTTTACGTATAAAGAATGTCACGGTCACTCCAACAATATAGTTATATGCTCGTAGGTAGTGTTTAAGTTACATTTATTAAATAGCCCGACCCATGAGCATGTTCATGGGCCGGAGGCCCAAGTCCATTAAGGACTTGGGTATATAAGCCTCTTTCCACCATGGAAAGAGGTGTTGGTTGTTTCATTTCTCACTTTTATAACACATAGTTTCTTTCATTTCTCTCTCTATGTTTATGTCTCTAGAAAACATCAACCCTCTTGAAATACAAAGATTATCATTGTTCTACAAAAGGGTATACTACGTCGAAGGGCTCAATCACAATCTTTTCTCGGTTGGTCAATTCTGTGATGCGGATTTGGAGGTTGCTTTCAGAAAGAAGACATGTTTTGTTCGTGATTATGATGGGAATGACTTACTTACCGGTACACGGGGTACTGATCTTTACATAATTTCACTTCAAGACACAACTTCATCAATTCCAATTTGCTTCATGGCTAAAGCTTCAACGACTCAGGCATGGTTATGGCATCAACGTTTATCTCATCTTAATTTTGATACCATCAACTGGCTTTCCAAGAAAGATATTGTGAGAGGCCTTCCAAGTTTGAAATTTATCAAAGATCATCTTTGTTCTTCTTGTGAACTATGTAAAGCTAAACGAAGTAGCTTCAAAACAAAGACCACACCAAGCTCTAAAGGACGGTTAGATCTTCTTCACATGGATCTGTGTGGTCCCATGCGTGTTCAGAGTATAAATGGAAAGAAATATATTCTGGTAATTGTCGATGATTACTCAAGGTACACATGGACTCACTTCTTGAGGTCCAAGGATGAAACACCCGAAGTTCTCATCAGCTTTCTTAAACTGATACAACGTGGTCTTCAAGCTTAAGTTAAAGTGGTTCGTACTGACAGAGGTACAGAAATTTTGAATTCGAATCTGAGAAACTATTTTGAAGCCGAAAGAATTGAACATGAAACATCTATTGCTCGAACACCCGAACAAAACGGCGTTGTTGAAAGACGAAACCGTACTTTAGTTGAGGCTGCTCGAACATTACTATCCGCTTCAAAACTTCCACTATACTTTTGGGCTGAAGTCGTGCCCACTGCATGCTACACACAAAACCGATCCTTAATTATCCGGAGACACGAAAAGACACCATATCACATAATTCATGATCGAAAACCTTCACTCAAACACCTTCATGTTTTTGGATGTACTTGTTACATTATACGAGATGGTGAAAACTTGGATAAGATGAAAGAGAAAGGTGATGCATGTATTCTTGTGGGATATGCAACTCAGTCTAAGGGATATAGAGTATACAACAAGAGAACAAAACTGATTGTAGAGACCATTCACATTAGATTTGATGAATTACAAGAAATGGCACTTGAACAAAACAGTTTAGGTCCCGATCCACAACGACACACGACTTCCGTTCACAACCGCACAGAACTCAGAACTCAAGACCACAGCAATGAACCATCAAGTTCAAAGCTGGTTCCAGAAAATGTTCCTAGAGCTTATATGATAGTCAACACGACAATTGAAGAGTTGGAAATGTTATATGGACCAATGTATGATGAATATTTCACGGGAGAGAAACAAGTTGTATCGAAGTCTTCCGCTGTCACTCATGATAAGAATGATGATACCGATCATCGTCAACAAAAGGATACAACTTCAACACCGGTTGCTGCAGAGTTACTTCCTCCGAATATCACTTCAACAATCGATCCTACGACATCCACAACTACTGTCATTGCTCCAGAGAACACAAATCAAGCAGACAATGCATTATCTGACGAAGACAAATTAATCAACCCATTCGGTACACCGGTACACGAAACTGGAGAGTCTTCTACTTGCCATGTTGATCCGTCAAATATGCATACGTTCTATCAACGACATCCTTCAACGCATCATTGGACACGAGATCATCCTTTGGTTCATGTCATTGGAAACCCTTCACAACCCGTTCGCACAAGGCGACGGCTTAACACCGATGGTGATCTTTGTATGTTCGCACTCGCCGTGAGTTCAGCTGAACCGAAAAACATCAAAGAAGCCATAGCTGATCACGCTTGGATTGAATCGATGACGGATGAACTTCAACAATTTGAAAGACTTAAAGTCTGGGAACTTGTTGACAAAACATACGATGTAATACCATTAAATCTTCGATGGATCTGGAAAAACAAGATGGATGAAGAGAACACGATCATCAAGAATAAATCTAGGCTAGTGGCTAAAGGGTATAGACAGGAAGAAGGTATTGATTTTGAAGAATCATTTGCACCAATAGCTCGAATGGAAGCGGTCAGGATTTTTCTGGCTTACGCTGCACATAAGGGATTCATTGTCTATCAAATGGACGTAAAGACGGCGTTTCTTAACTGTACCTTGAAGGAAGAAGTCTATGTTACACAGCCGGAAGGATTCGTCAATCCTCATTATCCTGACTAGGTGTATCGTCTCCACAAAGCACTATATGGAATCAAGCAAGCTCTAAGGGCGTGGTACGACGAGCTCTTGAAATTTCTGGTCTCCAAAGGTTTCTCAAAAGGTTCCATTGATCTAACTTTGTTTACTTATAAATATGGGGATGACATTTTGCTTGTGTAGATTTATGTTGATGACATTATTTTCGGGTCTACAAACCCAAAACATTCAAAATGGTTTGAAAAAGTAATGCACAACAGATTTGAAATGTCTATGATGGGCGAACTAAAATTCTTTCCAGGAATTCAAGTTCCCCAATCCACAAGTGGTATCTTCATTAACCAAGCTAAGTATTGTCAAGAGATAATCAAAAAGCATGGTATGACCTCATGTGACCCCGTTGGGACACCATTATCAACCACATCCCTAGATGCTGATTTGGAGGGATTACCCATAGATCAAAAGAGATATCGTTCCATGATCGGGTCCTTCATGTACTTAACAGCAAGCCGACCTGATATTCATCATGCTACATGTTATTGTGCACGATATCAAGCACGACCCACTGAAAAGCACCTCAAGGAGGTTAAACGGATCTTTAGGTACCTTAAGAATACCATTCACATGGGACCTTGGTATCCGAGGGAAACCAGTTTCTTTTTAACGGCCTATTCAGATTCTGATCATGCAGGGTGTATCGATACACGTAAAAGTACTTCTGGTGGTGCACAATTTCTAGGTCAAGATAAGCTTGTGGGATGGTCTTCCAAGAAGTAGGATTGCACATCATTGTCATTAGCCGAAGCGGAGTATGTGTCTCTATCTGCGTGTTGTGCTAAAGTTCTATGGATGAGAACACAACTCACGAATTATGGTTTCCACTTTGATAAAGTACCTATGTACTGTGACTCAAAGTCGGCCATAGCCATCTCCTGCAATCCGGTACAGCATTCCCGCACGAAGCACATCGATGTCAGATATCACTTTATTAAGGAACAACTTGAAAAGGGTATTGTTGAATTATACTTTGTTGGAATTGATTACCAATTAGCTGACTTGTTTACAAAAGCTCTTTCGAAAGAGAGGTTTGCGTATCTTGTTAGGCAAATTGGTATGAGATGTTTGACTCCAGCAGAACTGAAGATTCTGGCAAAGAAGCCTGCTTGATTCATCTATCAAACATCTACCTGTAAATATTAATGAAATCGCAAAATAAAAAATTATTAATCTTTAAAAATCCATAAATATTCTTCTCGACATGTCTTTCAGTATCGATAATATGGACGTGCCTAGAAATTTCGCTCACTAACGACACGGGTGTGTACATAAAGCTCGAATGAAAGTTGTAAATATTTTTCAAAACATGTCATTTCTATCTTTTATACAGGAAATTGTCTCTTTTGGACAATATTTCCAACAACGGGTAGAGCAATCTATCTCAGGTTGAGCTTGTCACAAAACATTCCACGTTTTGAGCTCAACATAATGGCTTGTAATCACTTTCAGATTGCAACCCGGAACTATATTCATGGGGGAGTGTATGATTTCGTGCTCTTACCCTTAGCAAAAGAAGTTAAATCTTCTTACACTTGATTGGATTCGTCAAGACATTCAAAGTCTATCAACTCAAGTTTATGCTTTAGAAAAACCTTTCGCCAAAAAAATTTTGATTTTTCAAAAAGCGTTGAACACAATTTTTTCAAAAATTTCTCAATGATATTAAAAATCTTTCAAAAATTATGTGTTTAACAACTCCTATCCTCAAAAGTTTAATCTGGATCATATCCTCATAATGACAATTCCATTGGATCAATTTTTGAGGGGGAGCTTTCCAAATTTCATGCTAAGTTTGACACATTTTTTTCTCCCGAAGATTTTCAAGACTATTTTTCAAACTATATTTTAATCAAACTTGGTATCTCTAATATCAAAAGATTTTATATATTAGAGATAGGAGAGAAAATGTGATTAATATGTGATCTAAAGACTCGGGCACTCATGGTGACGATCAAATACCCACAACATCTTTAATTCACGACGTTATTGGTGTCAAAAGGGTGGTTAGGTTTAAGTCCTATGATCCAACCAGAACTGGAGGGATCTTCCCAGGGACAATCCAATAGATTATTAGAAGTCCTTAGGAAAGATGGAGTAGAATGTGAACGAAGCTGAATGCCGACTAAGTACTGATGATAGCACTGGAACAACCATAATAAGGTGCTATTAATGATGTCTTGGTAAGCATTGAAGGGGTTGAAGAATGAAAAAGAAATGTAAGGATAAAGGGTGTAAACAAAGAAGCCCTCCATACAACTTAGGCAGAAACTGGGTCAACACATCATGAAGACAACTCATCATGGACCCAGTGATGTGAAGCATAACCCTTTCCTAGCTACTCAGGCTTCTCTCAAAAGAAGTTTGTTTTATTGTCACGGAGATCAACACCACTTCTATTGACTTTCTCACTCCGAGATAGTTGATATTGAATATGTGGCATCTGCTCCAGCCTCCGACTACCAAAAGTGCACAAATCGAGTCTAGAGCCAAGAGATCAATCAAATCTCGTTAGGACACACGGATGAAGATCAAGAGAGTCCTACGCTATATCCTTGTGATATTGCTAGAACACTCAGAGTGATACTACTTAGTATTCACAATGATGAGTGGAAATCCTTCCAGTGTTAACATCAAACAGCACTGCGTTAGGTCATATGCAAGATTCTTTATGAATTGAACATATGTAAAACTGAAAAGCAACAGTGGTTTGATTCAGAATTGATTCAAACTCGTTTCAGGTTTCTACGCAATATCTTAATGGTCTTGCCAGAACATTCAGAGTGATATCCATTAATATTCACAGTGACGAATGGAAATCCTTCTAGCGTCAACATCAAATAGAGCTACGATAGGTGACTTGCGGGATTCTTATGAATCAAACTTGTGTCAACTGGAAAGCAACAATGGCAAGATTCTTAATGAATCAAACTTGTTCCAGGAATTTGAATTGACGACTTTAATCAAGCGGATATTTATCCAATTGATTCACTCTTTATGTTCACAGTCTTGCTTTGAGACGGTCGAGTAAAGAGAACGGCTAGTACAGCCGCGAAACCCTGTCAAGGAGATTCTTAATTGAATCTACCTAATCACAGGTACGGTATTTAATATCGTATAACGGTCTTCACCGACCGGAGGTAAAACGCTGCCAATTTAGGACGAATGTCAAAGCCATTCGGTCCTTGTCTATGTTTTGTCTCGAGAAGGTGGCGTCACGTTGTACTCAGCAAAGTCAAAGATTAAAAACCACATATTCATGCCCAAAGACTTATTCAACAATTAATAGCGTAAGCATGTGGATAAAGACACAAGATCGCAAGATGGCAAAGACAAGTCAAGAATGATTTGAAGATCTCAAAATAAAAGATTAAGTCGAAAGACAATGACAAAGGCTCAAAGATCACAGCATGAAGGAACAAAACTACTGTTACACGTTCAAGACTCACTTATGACGAAATTCATAAATCTCCATTGGAATCCAAATATCGAAGAGGAATGACCTCACATTGGGGGAGATTGTTAGCCTCAAAATATTGAGTCAAACAAGAATGTTCGGTCATAGGTTTCTATTGTAATATTTATTAGAACGTTGTAATAGATAGTTAAATAGTCGTGGTTCACGGGCTTGGATTTAAGCTACTTAAAGCCCAAAAGACAAGCCCGGTCCAAACAATATAGCCCATTATGGTTACATGTAAGCCCGGCTATATAAGGCCCTTCCTAGTATGTTAGGAAGGGTGGATGATCATTTGTAACTCTAATCTTCTCTAATCTAATATTCACCAAGTTAATCATCTCCTTCTCTCTACTTTCTCTCTCTAGGAATCCATCTCTTTTCATCTATTTTCTATCATTAATCATCATAATAATATGGGACAACATTAATATACTCTTGTTTGTGTTTAATGTTTATGAAACTTGAATCCTAAAACCAGTTTTTAAAGATTGTGCAAGAAATTGCTCAATTTTCCAAAATCTTGATATTTTGCTAAGACTTTGGTACACCTTTGGAATTTTTGGGTTATAAGTGGATCATAGCACCCTGATAAGAAGTTATCAAGGTATTGTGAGGCTTGTGGCTTGTGGATAATCAAAGAGTGGGTACAAAGGTTGCATCAATCAAGTTTAGTCACCTTTCTGTTTTTCATTTTATTGTTCTAACCTTGTTGAATCTTAGCAGCTTGTTTGTGGAAGCTTGTGCCTTGTTTTGCTAGGCACATCAGCTCAAAAATTCGTGAGTGTGGATGTACATTCATGAGGTTTGAGTCCTTGAACCCAAAATCTATTAAAATACTTGATTTTTATAATTTTGTGTTCTGCTAGTGTTCTTGTCATTTTTGTGGCTTAATCTTGCTTAATACTGCATAATATATCTGTTATTGTGTTTGATTGGGCTTGGGTAACATTGAATCACACTTATACTTCTTTAAATCTTGATTTGAAAAAGATAAGGGGTGTTTGGGTTAACCTGTTTAAGATCACAACTTGTTATTGAGTTATTGTTTGTTATTTATTTGAGTTGGTATCTGTTGTATGCTTGGTTGAGTGCTCATTGCTGCAAGTTATTGGTTTTAAAACATCAAAATCTTGATTGTGCTATAGAAGTTGGAAATCTGCTTGTTTTGACCTAAGATTTTGGAAACACTTTGTTTGTATGCATGCTTAGGGATAACAAGTGATTAAACATACTTAATATAACCTATTAAGAAGATTTGAGTGTTTAAAATTGGATTTGTGGTCAAGTATATCATCAAAGTATATAGTCTGCATGTTCTTTGTTCATCAGTAACCTTAATCTGCTTGAATCGTGATCTAGACCTTGAACCATTGCATGAAACCTGTTTATATTTGTTCATTTGAATTAATTATAGCTTTTGTATGCATTTGGTGAAGTTTGGTTGGCTGAATATTGCTAAAAGTGCTTATTGAGTTCATAACTGCTTATGTTCATGTCTGATGCATATCTGGTGATGTTTTGATTAAAATGTATTGATTGGCTGATTGAAATTGTGATTTTGTAGTTGTTATTGACTCCTTATGATTAACTGATCATTTGGGTGCCTTTGCTTAACTTGAGTCCACAAAAAAGTCACATAAGACCAAAAGTCAAAAAGGTCAAGCAGTGGAAACTTTTCCCACTGCTCAACCTCCAAAACTAGCCCCTGCTAGTGTAAAACATCAAACAGCTTATTCATAAGCCATTTTGGCTTATCCAGACTTGCAACAACTTATATTTTGTGATAGATCTTCCTTATTTGACCCATTGATTTGATCTGGAGCTTATTAGGGTTTGACTTTGACTTTTGACTAGAAAATACATTAAGTTGACTTTTACATAAGTGCTTAATTGCTTATTCTGGCTTATTGCTTGTGCTTATTTGAAAACGTTTTGGTTATTTTGCTTAATTAAGTCATTTAAAACCTTTTGAAAGTTGGATCAGCACTTGAGGTGGTCTAGAACTAAAAAACAACTATTTTGTCATTTTGTGAAGAGAGTCTTGGCTTATTTCTTGTGCTTTTTCAAGTTTTAATTTTATAGATCTCTTAGGTAACTCAAAAGAAGCTTGTGTGTCAAATTTTAGCTTATGGTATCAGCTTATAGCTTAATGGGCCAAAAAGCCCATTAAGAATAAGCTGCTTTGAAATAAGCTAGCTTAAACACATTTCAGCTTTTGGGCCTTCAGAGTTTTGTTCTTAAAATCAAATTTTATGTCAGATAGGAAGTTTTGGGCTTATTTGGACAACATTTTTCTTATTGGGCCATAAAAAGCCCATTAAGGGGTCTGTTTGGACTTTTGGCCCATTTCAAGGTGCAATAGGGGTATTTTGTAATTTCAAGTCCATTTCTATTTTATTCGGTTAAAATAAACTAGTTGCAGCTTTTTAGAATTTTTTTATAAATCTTGGGATTTTTATAAATATTTTATTATTATTTTATTATTAAAAATTAAAATTTAGATTTTTACAAGTTTTTCATTTTTCTTAGATCAAACACATTAAGTTAGGAATTTCACAATTTTTAGATTAATTTTATTGTCATTAGATTAATTTCTAAAATTATTTTAAGTTTTAATAGTTTCTAATTGCTTTTAAATAGTTTTTATTGATTTTAAAATTTCCAAAAATAGTTTTAAATTTTGTTAAGTCATTATAGAGGTTTACAAGTTTAAAAAATCGCATTTTGGGCTTTTTGTCAATTAAATAGATTTTTTGGGCTTTAATTAGCATTAAAAATTATTATTTAATTAAATAAAAGGTTTGAGTGATTTTTTATTTTTTGTAAACTCTAATTACATTTTTTAGGATTTATTACAATTTTCTAGGAATTCTTAGGGTAATTTTTAATTTCGGTCACTTTTTACCATTTACCAACTGGGCTAGATTGATGTTTTTGTAATACTTTGCTTAATATATCTAATATACTTTTAATATTTTGAGTTGTCAGTTTTAATTCATACGTTTTCATTAAATTAGTTCAGTCTATAATTTTAAATAATAAGTAAAGTTATTTTCTTTTGATAAATTTAAGTTTTAGTTAATTAGTTAAAAATGGTATATAATAAATAAAGTGAAAAAAAATATAAATAAATATTTTATTACTTTTGAAATTTAAATTGTTTTAAAATTGCTTTAATTAATTTTGTTTTAAATAATTTTGATTTAATAAATGTTTTTTTAAATAAGTTGGTCTAATTAAATAGTAAAAGTAAAGTTTAAAAATAAATAAATAAATAAATAAATAAATAAAATAATTTTTTTTAAGTAAATTTGTTTCAAAATAAAAAGTAAAAATATAATATAGATTTAAAAATTTGTTTTTTTTAGATTTTAATTCGGGATACGATTCATGCACTTTAGGTTTAAAACTTGTAGGATTAGATTAGATAAAAACCGAAACCAAATTCAAATCAATTGTCCAATTCAAATCGAAAGTCTCAAATTTACAAGTTCCTTGTTTACAACGAACCGGGATCACTCTCGTGTTTAATTGATTCGTCTTTAGCTTATTTATGGATTATTACCTTTTCCTAAAGGTAATTTCCTAATTTTTCTCTATAACGTATTTAATTAAAATACACCAACACTTTCTCGATACATCAAAGATTTTGGCGCCGCTGTCGGGGATCTTGTGTACGATTCGTTCGGTTGCGATTTGTTGATCGTTGATTTGAAGACCCTTTCCGTCATCATAAAGTTTTGTTATTTTTCTATTATATAGTATATACCGTTTTTCGTGTTTTTTGTTATTACTATATTTTATTACGTAGAACAATAAATTTACCTACTTCCAAATAAGACCTTAGTTGGGATTTCATCACCTAGCTATTGTACTCGAATCCAAAACTAAAAATAAAAGGCAAAATAGATAAATACTAATAAAAAGTTTGAACTCGATTTATACAAACTATAAGGTGGGTATAAGGCGACGAGCTATAAAAGGTCGCCCACGAATTCCGATTTATGTTTTTGTCGTCTAAGGAAAAAGGTTTTTAAGTGCTATGTGCCACCTCGTTTCCCCGCTTATTTGTGCGTATATTGAGAGGGACGACCGATTATTGGTTTGTCGACTCAAGTAGTATTAAATCTTATTTTTTGTTGTTTACTTATTGAACCTCGAGACGTTTAGGTTTTTACCTACGTTTCAAAGTCGACTGAGGATAATTTACTTCCATAGTAATTATCCTTCTTCCTTGTTTTTATCATTGTTGATTGATTTATGAAAAATACCAAAAATAATCTTCTTAATCCTCTATCATGTTTAATTCTTTTCTCCTCACCCCCCCCCCCCCCAATTTTTAATTCTTCTATGTATTACTTCGTCTGTTGTG
Organism: Glebionis coronaria; assembly: GCA_025667525.1. Lineage (NCBI taxonomy): Eukaryota > Viridiplantae > Streptophyta > Magnoliopsida > Asterales > Asteraceae > Glebionis > Glebionis coronaria. The sequence continues at coordinate 132,667,486 of CM046880.1, read as the reverse complement.
TAGGGTGTGGAGAACCGTTATATGGTCTTTTACCATGTCGATGGTGTACGTGTGAGCGTTGTGGAATTGATTTACGAAACGATTTACGAGTTGGATTTTGTCCTTTTTGTAATGAAATTACTTCATGTGGAAACCCGAATTTTTCAAATAATTCTCTCGATTTTTACCCACCTCCACACCCCACATACGAGACACCCTCGTGTGAGTTATGTGGAAACGATTCTCATTTTGGAATTAATTGTTCGCATCGGTTCTCGCTTAATTACGAGCAAGAACCGGGCTACAATCAAAACTATAATGATAATTGTTATCCAAAAGATTCACCGAGTTTATCACAACAATATCTTTGTTGTGAGTTGATGAGATGGCATTTATACATGATCTCATCGTTCTTTTCGGGCTTTAAATGCACAAAAATGTCATAAAATACCATATATATGTTTGTGTTTGTTTACTTGTGTATTTTAGGTATGGGTATCGTGAAAAAGACAAAATATCACAAGAAACAAGGAAAAACGGACACGAGAAACGAAGCCGTACAAAGAACTGGGCCCTAGTTCATGAATTATCCAAGATTTACCCTTGAAGACTTAAAGATATGCAAGATTGATCCTCAAACAATGAAGAAATGACACTTAGAACCCTTGTGAAATCATAATTACAAGTTTGGTCCCTTAAGTTTGTCAAAATTGCAAAAAGGTCCTTCAACTTTGAAGAAATGGCAAGATTAGTCCCTCATCAAATCTAATTTGTCAATTATGTTCCTTCATGAAGACAAAGATGCATTGAAGACCTTTGAAGATCAACAAAGTCCAAAATCAGTCCTTCAATTATGAAAACATGGCAAAAATAACCCTTTAAACCTTTTTGAAAAAGTTTGGTGGCAAAAGTATGAAAAATGAAAGTTTATTAACAAAGGAAAGGAGTGTTATGGCTGAATAAACACGTTCTACAAACTTCACCAAAACACAAGGGCTACTACTGCCATTTCCCAAAGTTTAAACACAACAAACACGCGCCAAACACCTTTTTCCTACAAAAACGGATCAAAACCTTACTGTTTACCATTCATCCCACCCAGCTACCATCCAACTTAAAACAAAGGGTAAATTTCAATTACCCTTACCCACGCTTAATTCACACGCCCAGAAACCCATCCCAACCTTAAAACCCTCACTCCCACTCACCAAAGGGTCCCACACCCAAAACCGTTTCACCCATCACATGACAACTTTCTCTCCAAGGCTTGCCACGTGTGAGGAGCAACGGCCAAGACTCCTAGCTTAACCCCAAAGCTAAGATAAACGTCTATGATCATTTTGGACAGCTCACATCAAAGAATCGTCTAGAAGACCTCAAGGACAATATTGGAAATTCACTTCTAGGGTTTGTGAATAGTGTTAGCATAGCATTTGCCTATAAAAGGAGACCTCAACCTGTGAGAGTCCCTTTGTTCCAGTTTTACCTTTTAAACTTGTAATTCCTTTTTGAAATTTATAAAAGTTGGTATTTTGAGAAAATTGTAATTCCTTTTTATGTTTTTGAAAGTTGTTGTTGTTTAAAGGTGATTCTGAGTTCCATTTGTTGTTATAAGTGTGCTTGAATCATTTGGTTCAAGGATGTTTATGTTTGGTAAGTTTTTCAAGTTTGAAAAAGCTTGAAAAGAGGTTTCTGAATTTGCTTATTATTGTGTACTAACCCTTAGCCAAAGGCCTTAAGCTCCTTCAAGCTTGTTGACACCAAGCCTGAGAAGAGTTTTGAGCTCTTGGTTGAGTTGTTTGATGATTTATGTTGAAGATATATCATAATCAAAACCTGTTCTTCTTTGAACATCATAAGGTTTTGATCTTCCTTTTGGAAGAACCTTGGTCTTGTTCTAGTTGTTGAACAAGGTCCAAGGAGCATAGCTGGCCCTCCTAGGATGTTGTGGAGGGCAGGTATAATCACTTGTTTAAGATTCCTCTAAAAATTTCATGTTACTGCCTGTTTTGCATTTTGGTATATGATTTGGTGATTCTGTGTTTATGCTTTGTGTTTTATGGTTTCAATCTGTTATTTGTCACCTAGTGTAGCTATTTGAATGATAAAATCAGTAGGTTGTGTTTAAAAATCACAAGTTGCTTTGAAAAGTGGTTGATTAAGGACTGTTTGGGATTACTGGTTCATAAGGCCTTGTGGCCTTGTGCCCTTGGTTGTTAGGGTTTGGGAAGTCTAAACAAGTCATTTTGAACAAGTTTTAGTCATTGGTTATGTTTTTGAAAGTCTGGAAAAAGGATTGGAAGTTTTGCTAAAATCTGATAAAAGTGCTTTTGAGATTGGTCAAACACATCAGATCCAATAACTTCTTTGTTACTTAGATCTAAGGTCTGAAATCAGTTTTGGGAATAATTTGGGTGATAAGCTATCTATTGGTTATCTGGTTATTGAATTTGGTGGCTTATTGTGTTTGTTATAGCTTATCAAAGTTGGCTGAAGGGGTCATTTGCATCAGCAAAGTGACCACCTCATTTGGTGTTGCATTGTGATTTCTAGCATAAGGATTGTTGTTTTGCTGCTTGGATCCTATTTGTGTGCTGATTGTGAGGTTATTTGGCTACTTGGATTTATCTGTTGATAGCTTATAAGCTTACTGGCTTATTGGCTTATTTGTGCCAAAACTTGTCAAGTCTACTCAACTGGTAGGCCTTGATTCACAAGGTTTGCACTCAAACCTTGCCCAGCAGGGTGAAAACGTAGTCTAAATACTTCATTAAGTCTGTCAACGTCCATTTTGTTCCTGTCTACGTTTGAATTTCACTTATCAGCATTTGATTATTGGTCAAACTTGGTCACATAGCTTATTGAATCTGTTTTGCTTATTGGTACATGTAACAACTTAGTTTTTGTAATAGAACTCATTTTTCTCAGCTTAGTATCAAGTCTGGAAGGTTACAAGTCTTTTGGTTAAGCTTTTGCTAGGAAACTAGCTTATTTGGCTTTTTCAGAGTGCTTATTGGTTCTCACAGCTTATTCTACTTGGCTTTTTGTGATTTTCTTGATTGATTATTCTTAGTTAAGCTATTTGTGAGCTTTTGTAAAAAACTAGAGCTTTTGAGGGGCCCTAAATCTCAAACACGACTATTTTGTCGTTTTGTGGATTTGTACTTTGCTTATTTCTGGCTTATTGAGTGTGCTTTTTCAAAATTTCTTTTTACAGATCTCTTTAGTATCCCAAAAGAAGGTTGTGTGTCAAATTAGAGCTTATGGCATTAGCTTATTACTTAATGGGCTTAAAAGCCCAATAAGGATAAGCTGTTTGCTTAATAAGCTGTAATAAGCTCACTTCAGCTTTTTGGCCTTCAGAGTTTTGTGTTTAGAAATGAATTTTGAGTCAGATTGGGCTTTTCCAAGTCAATTGGGCCAAGTTTGACTTTTTGGGCTAAAAAGCCCATTAGTGTTGACTGTTTTTGGTTTTGGCCCATTTGAAGGCCCAATAGGGGTATTCTGATCATTTCACATTTATTTTCTGTTTAATTACGTCAAAATAAACTAGTTTGCAAGTTTTTAGAATTTTTTTTATAATTTTTGGATTTTTAATATTATTTTATTATTATTTTTCAAATTTCACATTTTTGCACTTTTTATATTTTTCTTAGCTTAAATACATAAAATAGGATTTTTACAACTTTTAGATTAATTTTATCATCTTTACATTAATTTATATAATTATTTTAAGTTTTAATAGTTTTTAAATCATTTTAAATAGTTTTTATTAGTTTAAAATTTTCTAAAAATAGTTTTTAATCTTTTAGGGTCATTTTAGAGGTTTACCAATTGGAAAATCTTTATTTGGGCTTTTTGATAATTAATTTGATTTTTAGGGCTTTAATTAGCATTTAAAAATTGAATATTTAATTAAATAAAAGGTTTGAAAAAGTTTTGATCATTGGTAAACTCTTAGTTTATTTATTTTGATTTTTGGTGAATTTTTGGTAATTTTTAGAATTAATTTTTATTTTAGCTCATTTTACGGTTTTACGTTAAGTCGTAGTAGTAATTAATTTCACGTCTTCGTCATTCTCTTTTCTCATCCCCTTCTAACCAATATTAATCTCAAACCTTGCTACATTTTAGTCGCACACATATACCTCCTTGGGAAACAAACTTCACTTCACTTAGGGTCATTTGTACACGGTTTTCCTAATCCGTCGTATTTAATACTTTCCCTATTTATCCTCCTTTTCCTAAAGGTGTGGTAAAACACTACAATCAATTTTGGTGCCACTGCCGGGGAGGTGTGTCGTGATTAATTTGTCTTGTTGTTTTTAATATTAACCATAAATAATATTTGTATTAGTAGAAATCTACTAATACGTATTATCGGTTTTTTTGTTTTTCTTGTGAAATTATTATTATTATATTGTATTAAGTATCACAATCAATACAAAATATCTCCAAAAGTGTGAAAACACAACCTTAATTAGGATTTGATCTCCTAATTATTGTATTCGATCTCAAAGAAAAAGAAAAAGGCAAAAATAGATAAATACTTTCGTGAAGCTCGATTTTGAAAAAATACAAACTATAAGGTGGGTATAAGGCGGGTATTATAAAATATACCCTAAGGAAAAAGGCTCTTAAGTGCTTCGCGCCGCCTCGTTTCCCCGCTTGCTTGTGAGTATTTTGAGATTGAAGGCTAATCGAGGGTTTTGCCGCCCAAAGTATTATTACATATAATATATTTGCTTGGTTTTGTTTGTGATTAAACCCTCTTGAAAAATTTGGTTTTCACCAAAGTTCTAAAGTCATTCGAAGGCGTTCACTCCACGTGATCGTTTTCATTCCTTTGAAGCTTCTTTAATCAAGAGTTTGATTCGAGGAGAGATTTGGTAGATTGTTGTCTACAAAGATACACCAAAATCCAAAAAAAAAATAAAAATAAAAAACAATCAAAAACACAAAAAAATTGAAAATTCACAAAACACCCAAAAAGAATCTTCTTTGCTCACCTCCCATTCTTCGTGAAGTTTATGATCACTCGTAATCAAGCAAAACGAGCTCGTAAACGTCTTCAAAAGCAAGCCAATCAAGAGACGTTGATTGAAGAACAAACTCCAATTGTTGAACCTATTGTAGAACAAGAAGTCGTCATGGCTAATCGTACTATGATGGAGTTGCTACAAGCACCCACCGAGGGTTTTGGAGAGGCCATTGTGATTCCCGCTATCCTTGCGGATAATTTCGAGATTAAAACGGGTTTAATGTCGATGTTGCAAGCTAATAAGTTTAGAGGTCATGAGAAACACAACCCGCATTACCACATAAGGAATTGTAATCGTCTCACCGCTACTAGCAAGTTTAAGGATGTTCCACATGACTCCAATAAGATGATGTTGTTTCCATACTCGTTAGATGGGCCCGCTAAAATTTGGCTTGAGAAAGAACCGTCAAATTCAATTTTGACATGGGGTGATCTCGTTTCTAAGTTTGTGAACAAATTTTTTCCACCATCTAAAACAACACATTTGAAAAATGAGATTTCAAGATTTGTTCAAAGAAATAATGAAAGTTTTTCAATGGCATGGGAACGATTTAAAGAAATGTTACATGAATGTCCACACCATGATTTTTCAGAATTGCATCAAATTAATACTTTTTATAATGGGCTTAATGATCATGAACGAGATTACTTGAATGCCGCCGCGGGTGGTAATTTTTTGTGCAAAACGACCGATGAGGCTTTAAAGATTATCGAGAATAGATCTAAGGTTTATAGCCCTCGTAACACACCGAGTGTTGCCAATTTGGGTTCGTCATCGTCGTCATCGTCTCGTAGCATTAATGCCTTACATGATGAAGCTCAAGAAGCTTTAAATTCCGCTTCGGTTAAAGCGGTTGCTAAGAGTTGTTTGTCTTGTGGTGGAGCTCATGATCTTTCCGAGTGCATTACCGCGGATGGTAACACTTCGAGTGCTTACGTAGCAACGAGAACTTACAACCAAAACGGCCAAGGTTCCCGCCCAAATCAAGCTCCACCAAATCAAAATGCTAATAACTATCGAAAAAACAACCAAGGTGGTAATTACAAGGCAATTCACGTAACTACAACAAAGGGAATTATCAAAGTGGGAATGGACAAGTCACTAATCAAAACCAAAACCGTAATTTTCAAAACAATACACAAGGTTTTCAAAATGCTCACACTAAAAATCTTCAAGGAGAATTTTTGGATTATGCTAAAGCAAATGATGCTAAATTTGATAACATGCAACGTGAGATGATTAGCTTAAGATCCGAGTTGAAAAACAAGCTTAAAAACGAACTTGCAATGAACTTAAAACTCATGCAAATAAAATGGAAAAAAATGTCCAACGTCTTCAACAAAACCAACAAAAGATGGAACAAGGAAAACATGAGATTAAGCAAGAATTGTTAAAAGCGGATGCTAGGCAATCTAAATTTGAGGACCGAATGGCAAAAATGTTTGAAGCAATCATGTGTAAACCCTCTTCCTCGGGTGGTCTTCCTAGTGATACCATTGCAAACCCGAAGGGAGAAATGAAGGTTATTACTACACGAAGTGGTAAAACTTTCAAGGAACCAATCTCTCGTCCAAGTACTTCTACGGAGAAGGAAATCGAGAAAGAGCCCGAGGTGGTGGTCGAAGAGGAGCATATTACAATCCCACGAAGTACCGCTCATACCACACCTATGGTTGAACCAATACCAATTGTGGAACCCGAGATTCCAAGGCCGTTGCCTAATGTCCAACCCACACCACCCTTTCCCTACCCTTCGAGATGAAACAAAGAGAAATTGCAAGAACGTAACAAACAACAAATCGAGCTTTTTATAAAAATGTTTCAACAAGTGCATTTTGATGTAAGTTTAGCCGACGCGTTGTTATATATGCCTCGTTTCGCTTCCACTTTTAAAAGTATGATGAGCGATAAGGAAAAGCTTTCAAAGCTTGCTAATTGTTCTTCGGTTTATCTTAACCGCATACCGGAAAAAGTTGGTGACCCCGGAAAGTTTCTCATTCCTTGTGACATACAAGATATGAAAGAATGCCTCGCCTTGGCCGATCTTGGTGCGAGCATTAATTTGATGCCATTTTCCATTTGGAAATCGCTCTCGCTTCTGGATCTTATTCCTTCGAACATGTCTATCGAGATGGCCGATCATTCTATGATTTTAGCATGTGGAGTAGCCGAAGATGTTTTCGTGAAAGTGGGGAAGTTCTACTATCCCGTTGATTTTATAGTAGTTGACATCCCCGCGGATCCTCAAATTCCTATAATTTTAGGTCGTCCATTTTTAGACACCTCGAGATCGCTTATCGACGTTCATGCAAGAACTATCACTTTGAGATTCAACGAAGAGGAACTTGTTATAAACGCTACTCAAAACTCGAAACCTTCTCATGTTTATGCAATCGCTACCATCAATCACATTGACTTAGTTGATGTGGTTTGCGATGAGTTTTCACAAGAAGTGTTAGGTTTTTCTGATAGCTCGTCAAGTGGCAATCCCACTATTTTGGATCCGATTCTTGCTAATTCTACACCAAATCTCACTCCATTCTAAGGAGGCGATTTTACTTCAAATTAAATCGACAATGAAGATGAGGTATTGATTAGTGATGATACTTCTATTCCACCATTTCTTCCGCCGATGGAAGTTATGAGTGTTGAACCAAAATCTTCAATCGAGGAACCACCTATCCTTGAATTGAAAGATCTTCCTTCTCACCTTGAATACGCATTCTTGGAAGGTGATGACAAGTTTCCGATTATTATTGCAAGAGGTCTTGCTAATAATGAAAAAACCGAGCTCTTGAAAGTTCTTAAGGCTCATAAAGGGGCAATTGCGTGGAAAATTTCCAACATTAAGGGTATTGACCCTAAATTTTGTACTCACAAGATTTTAATGGAGGAGGACTACAAACCCGTAATTAAAAGTCAAAGAAGGGTGAATCCCAAAATTCACGATGTCATTAAAAAGGAAGTGTTGAAACTCCTTGACGCGGGAATGATTTATCCCATCTCCGATAGCCCATGGGTGAGCCCAATCCATTGTGTCCCTAAAAAGGGAGGAATGACCGTTGTGCCTAATGAAAAAAACGAGTTAATTCCCACTCGTGTTGTGACCGGTTGGAGGGTGTGTATTGACTACCGAAGGTTAAATGACGCCACTCGTAAAGACCACTTTCCTTTGCCCTTCATGGATCAAATGTTGGAGTGACTCGCGAGAAATGAATTCTATTGCTTTTTAGATGGTTTTTCCGGTTACTTTCAAATCTCTATCGACCCTCGTGATCAAGAGAAGACTACGTTTACGTGTCCTTATGGAACGTTTGCTTATCGTAGGATGCCTTTCGGACTTTGTAATGCACCGGGTACGTTTCAACGGTGTATGATGGCAATTTTTCACGATATGATCGAGAAGTCAATGGAAGTGTTTATGGATGACTTTTCGGTGTTTGGCAATTCGTTCACGTCGTGTTTATCTAATCTCGAGCAAATGTTAAAATGTTGTGAAGAAACCAATCTTGTGCTTAATTGGGAAAAATGTCATTTTATGTTTAAACAAGGAATCGTCTTAGGACATAAGGTCTCGAAAGCGGGGATTGAGGTCGATAAAGCTAAGGTAGACGTCATCGCCAAGTTACCTCATCCCAAAACCGTTAAGGGAGTTAGGAGTTTCCTTGGCCACGTGGGCTTTTATCGTCATTTCATCAAGGACTTTTCGAAAATCTCTCGACCTATGACACACCTTCTCGAGAAGGATGCTCCTTTTAATTTCAATGAGGATTGTGTTAGATCTTTCGAAACTCTTAAAAGGAAACTTACCGAAGCTCCCATTCTTGTTGCTCCTAATTGGGAATTACCCTTTGAAATCATGTGCGATGCAAGTGATTATGCTATAGGGGCCGTCTTAGGGCAACGCTATGAAAAGCATTTCCTTCCTATCCATTATGCTAGTAAGACGATGACCGAGGCTCAATTAAAGTACACCACAATGGAAAAGGAATTCCTTGCCGTGGTCTATGCTTTTGAGAAATTCCGACCTTATCTCGTCTTAACTAAAAGCATCGTGTATACCGACCATTCGGCGATCAAGTATCTCTTAGCTAAGCAAGATGCTAAGCGGAGATTGCTTCGTTGGATGCGCCTCCTCCAAGAATTTGATGTCACCGTGCTTGACAAAAAAGGAGCCGAGAATCTAGCGGCCGATCATCTCTCTCGTCTAGAAGATCCTCACAAAGATGTTTTCGAGAACAAGGAAATTACCGAAACATTTCCTCTCGAGACTCTCGGTGTAGTGAATTCTAAAGACACCACCCCATGGTTTGCCAACATTTCAAATTACCATGCGGGCAATTTCATAATCAAGGGTATGACGACACAACAAAAGCGAAAATTCTTTCGTGAAGTCAAGTTCTATTTTTGGGACGACCCTTATCTCTTTCGGGTTTGTGCGGATCAACTCGTTCGACGTTGTGTTTTTGGTGCCGAAACTTCTAATATCCTTAGAGCTTGTCACGAGGGACCCACGGGTGGTCACCACGGTGCTAATCTCACGGCTAAGAAAGTGTTCGATGCTGGCTTCTTTTGGCCTTCTATCTATCGTGATGCACACGCACTTGTGAAGTCGTGTGATTCGTGCCAACGTCAAGGAAAATCATCTCAACGTGATGAAATGCCGCAAAACATAATTCAAGTGTGTGAGATTTTCGACATTTGGGGCATAGACTTTATGGGGCCGTTCCCATCGTCTCATGGTAACAAGCATATCCTCGTCGCGGTGGACTACCTTTCTAAGTGGGTGGAAGCTAAGGCTTTACCTACTAATGATGCTCGTGTGGTAGTGAAGTTTTTGAAGCAACTATTCTCTCGGTTCGGAACCCCTCGTGCTATTATAAGCGATCGTGGAACCCATTTTTGTAATGACCAATTCGAAAAGGTCTTAAGGAAATATGGAGTTACTCATCGTCTTTCTACGGCTTATCACCCGCAAACGAGTGGGCAAGTCGAGGTTTCGAACCGAGCTTTGAAGAGGATTTTAGAGAGGTAAATTGGAGAAAACCGTGCTTCACGGTCCGACAAACTCGATGACGCTTTATGGTCCTTTAGGACCGCTTATAAGACACCTACCGGTTGCACTCCTTATAAGTTAGTCTATGGGAAGAATTGTCATTTGCCCATTGAATTGGAGCACAAGGCATATTGGGCCCTTAAGCATGTAAACTTTGACTTAAAGACCGCGGGAGATCACCGGAAAATACAATTGAATGAATTGGATGAATTAAGAGACAATGCTTATGAAAATTCATTGATTTTCAAAGAAAAGACTAAAAAGTTTCATGATGCAAAGATTAAAAACCGGGTTTTTAACGTTGGTGATCAAGTGTTACTTTTTAACTCTAGACTTAAGATATTTTCTGGGAAATTGAAATCTCGTTGGTCGGGTCCTTTCACCGTTACACAAGTGTTTCCTTATGGGAACATCGAGCTAGCTCAAGATGATGGTCCTAACTTCAAGGTGAATGGACATAGGCTTAAGCACTACTTTGGTGGGAAATTCCTTCAATGGTTGACCTCGACCAAGTCACCTTCCCCAATGATAATTAGCATTGAGGGGATCGAGTCGAGCTCATGACTCGGTAATCAAAAACGAGGTGCCTCATGGGGGAGATCCCATGCTTATCTTTTTATGCTTACTAATCACTAATAAGGGGACTTGTACCCTTCCAACTCGTTGTCTCGTGGTTGTTTGTGATTGTGTTATCTAGATCATCATCATCTAAGATTGAAGACTCTCGTGTTCGTTTACGTGAGCCTCCATCGTTTGCTTGAAGAAGTTTTTCACAAATCCATTGACATATCCTTTATTGTTCTAACAATTATCTTTTAGCATACTTCATAAACGGCTTTAGATATATTGTTGATCACCCTTACCATGCTAGATCCTAAGCATTCGATTCTTCGTCTCTAGTATGGGGGTGCTCCACCTTTAGACTCGAAACATTGATGACAATGTTTACTTTTAGTATGGGGGTGAATAGATACTCGCTTTGCTACGCCTCACGTTTTCCAACTTTCAATGTTTTGTTTTGTCGCAAATAAGGCTAAAATGGCCAAATTTTAAAAATTTTCTTAATTTTCATAAGTGTTTTTAAGACACGAATGTATATTTTCCGATGGGTAGAATAAGAGCTAATTTTTGACTTGATCGGAATTTGGAGCCATTTATATTCCTTAACCCGCTCAATTCAAGTTTTGCTAGACTTTTATATAGAGAGCTTTAAAACGCGAAAGTCTTAGCTCACTCGGGTTAAGAACAAGAACTTTTCGCAAGTTCCTATAATTGATCCTAGAAAGTCACTTATCAAGGGAACTATAAAATGCATTCTCTAAACTTGAAAAAGTCCAAGAAAGTGCAAGATCCAATAGGTGGCTTGAAAACCCAAAACTTTGATTTGATATAGTCTTAATGAAAGCTAATCCAAATTTGGCTTAATTTTGACTTGCATGGCTAAGTATTCACGAGTCTCTTTAGTTAGAGGTCTTTATATAGTGAAGAACGAGAGATGATAGAGTTAGACAAGTGATCATGCTAAACATAGAACATGAAAATGTTCTTTCAAAAACTCATATGTCTTTAATTGTGGCTTTTTCTTCCCATAAGATCAATGCATTAGGAACAAAAATAGTTGCAATAAGTAAGGTCGTGCGATTTGAAAGGTTACTTAGCCTCTAGCGCAAGATCGTTTAAAAGTTGCTCGGGGTTGAATAGAGTTCATGGCCTAGGCATAACTTATTGAAGCGGGACGCGAAGATTGGTGATTATCCAAAAAGGCCCTAACAAGGCATGAGGAGCTCTATTTTGTTGCTAAAGATCCAAGATGATGTGAAGTATCATTTTTCCTAAATCAATATGAAGGATCGAGACACACGATGAAAAGCAATTAGTCCCCTAAAGATCATGGAGAAAGTCTATCCAAAAAGGCCCTAACAAGGTATGAGGATAAATATATCCAAGTCCGAAAAGGAGGCGGATCGTTGTATATCAAAGTCCAAAATAGAGATTGAAGAAAAATGATGAAGTCGTGGTCCAAATATGAAGAATCTCTCAAAAACGTCAAGTGAAGAAATTCCAAATATATGAAGAGAAGACCATAATTTCAAGAACGTCTTCCCAAGATTTGAAGTATGAAGTGCATGCCAAATATCGGTCCGAGAAAGGTCTCAAATCGAGAAACGAGTTATGCCAAGATATGAACTTAAGGAGATACACGAGAAGCCGTTTTAAAAGATTTGTCCTTCGGCTAATTATCGATTAAATCGTGCTACTTTGCTTTCGGACTAATAACTACTCAAATAATTCAATATGAATCACTTGTGATCCATGACAAATAGTTAAAAAATGCTAGTAACCCATTTCTTTTTATAATAACTAGGATTGCGGGGAGAAAAAGTATTACACAATTTGGACGTATGAGTAGTGTTAGTATTGTGACTTGTACCAACAATGATCTCGTTTTTGCACTTAGCATGAAATGTATGACAAACAAGGATGACGAAATTTACTCCAAGGGACATTAACTTGTTCTTATTCTTTGACCCTAAAAGTCACATTCGTGATGAAAATCATACATTATGTCTTTCCACATCTTCGTAGTATTTTTGCAAGTCTTTTACTCTTAAATAAAGGTTAATAAAATTGAAATTTGGTGATGCTTAGATACTTTATTCTAGCATTGCGTGAGGGCACGGCAATGGCTTAGTATGGGGGAGTGATGAGATGGCATTTATACATGATCTCATCGTTCTTTTCGGGCTTTAAATGCACAAAAATGTCATAAAATACCATATATATGCTTGTGTTTGTTTACTTGTGTATTTTAGGTATGGATATCGTGAAAAAGACAAAAGATCACAAGAAACAAGGAAAAACGGACACAAGAAACGAAGCCGTACAAAGAACCGGGCCCTAGTTCATGAATTATCCAAGATTTACCCTTGAATACTTAAAGATATGCAAGATTGACCCTCAAACAATGAAGAAATGACACTTAAAACCCTTGTGAAATCATAATTACAAGTTTGGTCCCTTAAGTTTGTCAAAATTGCAAAAAGGTCCTTCAACTTTGAAGAAATGGCAAGATTAGTCCCTCATCAAATCTAGTTTATCAGTTATGGTTCTTCATGAAGACAAAGATGCATTGAAGACCTTTGAAGATCAACAAAGTCCAAAATCAGTCCTTCAATTATGAAAACATGGCAAAAATAACCCTTTAAACCTTTTTGGAAAAGTTTGGTGGCAAAAGTATGAAAAATGAAAGTTTATTAACAAAGAAAAGGAGTGTTATGGCTGAATAAAACTTCACCAAAACACAAGGGCTACTACTGCCATTTCCCAAAGTTTAAACACAACAAACACACGCCAAACACCTTTTTCCTACAAAAACGGATCAAAACCTTACTGTTTACCATTCATCCCACCCAGTTACCATCCCACTTAAAACAAAGGGTAAATTTCAATTACCCTTACCCACGCTTAATTCACACGCCCAGAAACCCATCCCAACCTTAAACCCCTCACTCCCACTCACAAAAGGGTCCCACACCCAAAACCGTTTCACCCATCACATGACAACATTCTCTCCAAGGCTTGCCACGTGTCAGGATCAACGGCCAAGACTCCTAGCTTAACCCCAAAGCTAAGATAAACCTCTATGATCATTTTGGACAGCTCACATCAAAGAATCATCTAGAAGACCTCAAGGACAATATTGGAAATTTACTTCTTGGGTTTGTGAATAGTGTTAGCATAGCATTTGCCTATAAAAGGAGACCTCAACCTGTGAGAGTCCCTTTGTTCCAGTTTTACCTTTTAAACTTGTAATTCCTTTTCGAAATTTATAAAAGTTGGTATTTTGAGAAAATTGTAATTCCTTTTTATGTTTTTGAAAGTTGGTGTTGTTTAAAGGTGATTCTGAGTTCCATTTGTTGTTATACGTGTGCTTGAATCATTTGGTTCAAGGACGTTTATGTTTGGTAAGTTTTTCAAGTTTAAAAAAGCTTGAAAAGAGGTTTCTGAATTTGCTTATTATTGTGTTCTAACCCTTAGCCAATGGCCTTAAGCTCCTTCAAGCTTGTTGACACCAAGCCTGAGAAGAGTTTTGAGCTCTTGGTTGAGTTGTTTGCTGATTTGTGTTGAAGATATATCATAATCAAAACCTGTTCTACTTTGAACATCAGAAGGTTTTGATATTCCTTTTGGAAGAACCTTGGTCTTGTTCTAGTTGTTGAACAAGGTCCAAGGAGCATAGCTGGCCCTCCTAGGATGTTGTGGAGGGCAGGTGATAGGTGTGAAAACACCCATCCTTTTACCACTTATTTCTTGCTAAAACAAGACCAAAACGCGTATTTAATGTCATTTGTTTGGAATTATGCGTGGTTTGTGTGTCTGTTGTGTTTTCAGAGCCAAACGGATAAATATTGAAGAAAACATGGGATTGCACGGGTTTTATCGAAGAAAAAGACTCAAGCCGAAGTCTATTGTCCAAGAGATGCAAAAGATTTGAAGTCAATGGGCCTATTTGAAGATTTATCGAAGAAAAGGACCAAAGATGGAAGATTTACATATGTCGAAGGAACTCAAGTCTATTAAACGAAGAAATTAAAAGACGAGTTGAATTTAATCGTCGACAAATCCCGAATCAGAATCGAAAACGTCAACTTTACTGAAAAGACGATAAGACTAAAAGAAAGGAAGAAAGCCCACTCACCAACCAACTACACCTCCTATAAATAGGACATCCCTCCCGCACATTAGACTAGTTTTTTTCATTCCAGTTTCTTTTCTTTTCTTTCATAGGAAGCCAACACCATTAAGGTGTTGGTGATTTTTCATTTTTTGAATCTTTAATCTTGTAAGTTTTTAATCTTTCCTTTTGTTTACTCTACCTTAATCAATCAATATAATCTTTCCATTAATCTTGTTCATCTTCATCTTTTTTATTTAAAGTTTAAAGTTCTTATTTGGTTGATTTTAATCTTCAAAAGTAAGTGGGTTTTGAGTTTTTTTTGTTTTGATTTGATGTTTATTGTTAGTAAATGATTGGTGATTAGTTTTGTTTAAGCTTTGGTTAAAAACTTGGTTGATTTTGGCTTAAATCGTGTTCTTAAATTGTTATTGTTCTTCGCATCTTCATCTTGCCCAGATTCCGAATGAACCACTTTTCTTAATTATTCCGGATCAGTTACTTATTCCAAATCAAGCACTGTTTACTTTTATTCCGAATCAAGATTGTTCATCCGGAATATTTTATATTCCGGATCAAAGCCTTTCATCCGGAATAATCAATTATTCCGGATCAACTCTTTTATTCCGAATCAACCCCATTATTCCGGATCAACCCTTATTCCGGATCAACCTTCATATTCCGGATCGCATTTTATTCCGGATCACCAATTTTATTCCGGATCACCTTTCATTCTGAATCAAGCAATTCCTTTCATTCATTCCGAATCAAATTTATTCCGGATCAGTTAGTTCATCCGGAATAATCAATATTCCGGATGAGTGGCATTATTCCGAATCAAGGTTTTTAAGAAAATATTACGAATCAAGCTTTTATCTTAGATATTCCGGATCAAGCATACATTCCGAATCAAGCAATTTTTCAGTAAGGTTATTCTACTGTTTAACCGTTTAATTGTTTAATTTTAATTCAAGTTTTATTTCATTAACTGTTTTTGGTTTAAATCTTTATTTACTTCACACATTTACCTTTTTAGTAGAATAGAAAACCAAACCCCTTTTTAGTAACCAAGAACAACTATTCCACTTTGAACCGTGATCAATTCGAGAAGATTCCGAGAATATATTGAACCCATTACAAAAACCTTGTATCAGCAGGTATAATCACTTGTTTAAGATTCCTCTAAAAATTTCATGTTACTGCCTGTTTTGCATTTTGGTATATGATTTGGTGATTCTGTGTTTATGCTTTGTGTTTTATGGTTGCAATCTGTTAGTTGTCACCTAGTGTAGCTGTTTGAATGATAAAATCAGTAGGTTGTGTTTAAAAATCACAAGTTGCTTTGCAAAGTGGTTGATTAAGGACTGTTTAGGATTACTGGTTCATAAGGCCTTGTGGCCTTGTGCCTTTGGTTCTTAGGGTTTGGGAAGTCTAAACAAGTTATTTTGAATAAGTTTTAGTCATTGGTTAAGTTTCTGAAAGTCTGGAAAAAGGATTGGAAGTTTTGCTAAAATCTGATAAAAGTGCTTTTGAGATTGGTCAAACACATCAGATCCAATAACTTCTTTGTTACTCGGATCTAAGGTCTGAAATCAGGTTTGGGAATAGTTTGGGTGATAAGCTATCTATTGGTTATCTGGTTATTAAATTTGGTGGCTTATTGTGTTTGTTATAGCTTATCAAAGTTGGCTGAAGGGGTCATTTGCATCAGCAAAGTGACCACCTCATTTGGTGTTGCATTGTGATTTCTAGCATAAGGATTGTTGCTTTGCTGCTTGGATCCTATTTGTGTGCTGCTTGTGAGGTTATTTGGCTACTTGGATTTATCTGTTGATAGCTTATAAGCTTACTGGCTTATTGGCTTATTTGTGCCAAAACTTGTCAAGTCTACTCAACTGGTAGGCCTTAATTCACAAGGTTTGCACTCAAACCTTGACCAGCAGGGTGAAAACATAGTCTAAATACTTCATTAAGTCTTTCAACGTCCATTTTGTTCCTGTCAACGTTTGAATTTCACTTATCAGCGTTTGACTTTTGGTCAAACTTGGTCACATAGCTTATTGAATCTGTTTTGCTTATTGGTACATGCAACAACTTAGTTTTTGTAGAACTCATTTTTCTCAGCTTAATATCAAGTCTGGAAGGTTACAAGTCTTTTGGTTAAGCGTTTGCTAGGAAACTAGCTTATTTGGCTTTTTTAGAGTGCTTATTGGTTCTCACAGCTTATTCTACTTGGCTTTTTTTGATTTTCTTGATTGATTATTCTTAGTTAAGCTATTTGTGAGCTTTTGCAAAAAACTAGAGCTTCTGAGGTGCCCTAAATCTCAAAACCGACAATTTTGTTGTTTTGTGGATTTATACTTTGCTTATTTCTGGCTTACTGAGTGTGCTTTTTCAAAATTTCTTTTTACAGATCTCTTTAGTATCCCAAAAGAAGGTTGTGTGTCAAATTAGAGCTTATGGCATTAGCTTATTGCTTAATGGGCTTAAAAGCCCAATAAGGATAAGCTGTTTGCTTAATAAGCTGTGATAAACTCACTTTCAGCTTTTGAGCCTTCAGAGTTTTGTGTTTAGAATTGAATTTTGAGTCAGATTGGGCTTTTCCAAGTCAATTGGGCCAAGTTTGACTTTTTAGGCTAAAAAGCCCATTAGTGTTGACTGTTTTTGGTTTTGGCCCATTTGAGGGCCCAATAGGGGTATTCTGGTTATTTCACTTTCATTTTCTGTTTAATTAGGTCAAAATAAACTAGTTTGCAAGTTTTTAGAATTTTTTTATAATTTTTGGATTTTTAATATTATTTTATTATTATTTTTCAAATTTCACATTTTTGCACTTTTTATATTTTTCTTAGCTTAAATACATTAAAATAGGATTTTTGCAACTTTTAGATTAATTTTATCATCTTTAGATTAATTTTTATAATTATTTTAAGTTTTAAAAGTTTTTAAATCATTTTAAATAGTTTTTATTAGTTTAAAATTTTCTAAAAATAGTTTTTAATCTTTTAGGGTCATTTTAGAGGTTTACCAATTGAAAAATCTTTATTTGGGCTTTTTGATAATTAATTTATTTTTAGGGCTTTAATTAGCATTTAAAAATTGAATATTTAATTAATTAAAAGGTTTGAAAAAGTTTTGGTCATTGGTAAACTCTTAGTTTATTTATTTTGATTTTTGGTGAATTTTTGGTAATTTTTAGAATTAATTTTTATTTTAGCTCATTTTACGGTTTTACGTTAAGTCGTAGTAGTAATTAATTTCACGTCTTCGTCATTCTCTTTTCTCATCCCCTTCTAACCAATATTAATCTCAAACCTTGCTACATTTTAGTCACACACATATACCTCCTTGGGAAACGAACTTCACTTCACTTAGGGTCATTTGTACACGGTTTTCTTAAACCGTCGTATTTAATACTTTCCCTATTTATCCTCCTTTTCCTAAAGGTGTGGTAAAACACTACAATCATGAGTATTATGGGGGTCCTCACGAGAGTTTTTGTTGTCAACTGATGGATCAAAATTTTTATGAGCCCATTCCTTGCTATTATTCCATTCCATCCGGTTTTGACCAATCCCCACTATTTTCTCTCGATAGTGAAAATTTTAGACGAACTGAAACATTGTTCCAACAAATAATGAATCAAGGAAGTGTTGAAATTATTGAAAAAAGCATCGAAGATACCTTGCAAGAAAAGAGACAACTTGATAAAGAGATTAACAATATAACTAATGAATTGGGGATTCGAAGATATAGAGGAGAAATAATTGATGAGGAATTTAAAAGAGATTGTGAGATTAAGATTAGACAACTTTCGCAAAATTATAATGGACTAAGCATTGAGATTCGAAAGAAAGAACAAGCTCAAGAGGAAGCAAAGTATCTTGCTACTCGTGAACTCAAGTGTTCTTTTCTTCATGACGATGACGATGATGAGGATATTTTTGATCTCACTCCATCTCATGACATCACCACTCCTATTCATGATTCTTCCACCGTGGAACCTGACAATTCTCTAAGCATAAGGGGGTGAGCATATTAGCACTATTCTGAAAACGGAATCGGACGAAGTAATAAAGTCTAGTGTTGAGATCCTTGTCGAAAACCCAATAGAGTCCGATGGTATTTCCAATAGAACGTGTGATTTGCCACATTGTGATGACTCTCCTTTTCCAATCACTTTGAGATTTTCTCCAATTCTAATGATGAAAATTGTGATGGAAATGAAGATTTTGAATATGATACGACTTCTTGTGAATTTTCTAATGAGGAGTTCTCCGATTAACTTTCTTATAAAGATGGCATTCACGACTAGGATTATGAGGAGTTTCCCGATGAACCTACTCTTCTTCACCCATTTCCACCGGGAAATGAGGATGATAGTGATCCGGTTTTTGAGAGGTTCACCTTTGAACTTACTCCTTTAGACCAATTTCCACCGGGAAATGAGGTTGATTTTACTATTCCGGTCCTTGAGAAGTTCTCCGATGAACTTACTCATTTAGATGTGGAAGACGTGATTCTTCGAGAAAAATTATCTAACGTCTATCTTCTCATTTCTAAAATCGAAGCCTTGAATTCTAAGCCTAATGCCAAGTCTTTCTCTCAATCTCCTACCCCCTTGAGGATAGTGATCCGTTTATGGAAGAAATTGACACTTTTCTTGCTTCAAATGATTCAGTACCACCGAGTGTTGATGAACTTGACCCGGAGGGGGACGCTCTCTTTTTAAAGAATTTACTTGATGATGATTTTGTCCCAAGTCCTCCTTCCACCCACTTTGACCTTAATGTGCGGGTTTTTCATGTGACTCATATTGAGTATCATGACCCCTTTGTTCACATTCCAAAGAGTGATAAGGGCAACAAAGTCATGCATGTTGATACCACTATAGTTGAGACTTTTATCCCACCATTACCATGTGCTTTATATGATTATGGATTAGCAAGGGGGGAAGACATCGTGTTGTCTATTCCTTTCTCTCCCGAGGACAAGGTATTTGACCCCGGAATCATTGATTTAGGGAAATCTCGGCCTTTCATCGATGCAATAATTGAAATACTTTTCGATCATTTTGGTGCGAGTATATCTCGGGCAGCATACTATATCCATTTCGTGATTTGTGACCACCATCTCTTTTTGGAGAATTGTGTTAGAGTTTCATCCTTTCATTTGTCATACGACAACAAGGATGTGATCTTTGACCCCGACATCGTGCTTTATTATGGATTTTATTCCAATATGCCGGTTTTCACCATTTTCCCTAAGGACCAATGAATGCGGGGATCGAGTCGAGCTCATGACTCGGTGAAAAAAAACGAGGTGCCTTGTGGGGGAGTCCCATACATTCTATCTTCTTTCTATTTTCTAACACTAATAAGGCTTGATCTTTTCAAGCTCGTGCTCGTGTTTTGTTGTGTTGTGAATCTTAGGTATAACCCTAATCATTGAACACTCTCGTGTTCAGTTTTTGCCGGTCTACTCGAGCTTCCGTACTTTGATTGTCAAAAAGGGGCATTCACTATCCTTTGATTTTTATCAACTAACGTTTTATCTAGAAGCATAATTAATAAACGGCTTATAGATTTGCGTGCTCTTACCATGTTAGGACTTTTGCATTCGACTCTTCGTGTTTTAGCAAGGGGTGTTACCCTTGAGCTAGGAAACATTGAGGACAATGTTTGGTTTTAGCATGGGGGATTCAATCGATACAATCACTTGCAATTGCTTTTGTCGTGTTCAAACGTAATCATTTTTCTCGTTTTACATAAAAATTTTAAATTTTTGGTGTTATTTTGTGTTTAATAATAAAGAAAATAACTATTTTTGACACAAATGTAGGCTTTCCGTTGGCGAAAATAAAAATAGTTTTTGACTCGACTTGGTTTTTACCTTAGCTTTTTCCTTAATGTTTTTAAATCAAGTTTTGCTAGACTTTTATATAGGAAACTTTAAAACGCGAAAGTCTTAACTCATACGAGGTTAAGAACAAGAACTTTTCGCAAGTTCCTATAATTGATCCTAGTAAGTCGTTTATCAAGGTAACTTTAAAATGCAAATTCTAAAACTTGAAAAAGTCTAAGAAGATGCAAGATCCTATAGATGACTTGAAAACCCAAAACGTTGACTTAATTGGCTAAGTGTCCATTACTCTCGCATTTTTGAGATTTTACAATATGGAGAACAAGGAATGATAAAGTTTAATCATAAGTTTAGAGGTTAATTCTTCCTTGTATAAGTATTTTTGTGTTTGATTCTATCTCCTCGTATTTATTTTCCACACTTGAATAATAAATTGCTTAATAAATGAAGTTTTTAAAAGTTTGGGATTAATATCTTAACTCGTAATTCCTTCTTTTTCTTCCCTTGTAATTAGAGTAAGAAAACATTGAGGGTGTCAGCGTCATGGACTTTTTGATCATGGGATTGCGGAAATTTGGCTTACTATATATATCATAATAATAAGAAGAATAAATAAAAACATGTTCTCTATGAGCCTTCGGGTGGGAGTCATGTAGCACTAACCTTGTCATTAGAGCCTTAGGGTGTATGACATGGTGACGTGTTTAATAAAAATTGCTTCATCATCATGAGCCTTAAGGTGGGATGGTGAATGTCAATTCCCTTATTTATGTCCAAGGAGCCTTCGGGTGTGGATTATAGATAAGTAGCACTTTTACATCTTAAAGAGCCTCAAGGTGTATGATGTAATTGTTGCTAAGGCCATTAATAAGGTCAAAATTGACTTTGGAGGATTTATTGTTGCTTTAAGTAGTCCTATTAGCGAAATTTCGGATCCGGGGATTTATCCCTCAAATCGTGTTAATTTACCCTTGATGTGGGCTTTCTTTAGTGACAACGGTTTTTGAAGTCGAGGTTAGGTTTTGAGTGTTGGGTTTACACCGTTTTGCCTTCATTTTTGGACTAATAAATATCAAATAAGTCAAATGAGCCTTTGGGTGAATGACAATATTTAAAATCTAAATATACAATTAGGAATAAAAGGAGATTGAGTTTAACACAAATTACTTGTATGAGTGGTCTTAACATTGGGACTTATGATTGACAATGATCTTGTTTTTTAAACTTGGCATGAAAGAGTGAAAAGTCGAGGACGATGAATCTATTTGAGTTTTATGATCCTAAAAGTTATTTTTCATATAATGAAAGCATTACATTATGTCTTTTTCAAAATAAAATGTCAACAGTCAAATAAATTGTAGTTAGTAGCTTTATTTTATCATTACGTGAGGACACGACAATTGCTTAGCAAGGGGGAGTTTGATATGAGTGTAATTACTCATATCATTTGTATCAATAAACAAACCTAAAATGCATAAAATGTATAAAAATGGCCTTGTATATGCTTGTTTCTTGTTTCATGTGTGTAGGTACCGAAGATCACGAAAACCGGCAAAAACGGCACGAGTTTGAAGAAAGATCAAGAAGCCAACAATCAAGTTCGTTTTCGCGGTTTTATCAAGTATGAGCCAAGTGGGACCTACAATTGCTTATTGGGCCTGAAAGCCCAATATTTGATATAGTTTGGGACAAAGCCCAAATCATGGCCCAATTTGACAATAAAAAAAAGGATGGAAATATGTTTTTAAGTCCAACATGGCCCAGAATCTATAAAATATAAGACGATGGAGAAAATATGTTCCAAGCCCATATTAATAAACATTGAAATGTTCTAGGCCCAAGTCCATAATTAATATATGAGACGGTGGAAAATAATTTGGGAATTTTGGGTTATTTAACCTTTGAGGTCAATGCTATTCAGTCAAAACCACGCATAAATAAATAAATAAAAAGTCGTGACTGAAAGGAATTTGGGGATGAACATCACCAGTAAATAAAACCTTAGAATTTAGGGATTTCCAATCTAAGCCTCAATTGTATACACGCGCCTATGATTCAGTATATTCAGGGTATGATTAAGCGTGTGATACACTTAGAAGCTTAGTACCAAGTGCCAGGGTGGGACTTGGTTGCATCACTCCTCTCCTATGATTGGTTGATTCTACTGCTACCAGCAAAAAGGGCCAGTAATATCATGCCAAGTAGGCTTCAAAGAAACACAACTAGCACTACCTTGTGCCACGGTGGCAATCCGTGTACACAAAGATGTGTCTCAACCATTAGATCAAAGAAGAAAAGAGAGAGAATAAGGAAGAAAAGATCCAAAGGTCAAGATTAACTTCTCATAAGCCTCACCCTTCTATGGTTCGCCTATATAAACTCCCAAAAAATATTGTAATCAGCATTCTTTATTTTATTTTTACTGTTATAATGCTTAATTGTAGTTAGGAATTTGTTTTTTTAAAATAATGTAATGAATGTTTAAGTTAATGAAAAGTTGAATTTCAGATTTGTCATCTCTTTGTCTCATGTATTTATAATTTCTTTTAAATTTACTTGCGTTATTTTAATCTACAATCGAATGTTATAAGAGTTGAATGTTTACATAAGCTCTCATCATAGCTTAAGTGAACGTTATAGAGTAAAATAGGGGAATATTTATGTTTATCCCACTGGATAGATTAAATCAAATGATGCTACTGGTTCCATTCAAATTGGTGGTTCGAAGTGCTTTCGTTTGATGGTGGTATGTGGTTTGACGCTTATTTTGATGGTATGATCGTAATTTGGAGTCGATTTAGATAAGTCAGCTCAGCGTGTGACTTCTACATCAAAGGGGTCTGCGAAAATAAAGGTTAAGCTCGTGTTATTTTCATTTATAAACTTTAGTTTAAATTGTTTGAATTATGTATTTGTAGATCTGCTTATGTGTATGCTGATGACTTTTGAGTGAAATTTTGTTTTCATTTGATTTGCTATTGTGTTTTAATATCTATAACATTTGGAATAGTTGTATGCTGATTATTGTAACTACATGGTTTAATCTGATAATGTAATGTTGTATGTTGCTATTTTTTGATTTAGGTAATTGGTGAGTTTTAGCAATTCAGTCTGCTGTTACTCAAGAATCTCAGTAATTTTATTAGATACGAAGGTTCCTGACTGGACTTTATGCAGTGATTTAGATTGCTG
Source organism: Glebionis coronaria (assembly GCA_025667525.1). Taxonomy (NCBI): domain Eukaryota; kingdom Viridiplantae; phylum Streptophyta; class Magnoliopsida; order Asterales; family Asteraceae; genus Glebionis; species Glebionis coronaria. Next base: position 132,643,680 of record CM046880.1, on the reverse strand, counting down.
TGTTTATTTAGGTTCACTGAATTGGTTTCTATAACTGATATAGGATATGATCTGCTAGTATATTAGGCTGATGATAAATTGGGCTTCATATTTGTACTGCTGAATCTTGAAGCTTTTATCTGCATAAATTAATTGTTTTTTAGTTGATTTATCTTGTTTAAGAACTGTATGATTGATTCTACTTGTTTGATTTAACTGAGTGTAGAAGCTGCTTATTTTAACTTTTGGTAATTACCGATATCGCTGTTACTTTTCATAGATATCCATGTTCTTTGATAATTGTGTGACTGTTACTTGAGTTGTCTGTTAATTCTGATTGCTGATAATGATTTTTTTTAAACTGATAGCTGAAATATTATTAAGAAAGGATTCTACTCATTGTGGAGTTATGTTTTTGATGTACTGTATACTTAAGCATTTGGTTTCATATCATACTGATATTGGTGTGTGATTATAAGGTTTACTGAGTTGTTTATCTGTTTTCTTTCTTACAATTTTACTGTATGTTTTTAAAAATATATAATTGCAAAAAAATGTCATTCCAGAGTCTCGAACTCGAGACCCCATTGTCCACTGCCAAACGCATTTACCAACTGGGCTAGATTGATGTTTTTGTAATACTTTGCTTAATATATCTAATATACTTTTAATATTTTGAGCTGTCAGTTTTAATTCATACGTTTTCATTAAATTAGTTAAGTCTATAATTTTAAATAATAAGTAAAATTATTTTGTTTTGATAAATTTAAGTTTTAGTTAATTAGTTTAAAATCATTAGTTAAAAAAGGTATATAATAAATAAAAGTTTAAAAAAATATAAATAAATATTTTATTACTTTTAAAATTTAAATTGTTTTAAAATTGCTTTAATTTATTTTGTTTTAAATAATTTTGATTTAATAAATGTTTATTTAAATAATTTTGTCTAATTAAATAGTAAAAGTAAAGTTAAAATAAAAAAATTAAATAAATAAACAAATAAAATAATTTTGTTTAAGTAAATCTGTTTCAAAATAAAAAGTAAAAAATATAATACAGATTTAAAAATTTGTTTTTTTAGATTTTAATTCGGATACGATTCATGCACTTTAGGTTTAAAACTTGTAGGATTAGATTAGATAAAAACCGAAATCAAATTCAAATCAATTGTCCAATTCAAATCAAAAGTCTCAAATTTATAAGTTCCTTGTGTACAACGAACCGGGATCACTCTCGTGTTTAATAGATTCGTCTTTAGCTTATTTATGGATTATTACCTTTTCTTAAAGGTAATTTCCTAAATTTACTCTATAACATATTTAATTAAAATACACCGACACTTTCTCGATAGATCACTCACACTTCTATCTCTAATGACTTGATCGACTTTTGGCGTGTTGTGTGAAAAGCAAGAGTCCCTAGCAAAGTTAAATTGTTTATTTGGCGAGCATGGAATAATTATGTGCTTACTATTGACAACCTATAATCTCGGGCTTTGAATCAAACATCATCTTGTACTAACTATGGCGAGGCAACAGAAACTATAGTACATGTCTTGTTCAACTGCTCATCAGCTAAAGAGGTATGAAACCGTTGTAACTTTGATTGTTTTCACGATACACAAGGGGCTGTCACATTTCATGATGATATTGTGCGGGATTGTGGACGAAAAGAAACAAACACTTTGTGTTTCATGGTCAATTGAAAGGTAGGGAGGGGAATGTGGAAGTTTTAGCGAACTCAGTGTTATCAGACTATCATAAGGCCAATAAGAGAGAAAACGCTAGTAGACTACATAACACTCATACAAGTGTGTGGTTAAGGCCAGAAGTAGATTTCATAAAAATAAAGTTTGATGTTTCATGGAGTAAAGAATCTAGATTGGCGGGTTTGGGCTTTGTAGCTCGCGACTACGATGGTGAGATCTTATTCTCAGGTGCTCGTTTAGAGTATTATGCAACCTCCCCCCTTGGAATTGGGCCATGAATCACGCACTTAATAGAAGGCACTCTCACGTTATTTTTGAGACAGACTCATTGTGTCTAGTATAGGCGCTTCATAATAAAGTCATTTTGCTACAAATTGCGAGTTTTTTCTCAGACATATTATCGTACTCACTTGGTTTTCGACGTTTGTAGTTGGTCTTTTGTTAAACGTGAGAGAAATATGGTAGCTCATAGCATTGTTTCTTTGGTGCTGAGTTGTTCTTACGAAATTACATTAGACGGTGTCTCAAGTTATGCGAATGTATGGATGATCAAAGATATATCATCGTCTAATATGGAATAAAATCCCATTCCCCTTTATATAAAAAAAACAAAATAACTTTGCCATGAAGTTTTGATTTTCAATTATTAATTTTTTTGTTACCTAAAATAAAAAGATACTAAGAAAGAAACGCGTTAAGTTGATTAAAGTTGGAAATCTCAAGCACCCGTAAATCAAGCTTCTATCACGAGTAGAAAATCATAATGTCGCTGACTTAACATAGAAGCTAGTATTTGAAAGCAACCATTGTCAGCAGCACAGTTGTGGTACTAGACGGCCAAAAGAATATTTAATTCAACAACTATAAGCCATTGGTGGGACCCACTTTGATGAATCCGCCATTACTGCTCCATCACAACTTCAACACTACCTTAATAAACTAATCATATATTCATCCTTGTTAAGATAACTAATTAATCATACATACATTGCAAAACCAATGCCTCAAAAACATTAGTTTTGGTCTCTAAATTTGTGTGGTGTGTGCGTAAAGTAAAATGGCGGGAGATGCAAGTGAAGGAAGTAGACAACTTGATCAAACACCAACATGGGCTGTTGCTAGTGTGTGTGCAATTATCATCATCATTTCCATTGGTTTAGAGAAACTTCTTCATAAACTTGGAAAGGTATTCATGTTATATTTTCATGACTTTCGGCTTCTTATTTTTAAAGTTTTTTCGGGTTTCTTTGTATTAATGTTGAGCTAATAATTGTTGTAAGATTGTACATTGAGGATAAATTGTTGGATGAAATGTTCATGCATGGAATTTCTGTGTCTCTAACTAACTTCTGTTTTCATCTTCTATATGCAAATATGAATATGTTTCTTTGACTTTTACATCATAAATTTCAGAATGCTCGATTTTGTTTTTTTTTTCCCCCTAATTTCTGTTATATATGTTCAGAATTGCTTATTTGGACGTTACAAGTAGTTGCTATAGAATTGCTGATTGCTTTTAAGGTGGTCGGGAATTCACAATGATATAAACAGCAGGGTGAAGGGGGCAGTACGTCATGTCTTACGTGCCTAGAATTTGATTGTGTTTTTGTATTATGTAACCTAGGCAACTATATATAGTGTAAAAATTCTAACGAAACTGTACACGTGTTCTAACAGAAGCTAAATAAATAACATATTCAAAATAGCTTATTTGGTAAACAGGTACTACGTAATTTTGAATTCACCTAGAATAATGATGAGTTTTAAATAAGCAGTCTGAGAGTCCTTATTGACAACAACTTGTTTCATCCTTTATTAGCAGTCTCATTTCATTACCTGCCTTATATGATACTTTAACCGCAACCATAAATCTTGGGTTGATATGGAATACACTTGCTCTATGCTGTATATGTATAATGTTACTAATACGATGAAAATCTTAATCAGTTTTTCACAGAAAAGCACAAGAAATCTATGTTTGAAGCTTTGGAGAAGGTCAAAGCTGGTAATTATATACTAGTACTATATATCTCATTCTTACTATTACTCCGTATAATTTAACGTATGAGTTTGTGATATATTAACATTGTTTCTTTGGAACTGTGTAGAATTGATGGTTCTCGGGTTTATTTCGCTACTATTGACATTCAGTCAATCATACATAGTCAAAATATGCATCCCTGATAGTGTTGCTGATACGATGTTGCCATGTCCTGTGAGAGATAAATCTAAAAAGGACGAGAAAGGAGAAGTAAGCCATCGGTTGCTTCTTTGGCATGAGCAGCATGGTAGATCTTTAGCCTCTTCGTCAGGTTCATCTTGTGAAGTGGTACTGTTGATACGAGACACTCTTTATAAATACTATTTATATGAAGAAAATAATTCCAGAAAACCAATTCGTTTTGCATTTTTGCATGATTGATTGTGAGCTAAAAATTTGATAACTTGACAGGGTAAAGTACCTATCATAACCATTGATGGACTGCATCAGTTGCATATACTCATATTCTTTCTTGCCGTCTTACATGTCTTATATAGTGCTGTCACTATGGCTCTTGGAAGATTAAAGGTACACTCCCCTAGCCTGAATATAACTCCCGTGATTTAGTTTGCCTTTTATTTCACTGTGCAAGGTAATCTGAATGTCTGTTTAACAGTCAGCTTTAGGTGTTTGCGCAAACTGATTACATTATGTTTTCTTGATTAATTATCATCAATTTGATCAGACATAGATCACTGGACAAACTGATTACTTTAACTGTAGAATTATCTAACCATCCCTAGCTTTAAGCTACAATGATGACTTTGAGAACGCACATTCAAATCCAAACACCCCTACTCTTCTTTCAAAATAATGCAACAAACCAACAATGCAGCATATTTTCAATGCACCTAAACTGATGCTCTAAAGTCTTCATGTACCTGTTCTGATGCAGTGATGATATTTGGCAAACAGGTAAATTAAAAAAACGAAACGGGTGACTTTTTATTTATCACCATTATGTATATGCTTAAATATATGCAGATCCGTGGATGGAAGCAATGGGAGGGGGAGACTTTGTCCCATGACTACGAATTCTCAAATGGTATACTCACTTTATAATTTTTTTCTTCTAAAATAGAAATACACACTAAACCGATATGACTACACTGGCTCTAAACCATGATGGAAAACTATACAGATCCGACAAGATTCAGGCTAACACACGAGACATCTTTTGTGAAATCTCACACAAGTTTCTGGACTAGATATCCTTTCTTCTTTTACATTGTAAGTAACTGAAATTTGTGGTAAAACATATTTTCTTCAACTTTGGTTACACCATTCTAAACTCCATTGAGTTCGTTTCTTTTTTCTGCCAGGGATGCTTCTTTCGTCAATTTTTTAGGTCTGTTAGCAAGTCTGACTACTTGACCGTCCGGAATGGGTTCATAAACGTGCGTCTTTGGTTATCTTTCTTAGAATATACATTTTGTTGGCTCTACTTAAAGCAAATATTTGTTCTATTGACATAGGTTCACTTAGCTCGTGGGAGTAAATTTAACTTCCAAAAGTATGTTAAGAGGTCATTAGAGGATGATTTCCAAGTGGTTGTAGGGATCAGGTGCCGTATCTCTTTGAACAGTGTTCTTTAAGATAATGGTTGGCTTATGATGTTTGACTTATTGACTTTTTGTTGTCTGCAGTCCCATACTTTGGGCATCGTTTGTATTGTTTTTGCTTCTCAATGTTAATGGTAAATTTATTACTGCACAACAAGTTGTTCTTTAAGTCGTATAACCAATTTTTGTATGACGGAGTCGACCTACGACTTCTGTTGAAATCTTTTAAATTACAATGCTAAAATTTGTGAAACTTGCAGGATGGCAAGCTATGTTTTGGGCATCATTGCTTCCATTAGTCGTAAGTGCCTTTTTTTTCTGTGTGTTCTGCGTTAAAAAAAAACTTGCATTTTTAGATTAATATGCACAATGTATTATCACATTATATGTGTAGGTTATCTTAGCAGTTGGAACAAAACTTCAAGCAATCTTAACAAAAATGGCTCTTGAAATTACTGAAAGACACGCTGTAGTACAAGGGATCCCGCTCGTGCAAGCCTCTGATAAACATTTTTGGTTCTCAAATCCACATTTAATTCTACATCTTATACACTTTGCTCTGTTTCAGGTAAGCTTACAACGTTGTTTGACTTTATGTTGTTTAACGTTTTCTGAGTCCTTGTTTAAAACAAGAAAAACTTGTATACCCAAATGGATACCATCATTCTACTTTTGTATGATAGTAAATAGGAAGCAGCAAGTATTCAACTAGACACTTTCCAAATGCTGAAACATTGAAATCTTCATACATACAGTATCTTAGATTATTGCTACTAATGTTTTTGTTGGTTTATTGTGCTCACAGAATGCATTCCAAATAACATACTTCTTGTGGATATGGGTAATGATCTATCCCTCCCCAACCTCTATGAACCCAATGGTGTATCAGGGCCATTTTTCTTTTTTCACGGGTATTTTAAAAGTTCATATAAGCCCAGTGACATATTTTTTTTTTACACATGCAGTATGAATATAAGATCGGTTCTTGCTTCCATGATGATTTGAGACTCGTTATTTTGAAACTTATTATTGGGTAAGAGAATTTATTCCCCGTGAAAGGAGCCACATTGTCATACTCAGGCCATATATATTCTTATGTTTTTGTAGAGTTGGGGTTCTCATAATGTGCAGCTACATAACACTACCGCTTTACGCCCTTGTATCCCAGGTATAATATATGTCACAAATTTTTAAAAAGGTCAATTTTAATGTCATATAGACTAGTTCCTAAACTTCTTGTTCACTGTGGTATTAGATGGGTTCAAACATGAAGAAATCGATTTTTGATGAACAAACGTCTAAGGCCCTAAAGAATTGGCGAATGGCAGCTTTGAAGAAAAAGCGTGGAGGTGGAGCTGCAAGTGTAGGTGGCAATTCACCACGGGCACTTGGTAATTTAACTTCTAGTCCAACTGCTGCATCATCAGTTACACCGTTAAACCGCTTCAAAACATTTGGACACTCCCCACGATCTCAGGGCTATGAGGAAACTCCTTTTTCAGATTTAGAAGCTGAGCCACAAGCATCCGCCACACACATAATAAACGTGCAAGTGGATAACCATAACGACAAGAAGACTGAATCTAGCATTCCTCGACAACAATATGACAACAAGAACAAGGAAGAAGATTTCTCCTTTGATAAACCTGCTCCATCGTCAAAATAGAAGTAGCCAGGAAAATATTTAGTCCGTATTTGGAGACTAATTTCCACCATAGTGACTTATGATACTTTCCATACAATTAGTATACTTGTTTCTATATAAGATGTGGTTATTTCAATTATCAACAATTTTGTGTGCGTGCATATATCATAAGGAAATTTACTTTGTGAGATCACGACTCGCTTGTAAGCTAAACATAAGACACTCATTCTCTCGCATTATGAGAACACTCAAATTGAAACGGAACTCATCAAAAAATACAGTGGAAAGACTTTTAGTAAAAAAAGTGGACATACTCATAACGAAAAATCACATAAACCACTCGAACCTCACCAATAGCAATTAAATAACGAACACGATGTATATCGGTCTCACTATACTTTATGCGCTGATATTCAACCGGATTAAGTAAACAACACTAGTATTATAAGAAAAACCATAGTAGAAGATAAAGGAGTGTGAAGTATCCTTAACAAATTCGGCAACCAACAAGTCTCAACAACAACGTTAGCAAGACAACGATACTAGGCCTCGACATTAAGCTAAGAAAGTGTCAATTTTCGCTTAGAGAACCAAGTAAGTTGTTGCCAAGAAACAAACAATAACCCGAAGTAGATCAAAGAGTCATTGGACAACCGATCAAATCCGCATCTGAATACACAACCAAAGAAGTAGTAAAAAAGAAATGATAAATATAACCCGTAATCCATAATACCACAAAGATATTGCAAAATCCGCTTAATAGCATAAAAAGTAAACCTCAAAAAAATCATTCATATAACTACATACGCGCTGAACCGCCTAAGTGTTAGCCTGTAGTTATCATGTATTGTATCTGTAGTGGGCTCAAGCCCGTATCTAGAAGATTCTTTGTATACGTATATTATGTACCCTAGCATTTGTTCAATACAGACAACTGATTGCCATAAACCTACATGGTATCAGACCTAAACTTTCGATCCTAAATAAAACCGTAACCAAAACAAATCTGTCGCCTCCACAAAAAAAAAAAAAAAAAAAAAAAAAAAACATTTTTCTTTGTGTTGGTGATTGGTACCTTGATTATCAGTCCACACAATTGTAATATGTGTTGGTGATTCGTGTTTAAGTCATTGAATCCACATCTTATTTTTGTTTCTCTGTGTTCACAATAACCCATTACATCTGTTTCACACCATGACTGGCTCCGCTGCTGCTGCTACTGTTTCTCTCTCAGAGAAACTATCCCTTATTACTCATCATCATCTCCTCACACGAGTTCCAGTTAAACTCGATCTTGACGAATGGAACTTTGGATCATGGGAGTTCTTTTTTGAACAACTTTGTTCCAGTTATGATGTCACTAAATTCATCCAAACTGATACCGATACCACTGGGTCAAGTACTCCAACACCACTCACACCTGAGGAGGTCAAAGTAGACAAAATCATTCTCTCTTGGATCTTCACGACCCTATCTGATGCACTACAAAAACGGCTGGTAATTGCTCGCCCTAAATCTGCCAAAGAGGCTTGGACTCTCATCACGAATATCGTGAAGGACAACAAACGGGCTCGAACTACAGCCTTGAAGGCGGAATTGCGTTCCGTCAAATTTGGCACACAAAGCATGGAAACTTATTTTCAGCAAAATTGAGTCGCTTGTTACCATACTAGCGAGCCTTGATTATCATGTTAATGAAGAAGACGTGGTCCACTATGCACTTGAAGGTCTGCCCGAAAAATACAACCAGGTTTGTGGCTATATGTACTATAAAGACGTCTTTTCGGATCTCAAACAAGCACGTTCCTTGTTGGTTACCGAAGAGATGCGTTTGAAGTCGAAGGATCTTGCTTTCTCCATGGACTCCTCTTCTCCGATGGTTCTTATGGCTGATTCAGGTAATAATCGTGGCACCTCTACTCCTCAAGTTAAGTCATGGCGACCATGTTACAATTTTGCTAAGGGTCTATGTCGATTTTTAGTGAAACGTGCAAATTTGTTCATGATGCTAATGTTAAGCCCAGTTTTCCTAAACATGTTGCTAAGAAGGAAAATACATCTGATGATGTTTTAGTAAAGTTGTTGGAACGTTTAGGTTTATCTAAAAATGTGGATGTGCCTACTGTTAAAACATCCCATTTAAATACTACATCACCACATGCATATTATACTTCTGGTGGGACTACTCAGTTTTACTCTCCAACACCTATGGGGCCGCCACCAGGTTTTGGGTATCCGTCCATAAACCCTGTAGCACCAGTACCCTACCAGATTGCACCAGCCAAACAGATTCACAACCATCAGGCCCAACAGATTTCTCAGCCCACTTCAGCTCCTTTTGTGGGTCAGTCCGCTTCACTAACAGGTTTGCCAACACATGACGCATCAAGTTCTATGGCTTCTACTTCGGGACAGGCCACTACTATTCCGAGTGCTTTTACTGTCGGCACCCTTCATGATCCTACTACTGGAGCTTGGAATATGGATACAGGTGCGAGTTCTCATCTTAATAATTCGGTATCTAATTTAGGTGATGTTTTTAATACTTGCATTTATTCGTCTGTTTCGGTTGGTGACGGTCATCCAATACCCGTCACCAACACGGGCCATAGCATATTGCCAACTCCGTTTAAATCCCTTCATCTAAATAATGTTCTAATTACACCAAACATTGTCAAAAACTTAATTTCCGTTCGTCAATTTGTTCGTGATAATAATTGCACTGTTGACTTTGATGCGTTTGGTTTTTCTGTTAAGGATTTCATGACTCGGCGGGTACTACTCCGATGTGATAGCACGGGGGATCTTTACCCAGTCACAGCTCCTTACATTCCTACAGCTTTTCTTGTCAGTCAGCATATGTGGCACCAACGTCTTGGACACCTAGGAAGTGATGTGTTGCATCGTCTTGTTTCCAATAATTTCATTTCGTGTAATAATGAGAAACCTCCCGTTCTTTGCCATGCTTGCCAGCTTGGCAAACACGTGAGGCTTCCTTTTGTTAGTTCTAGTTATGTGGTTAATTCATGTTTTGACATTATTCACTCGGATGTATGGACTTCACCTATTCCGAGTCTTTCAGGTTTTAAATATTATGTGTTGTTCTTGGATCATTACTCGCACTTTGTTTGGGTTTATCCTTTGATACATAAATCTGATGTTTTATCTAAGTTTCAAATATTTCGTCAATATGTTCGCACTCAATTTAAGTGTGAAATTCGTTCCTTTCAGTGTGATCATGATGGTGAATTCGACAACCGCGCTTTACACAAACTGTTTGATGAGAATGGCATTCAATTTCGGTTTTCGTGCCCCAAAACATCCCAACAAAATGGTAAGTCTGAACGCATGGTTCGCACGATTAATAATCTTATTCGCACCTTACTTTTTCAAGAAAACCTTCCACCAACCTTTTGGGTCGAAGCACTTAACATGGCTGTCCATTTAATTAATATTTTGCCTTCTAAAGCTATTTACAATGACACTCCTTGTACCCGCTTATTGGTTCCAGCCCGGACTATAGCCTTATACGCACTTTCGGGTGCTTGTGTTACCCACACCTTTATCTCAATCATAAACTTGAACCCCGCGCTACACCATCTATTTTTTTGGGACATGCATCTAATCATCGAGGGTATCGATGTCTTGACTTACACACAAATCATATAATTATATCTCGTCATGTTACCTTCGATGAAACCGTTTTTCCCTATGGTTCCAAACCACTCATCACACCCCCTACTTATTCCTTTTTAGATGACTTGCCTGATATCCCCAACCAACCTATTACTCCTCTTCCACAAATTCCTACACCAAGTATTCCTCCTACGTCACTAGTTACACCCACACATTCGACCCAACAACCTTCACCTTCGACCGACAATAACACTTCGAGCCATTCCCATTACAACGAACCTCCTACACCTAATGAACAAAACAATCACTCACCTATTACTACTATTCCACAAAATACTAACCATAATCATATTCCTACTGACGCACACGATGACTCACCACTCATTATTCAAGACCCACCTCAAAACCCTAATCCCGTCTCGGTTCATCCCATGGTCACACGATATCGTGTCGGGACTACTTGTCCTAATCCGAAGTATAATTGTCATGTGTTTACCATCTCGCCTTTACCTAAGTCGTATCATGCTGCGTTTAGTGACCCAAATTGGCAAAATGCTATGCGTGATGAATATAATGCGCTTATTAAAAACAACACTTGGATTCTAGTACCGCGACCCACGGACGTTAACATTGTTCGGTCTATGTGGCTTTTCGTCACAAGTATCTGGCTGATGGTACACTTAGTCGCTACAAGGCTCGTCTTGTGGCGAATGGTAGCACTCAGATTGAGGGGGTTGATGTTGATGAGACCTTTAGTCCGGTCGTCAAACCGGGAACCAATCGGACTGTTCTTAGTTTGGCTGCTTCTTGACATTGGCTGATTCATCAGCTTGTTGTCAAGAATGCGTTTTTACATGGTGATTTATCTGAGACTGTTTACATGCATCAGCCTCCCGGGTTTCGTGATTCTGAGCATCCTGATTATGTGTGTTTATTACAGCGTTCTTTGTATGGGCTCAAGCAGGCCCCTCGTGCTTGGTTTCAGAGGTTTGCATCCTATATTACACGTGTTGGGTTTCATCATAGTCGTTGCGATTCATCTTTATTTATCTACAAACAGGGGAAGGATACTGCTTATTTGTTGTTATATGTTGATGATATTGTGCTCACCGCTTCTTCTGAGGTTTTGTTACAGCAGATTATTACTTCTTTACATACAGAGTTTTCTATGAAAGATCTGGGTTCTCTGAGTTATTTTTTGGGCATCTCTGTGTCACGTGATTCTTCTGGGTTATTTTTATCCCAACGGAAGTATGCCCTTGAGATCCTCGAGCGAGCTCGTATGGTTGATAGTAATTCTAGTCGGACTCCGGTTGATACTGAGTCTAAACTAGGAGCTGATGGTGATCTAGTTTCTGATCCGACATTATATAGGAGTCTTGCGGGTTCTCTTCAATACCTCACCTTTACTCGACCGGATATTTCTTATGTTGTTCAGCAGGTTTGTCTATATATGCATGATCCTCGGGAGCCGCATTTCTCAGCTCTTAAACGGATCTTACTGTATGTTAAGGGTACTTTGGGTTATTGCTTGCAGTTATTTGCTTCATCTACTACATCTTTGGTTGCTTATTCTGATGCCAATTGGGCTGGTTGTCCCACTACTCGGCGTTCCACTTCGGGTTACTGTGTTTTTCTCGACAACAACTTACTCTCCTGGTCCTCTAAGCGTCAACCGACGCTTTCTCGTTCTAGTGCTGAGGCAGAATATCGTGGGGTCGCCAATGCTGTTGCTGAGACATGTTGGTTACGGAATTTATTACGTGAGTTGCACGCCCCTTTATCTTCCGCTAGGCTTGTTTAATGTGATAATGTGAGTGCTGTATATTTGTCTTGTAATCCGGTGCAACATCAACGCACGAAGCACATTGAGACTGACATACATTTTGTTCGAGATTTGGTTACTGCTGGTCAAGTTCGGGTTCTTCACGTTCCTTCTCGTTATCAGTATGCAGATATATTTACCAAAGGATTGCCTACTGCTTTATTTGAAGAATTCAGGTCCAGTTTGAGCGTCCGCTGTTTTCCCGTTCCAACTGCGGGGGAGTGTTAGCCTGTAGTTATCATGTATTGTATCTGTAGTGGGCTCAAGCCCGTATCTAGAAGATTCTTTGTATACATATATTATGTACCCTAGCATTTGTTCAATACAGACAACTGATTGCCATAAACCTACACTAAGAGATGTCAGGACGTATGAGAATAAAATATTGAAGAACACTTGCAAAACTTCGATATAAGGTATGATCATACACATGATCACCATTCGCTCTAAACATTGTATCTATGTCAATAGATGTCTAACAAGAATTACACCTAACCATGTTAGCACATTCAAGAATATCAGAAGTTGTACATGCAACAAAAATACTAAGAAAATACTTTATCGAACAAAGATAATTTATAAAAAAAAACCTAATGCAATGAAGAATAAATTATGTGTAACAAATATGTAGAAGAGGTAATCAAGACAATATAATCAACATACAATAACAAGTAAGGATTATCGTTCCCCTTGTGATAACACAGAATCACGAGTTTGACAAAAACCAACACGTATAATATTAGTAGCAAAACATTAAATACAAGTTCGAAGATCCCGTTAAAGACCATAAAGGAACCTATGTAATAAACATAGATAATGACACTGATGAAGGTGCCGACAACATAGATAATTACAAGGAGGTGCTTCAGATTGAATATTCTATGGATGTGGTGCCCTTCAACTTCTTCTTCTATTACCTGTAGGGTTTAATCCCTTCAAGTGGAAGTAGTTGCTTGTTACCAAAAGGGATCGCTGGTGGTTTTTATCGCTGGTGTTTGGTTGCTTGTTTGGTGGCTGGTTGTTATCACACGTTACCAAGGAAGAAGAATATAGTAGTTTGATTTCGTTTTAAACCCTGATTACTAGATGCGGAATACACGATCGTGAAGACAAACCCATAAGCAGAATCGACAAAAAAGTAAACACAAGGTAAATCCATAATCGACTCCGATTAGTTTATTGAAAGAATGACGTACTTGGTTCGTTCCCCCTCACCTCCTTTTATAGAGACGAGGGGGAACCGAATATTACAAGTCCTACGGGTCGGGTTGGGCTTAGACATTGCCAACCGACCTTTGTTCTTAGTTATTAGGCTACTCGACTCTTAATCCCTAGACACGACTTAGGCAAACATAAAGACTAAATATAACAATTTCCACCTTAGACTTTATATTAGCCTATCCCAACACTCAGCAACTTCAAGCAGTGTTGTAACTTGCGTCCAGGTACCACCTTCGTCAAGGCATCCGCAGCATTGTGTTTAGTACCCACCTTCAGAACTTCGACCATTTTTGCTTCCAAGACTTCTCTGATAAAGTGATAACGCACATTGATATGCTTTGTCCTTTCATGAAAAACATGATTCCGCGATAAGTGAATCGCGCCCTGATTATCACAATTAACTGCAACAGTATTGAGCTTCACACCCAACTCTTCCAAGAGTCCCCTTAGCCAAATAGCTTCCTTCACAGCCTCCGTAAGAGCCATATACTCTGCCTCTGTAGTTGAAAGAGCCACCACGTGTTGTAGCGTTGCCTTCCAGCTTACAACACATCCTTGTACTAAAAATGCGTAACCAGTGAGAGACCTACCTTTATCTGGATCCTTAGCGTAGTCTGAATCAACAAAACCTGTTACGTCCACATGGTTTCCACGATTTGTCCCATACACCAAACCCACATTTACAGTGCCCTGCAAATATTTCATAATCCACTTCACTGCTTTCCAATGGAGTTTACCCGGATTCGCCAAATATCTGCTAACTACACTTACTGCATACGCTATGTCTGGCCTCGTGCATACCATCAAGTACATCAAGCTCCCAACCACATTTGCATACGGCACCCTACTCATTCTTTCAACATCACAATCCCTAACCGGGCAATCCTTCAACGACAGCTTGAAGTGCCCACCCAATGGTGTCTGAACCGACTTCCCATTGTCCATTCTAAACGTGTTTAAAACTTTAGAAACATACCCGGATTGTGACACCCTCAGAATCTTACGACTCTGATCCCTGACGATCTCCATACCAAGAACCTTCTTTGCTTCCCCGAGCTCTTTCATGTCGAACTCCCTTTTAAGCAATGACTTGGTAGCCGCGATCTCAGCCTTGCTTTTGCAAGCAATCAGCATATCATCTACATATAACAATAGATAGATATACTCCCCTGGTGCATAACTCCCGTAATATACGCAGATGTCGTAACTGCTACGCTTAAACCCGTTGCTCAGCATATACTCATCGAACCTCTTGTACCATTGCCTAGGTGACTGCTTCAAACCATAAAGAGATTTCTTTAACAAACATACCTTGTTACCTTGTTTAAATCCCGGTGGCTGCCTCATGTAGATCACTTCTTCAAGATTTCCATGTAAAAACGCCGTCTTTACATCAAGCTGCTCCAGCTCATAATCTTTACACGCAGTCAATGCAAGTATAACCTGAATAGATGTGTGTCGAACTACCGACAAAGATACTTCATTGTAATCAATACCTGCTCTTTGTGTGAATCCACGAGCCACCAACCTTGCCTTGTACCTAGGCTTTTGAACACCTTCAATCCCTTCCTTTATTTTGTACATCCATTTGCAGCTCACCAGCTTTTGACCAGCTGGATGATCTACTAACACCCAGATCTTGTTCTTCTTCAGAAAATCCATCTCTTCTTTCATAGCAGCTTTCCACTTAGAACTGTCTTCACAAGCAACTGCTTCCTGGTATGTCAATGGTTCATGAGTATCTTCTTTCTCTGTTGCAGCAAACGCGTAAGCAACCATATTACTCTCATCCCGAAACCTTGCCGGTTTCGTTCTTGTCCTTGGCTCTCTATCTCGAACCAACTGATAATCCGTGAGATCCGGTGGATGATCAATTTCTTGAACCCCTACACCTTCATCATAGCCATCTTCTTGATCTGTCTGGTCTTCCTGATCTGACTGATCTTCCTGACCTATTTGATCTTCCTGACCTGTCTGGTCTTCCTGAGGCGTATGATTATTTAACCTCTGCAGTTCCACCTCAACCTGTAATTCCTCAACAGACTTATCTTTACCTGCACCAGTATCCTTCAACGTGTCTTTGTACATGACACTTTCATTGAAGACTACGTTCCTGCTTGTGACTATTTTAGGTGATTCATTATCAAGCCTATATAGTCTGTACCCATTCACACCTTTAGGATACCCCAAAAGAACGCATTTTACCGCTCTCGGCTCGAGCTTACCTTGTTTAACGTGTGAATACGCGACACAGCCGAAAACCCTCAACATCCCATAATCACTAGGATGTCTAGACCACATCTCTATAGGTGTCTTATTCTCAATCGCTTTCGATGGTGACCTATTTATAAGATATGCGGCCGTACATGTCGCTTCCGCCCAGAAGGTCTTGGGCAATCCAGACTGTATTAATAAACAACGTACCTTGTCCATGAGAGTTTTGTTCATCCGTTCTGCTAACCCATTCTGCTGCGGCGTCCCAGCAACCGTCAAATGTCTAGCAATCCCACTCTCAGTACATAGCTTATTAAATTCCCGGTTACAGAACTCAAGACCATTATCCGTCCTAAGCTTCTTAACCGTCCTCCTAGTCTGATTCTCTACTAACTGCTTCCACTCTTTGAACTTCCCAGATGCTTCGTGTTTGAACCTGAGAACATAAACCCATACCCTCCTGGAATAATCATCAACTATAGATAAGAAATACCTCTTACCTCCCAATGATTCCACCTGAGACGGACCCTATAAGTCTGAATGGACATAGTCTATCACTCCCTGAGTAGTGTGCCTTCCTACACCAAACCGGACTTGATGTGACTTTCCTAGAACACAATTCTCACAAAAATCGAGCTTACCTAGACTCTTCTTGCCAAACAAACCCTGCTTTTCCAGCACGTATAGTCCCGCCTCACTAATATGTCCCAGTCTTTTATGCCAAACCTGCATAAGACTGTCTTTTTCTTCAACACTAGCATTAAGCTCACCGGCCAATGCATGGCCATCCAAAGAGTACACACAGTTCTCCCTTCGGGTTCCAGATATAATAACCCTAGAACCATTAATCACCTTGACTTTGCCTGACTGTAATTTTAAGGTATATCCCTCTTTTTCAAGAGTTCCCAGTGATATCAAGTTTCTTTTCAATTCAGGAATGTACCTGACATTGTGTAACACAAAACTTGACCCATCTTTTAGTTGTACCTTCACCTTGCCAATACCCATGATCTTGCACTCCCTGTTGTCTCCCAACAGTACGCTGCCCCCATCGCATTCCAGAAAATCAAAAAATACATCTAACCTGGGTGACATGTGATATGAACCTCCTGAATCCATGATCCAATCTTGCAGTCTTTTTGCACTCATCACCATCATCACCTCAGAATCGTCGTAAATCAAACCACTAGAGCTTGGTTGATCATCTTTCTTGACGTAACCTTTTGACTTCCTGTGATTGTTCTTCGGACAGTCTCTTCTCAAGTGCTCCTCAGATTGACAAATAAAGCATTTGAGTCTTCCACCTCGAGACTTCGATCTTGACTTTATCTTTGACTGATGTGAATTCCTGCGATCAGTTCTTCCCCTCACATATAATCCTTCAGCATCATCCCCCTTTGCCTTGAACCTTTCTTTGATTTCCTTTGAATTTAGTGTGGCCATCACGTCCTCCAAAGTCAAATCTTCCCGTCCATAAAGCAAGGTATCCACAAAGTATTTGTATGATGCTGGTAAAGAAGTGAGTAACAATAAAGCAAGATCTTCATCCTCCAATTTTACCTCAATATTTGCTAAATCAAGAACGATTTTGTTGAACTCATCTATATGCTCGGAAATCTTTCGTCCAGTCGACATGTAGAATGTATACAACTTCTTCTTCAGGTACAACTTGTTGGCCAATGACTTTGTCATGTACAAAGACTCGAGCTTTGACCAAACCCCCGCTGCAGTCGTCTCCCCGACAACTTCTCTCAGGACCTTGTTACCTAAACACAAAATCATGGCACTGTGAGCTTTCTTGTCAAGCTTAGATTTCTCTTCAGCTTCTATATTTGCGGGTAAAACCTCCAGAGCTGCTTCACATCCGGTTTGGATTAATAATGCACGCATCTTGATTCTCCATAACCCGAAATCACCAGTTCCATCGAATTTCTCGATGTCAAACTTGGCTCCCGTCATTCTCTATCCCTTTGTTGATTTGCTAAACCTTGTGATAAACCCTCACAATCACAAACTGACAAAGTCCCTTCGTAACTCGCTAAACCTTGTGATACGTTAAACCTCACAATCACGAATTACGAAGTCTCCTTGTGTAATACTACAATGTAACAAATTTGGTTTATAAACCTTGGACTAATGAATCTTTAAGCCCAAAAATAATTCTTTGGGAAAAAAAACTTTCTTGTCCAATGGCCCAATTACTTGGCCCCCTAAATCCTTTGTAGTATTTTACTTTCTTTTGTTGACTTTTAGATAACCAAAAAACCAATCGTATCTTCTTCTTCTCTCTGTGTCTTTTCCCTGAGGAAATAAAAAAGACCAAAAGACAACAATGGCAGATGATCTTCAAAATCGAAAACCAACAAACCCTCTCTTTAATTGAAACCCTGCTAACCTTGTTGATCTACACCGATCAACAAGAACCTCCTTCGATCGACCCTAGATAATCAGTTACTCGAAGAACCTGAACTCTGATACCACTTGAAGGGTTTAATCCCTACAACCCTGATTACTAGATGCGGAATACACGATCGTGAAGATAAACCCACAAGCAGAATCGACAGAAAAGTAAACACAAGGTAAATCCCTAATCGACTCCGATTAGTTTATTGAAAGAATGACGTACTTGGTTCGTTCCACCTCACCTCCTTTTATAGAGATGAGGGGGAACCGACTATTACAAGTCCTACGGGTCGGGTTGGGCTTAGACATTGCCAACCGACCTTTATTCTTAGTTATTAGGCTACTCGACTCTTAATCCCTAGACACGACTTAGGAAAACATAAAGACTAAATATAACATTACCATTGGTCGAGCGGAGAGAAGGATATCTTTAGGTTTGGAGAAAAGCTTTTGGTAATTTTTTTGCCTTATCAGTCTTTGCCATGGCTGTACAATCAGGATGACCGGGACCTTGTCCTTTCCGGATGTCTCTTCCTTTTTACTATTTTTAGCCAGTTTTCCCACTGTTTTGTTGGTTTCTTTAATAACGTGTGACAACTTTCCTACATTAATAGTTCCTCAATTTGCCTTTTTAAATGCATACATTGAGCTTTGTTGTGTCCTACTTCGCCATGAAACTCATAGAACTTGTTTCCGTTTCATTTTCTACCGGGATAGTCATGGGGGAGGGGTTTTAAAATTTTCCTTTTTCCAGCGCTATGATTTCCTTAGGGGTTTTGAGGAGAGTAAATCTGTCACGCCTCCACTCTGAACTTTGTTGGTTTCGGAATTCGTGCTTCCTGTCGAAGTTTTGCTTGCGGTTTCCCTCTTGCTTCTAGGTGGGCGGACCTTTTTTTCTTGCTTGGTTTGCTACCGAAACATCTCCCTTTCAATAATGTGACGGTTTCTTTCATCATTTCATCGAGTGTTCTTGATATATTGTCATGGAGACGTTTCAGCAGTCCTGGATGTGTGATTCCATGCATGAATCTGAGATTGTCATACATTCTAGGGATGCTTTGATGTGTCTCCTTTCAATCTTGAATAGTCTCATGAAGTCTTCTCCCTTCCTTTGCTTGATATGGTGGAGCTCCAATGGGTCTTTGATGCACTTATTTTCTTACAGGTAGTTAGCTAGGAATGCTTTCTTTAAATCGTCATAGTTGTCAATCGTCTCCGTGGGGAGGTCGTCAAACCATACCCTAACATTTTAGATAAGTGTAGAGTTGAACATGTGGCACCATGCCACCATGTTGGCATGTCCCACTTGTCTACCTTAGCGCTTGTTAGGAAAACTTTTATATGATCTTCTGGATCCCAAGATCCGTCATATGTTAGGACGTGAAAAGGCATGCAGATTTTTCTTGGGAAGTCAAAGTTTCTAATACGAGGTGTGAACGTGTCGACATCCTCACATAGCCATGGTTGAGATAGATCTTCTTCCTCGGTGCTTGAATTTTTCCTTTTAGATTTTTAATGTCCGCCATCACTTTCGTCGCTCTTGGAGTATTGCTCTAAGCCCTTTGACATGACTTCGTCGTTTCGTTTTCGATAGGAAGCGGATTCTATCTTCTTCTAGAATCTATCTGGATGGTAGTTATAACTCATGCAGTAGTCTTTATCGATTCTTCTTTATTTGTCCATTTGTCTTATGTTATTTCTTATCTCATAGTTTTGAAGGAATGTGAGTGAGTCTCTATCTATTCGGTCGAATGGTCCCCTCACTTTCTTTCCTAGCCTTTCAAAGACTCATCTTTCTTGGTTTCCTAGTCTTGTGAAAATTGTCTTTCATTCTTGGTCTCTTCAGCTAGGTGACTCCCGTCTGATACACGCGAAAATGCTCTGAATTTTTCATGGGGTTTTGGACCTATCCGGGGACATTCTTGTTTTCTTATTCTGTTCTCTTCCCATATTTGGAGTTGAGGACTTAGAGTATTAGGAAATATCGTTAGCCCTTTGAGTTTTCTTTTAGAATTAGTCATAATTTTGATGGGTTTTCACTGCTTTCAATGTTTTCTTATGTTGTTCTTCTTCTTCATGAAACGTTTCAGCTATAAGTGGCAATAGCTGATGGTAATATTTGTCATAGAACTCCCGGATAACTACGTTGGATGCTTGTTCCTTCAAGATCTCTGAGTTTTGGTCTCTTTCCTTCCCTGCCTTGTTCCGCATGACGGACGTGGTTGGGGTAGGGTTGAGTTGTGTTGATGTGCTCATGTTTGGACAAGGTCTTTTGGAACGCGCTTGTGTATTGGGTTCCACGGATGGCACCACTTGTTAGTACATAATCTGGACCAGGATACTAGATAGATATGAAACTTTGGTGGGTGGGATTAGATATCTTGGATTTGGCTTGATTTTGTACTAAAAAGAGACGAGGATGATGATTTCTTACACAGATAAAGGTAAAATGTTAGCCTTGTTGTGGGACGCATCCCACCATTAGACTTTGGCGAAAGAGTAAGATTTCATGTTGTCAGAGATATGTATGTGTGTTGGAATATGTGAGAAAATCATACCTTGTGGGAGTGCTAGAGTTTACCTTTTATAGGTGATCCTAGTACTTGGTTTTGTAAATATTTCGGATATTGCTTGGCTTGGGCCTTTGTCGGTTAAAGGCCCTTTGTTCTTATCTGCTAATCGTAGTTTGCGGTGTTGGGTTGTGCGTAAGTCATAGTTAGTATTTTATACAACCGCGAGTACGTGGGTCTAAGGGGTCACACACTTAGATATCGAGATCATCTTTTACTAAGATATAATTATATTTATAGTATAATCTTAGTTTGATAAGAGTGTTTACTTACCGGTAATTAATTAATAAGTTAAAAGGTTTAAAAGTATTAATTAACAAGACTTAAGACTTTAAGGTAATTAATGTAATTACAAATAGAATAATCTAGAAAGTTAAAAAGTCAACCCATGCTGTGTAGAGGAGGTATTCGGCCGCCTATAACAAAGAGAAGGGGGGGGGGGGGAGATTTTCTAGAATCATAATTACTTGGAGATAAAGATTAGATCTTTACCATAATTAGCCTAAGCCTTCTAGTATATAAACAAAGGGTTGTGATCACTTTTTCATAACTTGAAAACCAAAATCCTCTCTGTTTTCTCTCCTTGTATTCGACGGCTAAGAAGAACCCAAAGGGTTTCTTGTCTTTCATTTTTGTTAAGTAATTACTTGTTCAAGATCAAGCAATCAAAGGTGATTGATTTGAGTGTCGTGTGGACTATCTTAGAGAAAATCTAACTTGATCTTTGGGTTTTAATTGGTGAATTGGTTTGGGTATTGATAAGGGTTTTCTTGGTTTGATGGTTTAGTTTCTTGATTATCGTTCTTGGAATAAAATATATGCATTCTTTATCTTTATGTTAATTACATTATGTGCATAGATGTTTGATCTTATCTGTTGCTAATATTTGTCTTTTTGAGTTCGTTTATTTCTCGGTATCTTCACGAATTGATTAATCGAAAGAAATCATGTTAACTAATTGTTTTTGGTATTTGATTGATAATATTGTAGAAGTCTAGGTCTAATTATCACAAATCACGTAAAAAGGTAAAAATAGTATCTCTACGTATACATACTATGCTAAAAACATCATGCACATACCACATACAAAGCTAAAGGTACAACCAAGTAATGCACAATATGTAAAAAAAGCTAGAAATGTAAAGTATATGAAAGTAAGGGACTAAAAATGTAAATTCAGAAAGTGTAAGGACTGAAAATGAAAATTAAACCAACTAATAACATCTTATAACCAAATTACCAAACTTTGTAATTGAAAATGTAATCAACTATCAAGATAAGGAACTGATGTGCAAAACCTAGCAAACTTTAACCAATTAAAATAGTTTAAACCATTTCCTAATTTCCAGGGACCTTTAAGCAATTTTCTAAAACTATTTGTTAACAACGAGCTTATAGAATCATTAAGATGTTCTCGAGTTCTAAAGCACCAAATAAGCTGGTTTAAGTTTCAAAAGTTTGCAAATCCAAAATCACCTATCCAGTTACAAGGAAATCACTTGAAAAGCTCTATAAGTTCAATAAGCACTTTTGAAATAAGCTACTTTTAAGAGTATGGCTTAGTGG
Source organism: Glebionis coronaria (assembly GCA_025667525.1). NCBI lineage: Eukaryota > Viridiplantae > Streptophyta > Magnoliopsida > Asterales > Asteraceae > Glebionis > Glebionis coronaria. The sequence goes on along the minus strand of CM046880.1, from coordinate 132,621,310 downwards.
GATAAGCACATAACCTATATTTCTAAAAATCTGATTAAAAGTCTAAATGATGAAAACCTATCCAATAAACTTCCAAAAACCACCTCGAAATAAGCCATAAAATCAAATAAGCTGTTTTGAGCTTATGTTGACCAACGTTGACTTTTGTTGACCAAATTTGAACAAGTTCCAAACTTATTTCAAGGCTTATTATACTGGTTTATGAAAGAAAATTAGCACTTTTATGAAAGGAATAAGCTAGAAATGAAAATAAGCCAAAACAAAAACTACTTACTATTACAGGGAGTGAAATGAGCTTTTAGCTTATTCTATTTTGAGAACTATATAATGTGGCTTATCACTACTTAAAGATTGGATGTTGGGCTATCTAGAGAACCAAAAATCAGAGTATAACTCTAAGAAATGAGTATTTTAGACTGGTATGAAGTTGGCTAGTTTTGGACTATTATTCTGACCCAAAGCTTTTCAATACCTTTTGCCTGATTGACTTTTAGTTTGACCTTAAAAACTTTGCAAGATTACTTTTTATCATTATGTAAGTGGAAACAAACACTTAACACTCAACATGACCAACTGAATCAAAGATTGGGACATTAACCAAACACTAGTTACTGATTTAGACTAAATTTAAGCAAAGATATCTACTCAAATCAAACAAAATGAGACATTAAGCTATCAAATCATATCAATGAACTCAAATTGAACAAGTAACAAACAATTTTAGATAACATTACATTAAAACAAGAAATATAGCATGCAGACTTGTGTTTAGAGGAAAATGTAAAAAAGAACTTATGGCTAAGCTTTGAAGGATACTTTGATGCAGAAGTGGAGCGCTGAGCTGTACTCTAGCTACCACAAAATTCTGTTACTCAACACAGCTACAACCTAATCAAGCATCATCATCATCATCTAGTTCTGATCAATCTGCTAGAACTTAGATCTTTTGGCTAAATCAAAGTGAATGAATGAACTGCAAACTCCTTGAACACTTGTAACAACTTCCAAAATAGTCAAACAAACTCCATTATTCAAGTTAGAACAACATAATTCATGGCATCAAAGATATGAACAATATGTAAGAGGATTTAAGAAGAATGAGAGGTAAATGAGTGAAACTGATATTTCATTAATGGAAGTATGTTGTTACAACTGATTTAACTGCCTAACAAACCTTCTAAGAGTGGTTGTCAATCACTCTTAGAGGTTTAACTACTTGTTGGAAATACGTTTTTACGTATTTAGAAAGGATCGGTCACTCCAACGATATATTCAAGTATTAGACTCGTGATCCAACATATTAACATATAGCCCATATAGCCCACATGTAGGATGGGCTATATATACCCCTTCCTAGCATGTTAGGAGGGGTTGAGCACTTAGTCATTGATTCAACATTCCATCTAACTCTCCCTCTCTAGTTCTTTCATCTTTGTCTATTTAGATAAATCAAACACTTGCACAATCCTAAGAAACTAAGGACCTACAAATGGTATCAAGAGACATGGTTTGATTGGTTGTTCTTGTGTTTGTTTTGATTGATTTTCATAGGTTTTGATTTATTCAAGCTCAAATCTTGAAAATTTTTGCGTTTTTGTGGTTTAAGTTTGTTCACAAATTGACTACATAGATGTGGTAGTGATTTGGGTTAATCGATTTGGTCAAAATCACAAAATTTTTGATCATTTGGTGATTTTTGGGGTGTTTTTTTAAGGTTACACTGTGTACTGCTCTTGTTTTAATATTCTGAAAAAATTCTTCTTTTTGTCCTTTTGTCAATTTTCAGTCGCAATCCATGAGGGTTTTAAAGTTGCGATACATATTGAGATCATTATTGCGATAGTCACTTTCTTTGTCTTATTGCGAGAAAGACTGCATTTAATATTGCGATAAGTTACACGTATTGCCATTATTGCGATGGTCATGTTTTTGTCATATTGCGACAGAGTTAATTAATTTGATATAACATTGCGACAGAGTTAATTTGGCATTGCGATTGAATTTCATTGGCATTGCGATAGAATTCGTTTTTACATTGCGATAGTTACCTTTCCGACTGACTCGACTCAACAGACTCGAAAGACACAAGAGACTCGACACAAACCAACCTCGACTCAAACCAACCTCGACTCAATTTCGCCACAAACCTCTCTCAACAGATTACACCAACAGACTCTCGACTCGCCTACAACCTCGACCTCGACTCACTCATACAAGACTCGACCTAAACCTAAACCGAGACTTGACTCAACTCACAAACCAAACAACCAACCTTTCGACTCAAAGAACATATACTGCGTGGAATCAAACACAAACAAAATTCAACCACATTACCTAAAAAGAATCACCAACACACCTTCGAACACACAACTCCACTTCTTAGACTCAAACTCTCGTTTATACACAACAGACCCTCGACTCCCACAACCTCGACAAAGACTCAACACACTCAAAACATAAAATAGATCTCAGATTCTCTCGAGTTAAAGACATGCATGTCAAGATCTGTTAAGATCTATTACACAAAATTAATTATCATCATAGATCTGTCAAGTTGAATCCATCCTTCTTTTATCTATACGAAACTTATTCAGATTCGAGTATAACAATTATGTTAAACCCGATCTCAGTTTCGACTGACACTCAACACTCAAATCAATTACAAATCCTATAGAAAATATTCGAATATACAAGAATGATAAATAACAATATTTCTATAATCAATCCTTGATTTGGTTTTATGTCAAAAACGATCTTACCCGAGACCTTTTCAAGATCTTGAAGCCATAAATTTCTTGTGTTCTTCATTCGTGGGTGATGGGGTTTCATTTCTTGTTTTGAGGATAGAGTAGTAACAGACTGGGAGAAGTATGTAGAGGGTGACTGCGTTTTTGTTTTGCTAATAGGAGTTGGGACGGAGGTTACTAGAAACGTGTTTTTAGGAGATGTTTTGATATTGAGAGAAAAAGAGGCGGAGTTTCGTTTAGTGAGATTAGGTTAAGTGTGAGGTTAGTTAGGGTTTGACCTTTATATAAACCAAATCTTGGACTAGGTACACATAAAACTTGGTGGGTCAAGTCACGAGAATTCTTGCTGAGTGGTTTTATTTTCTCTATTTGGGAGGGGCCACGTTAATGAATACATGTGACACGTTTGTTGAATACATGGGTTGACACACTTTTGATTATCATTTTTGAATATGGTTTCTTTTTTTTGCTACACGTGGGATAATATTGGGTAGATGGACCGACTATTATTTATAAAAACAATGGGATGCAAAAAGACCATGATCTATTATAACAATATTTAGTCTTTGCAAATTTGGCTAAAATATTGGTATAATTATTGAAGTCGGGTTTTCGTGTGACAAACTGATGGGACACGTGGGTGCATATTAATTTCGCATATCTGAAAGTTTGGTTTTTACAATTGTATTGAACGCACAAAACTTGTCTCATATTCACGTGGGTATTATCCAGTTAGGTTGTGCAATCTTAATTGGGCTTACATACCATATCAACATTTCAGTTGCTTGACGGGCCGATCACTATTTTTATCGAAGACATATAGTAGGCCGATTATTTTTGCAATTTCATTCGAACTGATCGATTAAATATTTGATTGTTTCAAAAATAATCAGGTTGGATTAATTTGTTTACGGGCTTTATTTTTGGAGTGAGCCAAGTTTCAATTGGACTCCGGTTTATTTTATCAACATTTGAGCTGATCACGAAATTATTGAGCCGAGAAAAAGATATTTTACCAAACAAGGATCCAAGAATTTGTCATTGAAAAAAAACAATGGATTCGTTGAATTCGAAATTTCAAGAGGGAGACTTGCATCACATGCAAGACAATGATAGAGAAAGTGGTATAACTTCATTTCGAATGCTTCAGTCTCATCTTGTGAACATTTCATGGCTTCAAGGAGGGGGCGAATTTGTGACACTCATTGGTCAAGATCATCATATATTCATGGAATCCATATTACTCAACTTAAACCAACTAGCTGAGCAATTTCATAAAGAAGAATTTAATCACTCTGCATCGGCACTTGCATATAAGGATCTTGTGACACAACTCACGCCTTTCCTCCATTTCAATATTGTCAAGTCTGAAAGTTCAGTGATTTGCCAGTCATTTCTTCGAGACACACATACCGAGCTTCAAGTTTTCCGTGGTACACTATTGAAACTCATGACATCGGTCTCGTCTTCGATTTATGAAAGATCCCGACTTTAGCAAGCGTGTGATAATGAAGTGCAAGATTCTATGATGCAAGAGCAAAATGGTCATATGACTAACGAATTGGAGGCTGCTAAAGATTGCAAGGACATGGAATCAACAGTTAAGCATGTCATCAGCAACACGTCAGGGAATGTTACAGACATCTCTTATGATGCCACCATACCCGTTTATGATGAAGAGCCTACAAATATGGTACAATGTAATGTTGTATACGATGTCTATGCCGATGAACTACCGTATGTTGAGCATTTCGAACCTAATTATGACAAACATGGGATGGAAAAGGGTGATATTTTTACCACTTTAAATTCACCGATGTGCTTCATAATGGGGGAGAGATTGTTCAGAATGCTATAGTTCATCATGATACATGCTTTATGACTGCTTCATTAACTACTTATGATTCCAAGGTTAAAGAGCTCGAAACGATTGTAGCTCAACAATCTAAAGAACTTGAGGATGTCAAACTTAAATTTTCGAAACAAACGAACAAATTTGAAACATACTTTGAAAAACTTGAAAATTCAAATGTTCTTCTTGAACGAAAATTAGATCAAATAGTTCTAGATTCTAAAGCTGAAAAGGATAATTTTTTGAAACAAATTAAGTTGCTTGAATCTAAGTTGGCATCCCAAGATGAAGTGCTCAAAGAAAATGAGACTTTAAGGGCTCAAGTACAGGAAAAGGTCTTTGCAATAGCGGCTCTGAAAAACGAGTTTAGGAAAACTAAAGGAAATAGTGTGGATACTAAGCTTGAAAAACCATCAATCTTGGGGAAACCGCCTCAAATTCAGTCCATTAGACAACTGACTGCATTTAGATCCGAGCGACCATAATCCTCGAGACCACGGTTTGCCTCCCAAGTTGATATGGTTCATATTTCTAGAACAGTCACTCCACCAACTAGGCCCAATATGACTAAATTAGGTTTTGCAAGACCTAATCACATGATTGCCTCTAGTCTCCCTAGACATAGTCCAAAGAACACGTCTCGAACTAGTTCAAATGACGTTCACCACAAGCTTGGTCCAAGGGAAACTATTCCAAAGACACAAGTAAAGGTTAGGAATTTCAAACCTAGTGAGATGCCTTCTAGATTACCCAACACTGCTAACCGTAGCATGTCATATCCTAGTAGTATCAATCAATCACCTAGGAATTCTAGAACTTACTCGGATATTAAATATGCTACTTGTAAAACATGTAGGAAATGTGTCTTTAAAGCCAATCATGATTCTTGTGTCAAAAAATTACTTAATGAGGTGAACTCTCGTGCTAGACTTAAATCCTAGTGGGTTGCTAAAATCAAACCCGTTGGTAAAATGTGGCACCCCAGTGGTGGAACTTTCACTCTTGTAGGAAGCGAGTGCCCTTTAACTAGGTTAGTCTCCGATTCTACTAAGACTACTAGGGAGGGGATTGAAAAGGATGATACATCACTTAAGCCTGAACTTAAGGTTTTCTATAAAAGGAAACGTTTTCCAACTAAGATAAGTGAATCATCTCCTCAGGTCACCTCTAGCACAAGAAATGAAAACTGTGAATCCCCGAATGGTTCTAAGATAGATATCGCTAACCCACATAAAAGCATACAAACTAATAATGAGAATGCAGGTACCAAAGTCCACGTTCAACAAGAACACAGCGGTCCAATCGTTGTATACCATTCAATTAAGGACACTCTCAGAGTTTGGTTGCTAAAGAAGCTGATATCTAAGAAACAAGTGTCTCAGGGGATTTGTAGTTAAGCTTACAGTGCACAAAGGACTTATAGTCACATCACAGACTGTAACTCGTTCATCAAAGAAAGGAAAGTTTATTGCCGATGATAAACTTATCCTCACAACGAGAAATTAAGTTTTCTCGGGCATGAGCTAAAATTTAAAACATTCGAAGTTTTTAAGCTCATGCACAAAGGCTTATAGGAAAATCACAGTCTGTGACCCGTTCTTCAAAGAAAGGGAAGTATATCTCGTCAACGATAACTTACCCTCACAACGAGAAATTAATTTTTCTCGGGCATGAGCTTATGTTAAAAACATTCAAATTTTTTAAGATCATGCACAACGGCTCACCTTCAAATCACAGTCTGTGACCCGAACTTTAAAGAAAGGGAATTTTATCTCTTCAACGATAACTTACCCTCAAAACGAGAAATTAAGTTTTCTCGGACACAAGCTTACACCAAAACCATTCAAAGGTTTTAAGCTCGTGTATATGACGGCTCACATTCAAATCACAGTCTGTGACCCGAACTTCAAAGAAAGGGAAGCAACGATAACTTACCCTCAAAACGAGAAATTAAGTTTTCTCAGACACAAGCTTACACTAAAACCATTCAAAGGTTTTAAGCTCGTGTATATGATGGCTCACAGTCCAATTACAGTCTGCGACCCAAACTTCAGAGAAAGGGAAGTTTATCTCGTCAACGATAACTTACCTTCAAAACGAGAAATTAATTTTTCTCGGACACGAGCTAACTTTAAAACTATTCAAAAGTTTTAAGCTCGTGTATAAGGCTCATCGTTAAATATCAGACGATGACCCGATCTTCAAATAAAGGGAAAGTTTATCGTCGATGATAAATTTATCCTTATTAACGAGAAATTAAATTTTTCTCGGACACGAGCTTACATTAAAACTATTCAAAGGTTTTTAAGCTTGTGTAAATGGTGTATAATTATATTTCAGATTATGCCCCGGACCTCAAAGAAAGGAACGTTTATCGCCGATGATAAACTTATCCTTACAACGAGAAATTAATTTTTCTCGGGCATGAGCTTATATTAAAAACATTCGAAGTTTTTAAGCTCATGCACTATGACTTACAGTTAAATATCAGACTGTAACTCAGACTTCAATTTTAGGAAAGCTTATCTTTAGTGATAACGTATCCTCTTAACGGGAAATTCATTTTTCTCGGTCATGAGCTTGTATTAAGACATTCCAAGTTTTAAGCTCAGAAAGGAAAGTGTATCTTCTAAATAAGAGAACTTTTCCTCATAACGAGAAATTCTTCTTTATCGATCATGAGCTTTACATTAAAACATTCAAAAGTTTTTCAAGATCATGAAAACGACTTCTAAGTAAATGTCAACTTAGAACTCACTCTTCAGTTAAAAGGAAAGTTTATGGCCGATGATAAGCTTATCCTCGCAACGGGAAGTTTACAACTTCTCGGACTTGAGCTCGTTTTGTAAGATATTCAACATCTTAAGCTCAATTAATTGGTTTTCAAAACATTGAACATAATTTTTCGAGAATTTCTCAAAAGGTTTTTTTTCTAAATCTTTCAAAATTGTGTGTTAAAAAATGTTTTTGATAAAAAGAGCATGTCTTCTGGAATTTATAATATTTACGATACTAGAAATGTCGTTCAATAATGACACGGGATTGTAAATAAAGTTCGAGCAGAAGTTCAAATGTTTTAAAACATGCTCAAAATGGTTTGCTATTATTTCAGATAGTAACCCGTTTTTGATACTTAAGTCAAGCATTTCACCAGAAAGCTTTGACTCAACAACGGGAATTAATTTTCTCGGACATGGTTTACTTGATAACCATGTAAGGGATTGTGTTTACGTAATAACACAATCTAACACGAATATATGTACATGTCAGTGCATTTATTTGTTAAAACAAGATAAATCTTGTTTTTATGAAGTTATCATGTCCACCAATCATCGGAATTTACAATTGATATCTACATACTCGACGATGAGACTACTCAAACGGCGACTACAGCTCTTTCAATAGAACACGGGTCAACAATTGAGAGGGAGAAATTGTCCAACACTCAGAATCTTTGACGCCAAAAGTGCCAAGTTCACATATTGGTGTCAAGACAACGATATCAGTCGTACACATGGAGTCAAGAGATAACTTCAGACGTGACGAGGTGACCAACATTCGTGAACAAGAACCATGTGATTCTTTCATATGATGTTCTCTATCATTCAGGTCCAACCTTGTAAATTGCTAATCTTGTGAATATATTATCATATCTGATCTTTGCACGTGATAAATACCTTACACTTGTGTTTAAAAGGTATTTAATTTACGTTTCAAGTACACCCTCATTAATTTGAGGGGGAGCTTGTGAAAATCATGAAGATAATTGGATTTACATTTTTCTTCCCAAAATTTCTTAAACTGCTATTAAATTAATTGATATTAAAAACATCAATTGGGTTAATATTTTTAATATGGGGGAGAAAATGTGATTTAAAATGGGAAATGTTTAATCACAAATGGTTTGACTTAACGTGAAAGCTCATCCCGACATATGCGAAATGTTTTCGAATATCGTGGCATATGTTAAGGGGGAGCAAAATGGATTTTCACTTCAAAATGGATTTCATGGTGATTTATACTTACCCACAACCCATTTATTTCATGACGATGAAGATTGTGGTGACATAAGGATGGTAGGATAGGTTAATATGGGAAATGTTTAATAAAAAATGGTTTGACTTAATGATACATGGGTTTTTCTAGGTTCAGATTTCTCGGAATCCTCTCGAATTGATCTCAGTTAAAAGTGGAATGATTTGTTCTTGGTGACAAAAAGTGGATTTGGTTTTCTATTCTACTAAACAGGTAAGTAAATAAAATGGTAATGAAGTAAACTTAAAACAATCAACAATTAATAATCTGAAAAATAATCTGAAAAATAACTCTTACTGAAGAAGACCCTATGCGGAAAGTATGACCATTCGGAATAGAATATTGCTCTATTCGGAAAATTTACACCATGCGGAAAATCCAGTCTATTCGGAAAATACTTCTATTCGGAATAAATTGTCTCATGCGGAAAATTAAGGTCATTCGGAAAAATCAGGGCTAAGCGGAAAATACGGCTATTCGGAAAAATGTTCCGAATAGGGAAACAAAAATTGGCTATGCGGAATAATCCGAATAGGGAACTATGGAAAACCCTATTCGGAATAAAGACTTTATTCGGAATATATCAAAAGTTCCGAGTAGGAAAACAAGAAACAGCCTATTCGGAATATCTGAAAAGTTCCGAATAAAGGAAACTCAAAATGGTCTATTCGGAAAATGAAGCCCTATTCGGAATATGTAGAATATTCCGAATAAAGAAGAAATGAAACCTCCACTCGGAATAATTGAAATATTCCGAGTAAAGCAAACTAGAACAAGTCTATTCGGAATAAAAGCCTTGTTCGGAAAATCTGGAACGAAGAACAGATACAGCAGCAAGTAAAACAGGGTACCCGAAATTAACTCAAAATCAACTCCAATACTTAAAAGGGTTTTACCAAACTAACCAATAATCATTAACATACCATAAGAAATAAATCCCACCAATAAAAACACTAATTCAACAACTTTTTAAGATCAAACTAGAATCAAAGAAGAAACTTAGAAACTTGCAATAAAAGTGATGAAGAACAAGATGAATAGAAAGATGAAATGGATTGATTAATATAAAAGTAACAAGGTTAATGATCAATGATTACAAGATTGAAAAAGAAAAAGATGAAAATCACCAAACTCCCTAATGGAGTTGGTGAAGGGACGAACTACAAAGCCTGGGAAAAAGGAAAAATGAAGCTCTCTCCCTAATGTGTGAAGGGAGTTTCTATTTATACTCCTAGTGGTTGGTTGGTGAGTGGGCTTTCTCCCTTTCTTCTTGTCTTCTCGTCTTTTCAGAAAAGTTGACGTTTTTGATTCTGATTCGGGATTTGTTGTCGATTAAATCCAACTCGTCTTTTAATTTCTTCGTTAAATAGACTTGAGTTTCTTCGACTTATGAAAATCTTCCGTCTTTAGCTCTTTTCTTCGATAAATCTTCGAATAGGCCTAGTGACTTCAAATCTTTTGCATCTCTTGGACAATAGACTTTATCTTGAGTCTTTTTCCTTGATAAAACCCGTGCAATCCCATGTTTTCTTTAATATTCATCCGGTTAGCTCTGAAATCACAATAAACACAAAAACCACGCATAATTCCAAACAAATGATATTAATTACGTGTTTTGGTCTTGTTTTAGCCAGAATTAAGTGGTAAAAGGATGGGTGTTTACACACCTATCAAATCCCCTACACTTAACCATTGCCATGCCCTCATGCAATGCTTAGTGATAAAGCAATTTTACATTTTTCTCATAATTAATCAACCTCGGCCTTATTCAAATACTACTAATTAAGAATCAAATAACTAGGAGAAATAAAAACTTTAAAATAAACAAAAGGAAGGAAACAACTTGTAAAGAAATCAAGGACTTACATTAGGGCTTTGGTGTTGCGAAGATTTATCACCCTCAAGTTTCACGTTCCCCAAACTAAGCTTAAAAACGAGATCATTGTTATTATAAGTTAGTAAATCAAACACTTACACACATGGCTTAATTAAATGCTTAAACTCCCTTATTCCTAATTGTATCTCTTATATTTTATTTTTGTCTTAGAATGATCATGAAGATGCATTTTTGGACTTATTTCGATAGTTTATTAAGGCTGAAAGCAAAGTAGGACGATTTGATCAATAGTTAGCTGAAGGACAAAATCTCTTAAAACTGCTTCTCGGGATATCAAAAAGTTCATATCTTGGCATAACTTGGTTCACGATTTGAGACCTTTCTCGGGCCGATATTTGGCATGTACTTCATACTTCATATCTTCGAGAGACGTTCTTGAGATAATGGTCTTCTCATCATAATAGAGTTTCTTCACTTGGAGACTTTTGAGGGGTACTCAAACTTTGTTGACCACGACTTCATGATTATTTCTTCAATCTCTATTTGGGATTTTGAGATACAACGATCCGCCTCCTTTTCGGACTTGGATCTATTTATCCTCATACCTTGTTAGGGTCTTTTCGGATAGACTTCTCCATGATCTTTACGGGAGTTGATTGCTTTTCGTCGTGAGTCTTGATCCTTCATATTGACTTTAGGAATAATGCTTTTCACATCACTTTGGATCTTCAGCAATAAAATTGAATCCTCATGCCTTGCCTTTTCGGACTTGCCAATCATCGCGCCCCGCTTCATAAGTTATGCCTTGGCTATGAACTCTTATCATTACCGAGCAACTTTTAAACGATCTTGGGCTAGAAGCTAAGTAACTTTTCAAATCGTAAGACCTTACTTATTGCAGATAAATTATTAGCAAGTGATGGGAGAATAGGCAAATAATTACACCAAGTGAGCTTGCGCAAGAATACCGACTTATAATTGACTCTATCATTTCTCGTCCTCCACAATTTAAAATCTCAAGTAATGAGACTCGTGGACACTTAGCCTAATAAACCAATTAAGGCCTACATGGTTAAGGATACTAGCTAGAATAAACTAGGATAAGTCTATTCGGGTTGAGTCAAAATAAACGCAACGGGCCTAATATGTCAAAGGTTCCTAAACTAGCTACACCAATTTATTAATATTTTTGACTTTATTGCGGAATATATACATATGAAAGCAACGATAAAAATTTTGAAAATTACGACTAAATGGCCAAAGTTAATTAAAAATTTGAAAAATGTTGAAAAATATGATTTTCCGGTTAATTGAAGGCATTTTCCTGGAAAAGTCCACTTAAAACTTCGATAGAAGTCTCCCCTACACTTAAGATAAACATTGTCCTTAATGTTTAAGCATGTGGGAAAAGTCTCCCCTACACTTATGACATTGTTCACGTTGGTTAACTCAAGTTAAGGAAGAGACGACTAAAGTGATCAATTTCAAATGTGAGAATGAAGAAAATTGAATCACGATAGTTGAGAGATAGAACCGGATTTCGGATAACACGGGAGCACGGTTCTTCAAAGTTTCCAAGATTGCAGTAATCCCTGTAAGCACATCACCACACAAACACAAATGACCAAAATAGGTCCTCCCCTACACTTAGGGGGTTAAAGGGATAGATACTCGGGCTGCCTCCCGAGGAGCGCTTGTTTTTGATAACCGAGTCACGAGCCTGACTCGACCCAAATTCAGTTCATGGGGAACGTGGTGAGGGATGGAATCACCTCCTGAGAGGTGACCTCACCAAAGTATAACTTCACTCGCTGGCCATTCACCTTGAAATTGGGCCCATTTGGCTGAGAAAGCTCAATGGTCCCATATGGAAAGACGTTGGCGACGGTGAATGGACCAGACCAGCGGCTCTTCAACTTGCCAGAGAAGATCTTCAACCGAGAGTTGAAAAGTAAGACTTGATCACCAATATGGAACTCTCGGTTCTTGATTTTTGCGTCATGGAGGATCTTCGTCTTCTCTTTGTAGATCAGCGAGTTCTCATAAGCTTCATTTCTCAGTTCGTTGAGCTTGTTGAGTTGAATCTTGCGATGATCACCGGCTTTGTTGATGTCGAAGTTAGCCCACTTTAAGGCCCAGTGCGCCTTATGCTCCAGCTCGATGGGGAGGTGGCATGCTTTCCCGTACACAAGACAATAAGGCGTACAGCCGATCGGGGTCTTGTAAGCAGTACGGAAAGCCCACAAAGCATCATCGAGTTTATCAGCCCATGAGGCACGATGCTCTCCCACGGTTCTTTCAAGAATTCGCTTCAGTCCTCGGTTGGATATTTCGGCCTGGCCATTAGTTTGTGGGTGGTAGGCTGTGGAAAGACGATGGTTTACACCGTACTTAGCCATGACTCGAGCAAGTTGGTCATTGCAGAAATGAGTCCCACGATCACTAATAATGGCACGAGGCACACCGAAGCGAGCGAATAGAGCTTTCAAAAAGTTACAAACCACCCTTGCGTCATTAGTAGGCAAAGCTTTGGCTTCAACCCACTTGGAAACGTAGTCAACGGCTACAAGGATGTATTTGTTTCCTTTAGATGAAGGGAATGGCCCCATAAAGTCGATACCCCAAACATCAAAAATTTCACACTCTTGAATGAAATTCTGAGGCATCTCGTCTTTATGTGTGATTTTGCCTTGCTTTTGGCAAACATCACATCGCTTAACCATATTGTGAGCATCACGATATATGGAGGGCCAATAAAATCCCGAATCAAACACTTTCTTTGCGGTGTAGTTGGGACCAAAGTGACCACCGGTGGGTCCTTTGTGGCAAGCATCAAGGATGTCCGACGCTGCCGGTCCATCAACACATCGGCGAATTATCAGATCAGCACATTGTTTGAATAGGTAAGGGTCGTCCCAAAAGTAAGTCTTGATATCGGTGAAGAACTTTTTCTTTTGCTGGGACGTCAACCCTTCCTTGAGAATTCCACCCGCCAAGTAGTTTGCAAAGTCCGCAAACCACGGGGTTTCATTCGGCTTCGAGTTTATAGACATTAAGGTCTCCAAGGGAAAAGAATCATTGATTTCTTTGGTCGGATGATCCCCTTGGTATGGATCCTCAAGTCTACTAAGATGATCCGCGGCTAGGTTTTCTGCTCCTTTTTTATCGCGGATGTCGATTTTAAATTCCTGGAGCAGCAAAACCCAGCGAAGAAGTCTTGGTTTGGAATCTTGCTTTGTCAACAAGTACTTCAACGCGGAATGATCGGTATACACAATGGTGGTAGAAAGGACAAGATAGGGGCGGAATTTTTCAAAAGCATAGACAACAGCTAAAAGCTCTTTTTCGGTTGTCGTATAATGCAATTGTGCCCCTGTCATTGTCTTGCTAGCGTAATGGATCGGTTGGAAGTGTTTGTTCACTCTTTGTCCAAGAACCGCTCCAATAGCAAAATCGATAGCATCGCACATCAACTCAAAGGGAAGCTCCCAATTAGGGGTAACCAAGACGGGTGCCGTAGTTAGCTTATCCTTAAGTGAGTTAAAGGCTTCAAGGCACTCGTTGGAAAAGATAAAAGGAGTATCTTTTTCCAAGAGGTGGGTCATCGGGCGAGCGATTTGAGAAAAATCTTTGATGAATCGACGATAGAAGCCCGCATGACCCAAGAAACTTCTCACACCCTTCACAATGGAAGGTGGAGGCAACTTTGCTATAACATCAACTTTAGCACGGTCTACTTCAAGACCGGCTTTCGAAATCTTATGTCCAAGCACGACGCCTTCTTTTACCATGAAATGGCATTTTTCCCAATTTAGAACTAGGCGAGTGTCTTCGCACCGCTTTAGCATACGTTCTAAATTGGCAAGGCAAGCAGAGAAGGAATCCCCGAAGACCGAGAAATCATCCATGAAGACTTCCATGGTTTGTTCAACCATGTCATGGAAGATAGCTAACATACACCTTTGGAACGTCCCTGGCGCATTACATAAGCCAAAAGGCATTCTTTTGTAAGCGAAAGTGCCATAGGGACAAGTGAATGTGGTCTTCTCTTGATCTTGGGGATCGATGGGTATTTGAAAATAACCCGAGAAACCATCAAGAAAGCAGTAATATTCATTACCGGCTAATCGTTCAAGCATTTGGTCCATGAAAGGTAGAGGGAAATGATCCTTTCTCGTGGCATCATTGAGTTTGCGGTAGTCTATACAAACTCTCCACCCAGTAACGAGACGAGTGGGAATCAACTCGTTGTGTTCATTGGGAACAACGGTTATTCCGCCCTTCTTGGGCACACAATGGATTGGACTAACCCACGGGGAATCCGAAATAGGGTAAATCATACCCGCATCAAGAAGTTTGATAACCTCTGTTTTGATGACTTCATGGATTTTTGGATTCACCCTTCGTTGGCTTTGAATAGTGGGCTTGAAGTCGTCCTCCATGAGAATTTTGTGTGTGCAGAAGTGAGGATCAATTCCACGAATATCCGAGATTTTCCAAGCAATAGCCTTCTTATGATCCTTCAACACAGCAACGAGGCGAGTCTTCTCTTCATCTTTCAAATCCTTTGCAATAATGACGGGCGACTTGTTGTTGTCGTCAAGGAACACGTACTCGAGATGTGGCGGCAACTCCTTAAGTTCTAAATTCGGAGGATTTTCGACGGGAGGCGTTTTCAAAGTCGTGGCATCGACAGCAATAACCGTGGGAGATGGAGGCGAAGGATTGTCTTCAGTGAGAAGATTGTCAAAGAAACTCATGTCTTCATCCCCCTCGGTGGGAGAATCATTAGTAGCTAAATTCGCATCTCCCATGGTAGCTTCAAGATTGTTCCAGAATAAATCACTATCTCCAAATAGAGACAACGATGAATCAATAGAGGACACGGTCTCAACAGTGGGATGAGAGGTAGGAATACTTTTGCAAGCATCATTAAAGTGTTCTTCACAAGCCTCATCGAGAACGTCAATACAATTAACACTCTCATATGAATAAGGTTGTTTGGACAACTTTCCCATGTTGAAGACTACTTTATCGTCACCCACTCTCATGATAAGCTCACCGGCTTCAACATCAATGAGAGTGCGACCGGTCCTTAAGAATGGACGACCAACAATCAGTGGTACACGAGGGTCCATCTCGTAGTCGACGACAACAAAATCAGCAGGGAAGGTGAATTTGTCGACTCCTACAATGACATCTTCGGCTATCCCCACTGGATAAGCAACCGTACGGTTGGCCAATTCCAAAGTCATCTTGGTGGGGACTAGCTCTGGGAGAGATAATTGCTTCCAAACACTTAGAGGCATGAGATTAATACTGGCACCTAGATCGGCTAGGGCCATGCAATTCTCTACTCCCGGGAAATTGCAAGGGATAAGAAAACGACCCGGATCACCAAGCTTGGTTGGCAATTTCCTTAAGAGCACTGCAGAGCAGTTCTCATTAAGTTGGGTGTTGGCTATGTCGAGGAGCTTTTCCTTGTCGCTCAGAAGGTCTTTAAACATTTTAGCATACTTGGGCATGTGAGCGAGAGCCTCAGCGAAGGAGATATTGAAATTCAGTTGTTTAAACATTTTAAGAAAGTTAGAAACCTGAATATCATCCTTGCTCTTTTGCTTCTCTTTCCTCAACCTTGAAGGATAAGGTATATTGGAAGAAGAGGAAGGCTTTAGGGGAATAGGGTCACTCACAACCACGGGTGGAGGAGGGGTAGAATGAAGAGGTGGAGAAATTGGGGAAGGAGAAGGAGGAGGAATAGGAGCAGGCGACTCGTTCTCCTGAGGCACAATCACCGGTGGAGGTATAGGAAGCTCGGGTTCCTTGGTACCTTTACCACTTCGAGTGGTGATTGCTTTCATCTCCCCTCTTGGGTTCGCAACGGTGTTACTCGGAAGAGTACCCGAAGAAGAGGGTTGACTACTTTGGAAAAAACTAGCCATCATGTTCCTCAGATCATTCGTCTGACTATCCAACGTGTTTCGCATATCGGCTCTCAAATCATTTCCTTGCTTTACCAAATCTGCCTTCAAATTGCGCACTTCCTCTTGGAGGTTTCCCACTATCACATCATTGGTTCTCATGTAGGTGGCGACCTCTTGGTGTAATGCAGTGGTGGCTTGGTTGGGAGGAGCATTGTATGCAGGTGGTTGGTAAGCAGGTTGTTGGTAGATTTGATTGTTTCTTTGAGGTGGTTGTTGTTGCTTGTGAGGTGGAATGTATGGTTGTCGAGGTTGTTGTTGTTGTTGAGGAGGGCGATTAAGGTTTTGTTGTTGGTTTGGGTTGGTAGGAGGGAAACCAGGTGGTGAAAGATAGTTGTTGCTGCGGTAGCTAAGCAAGTTACGGTCACCTTGGGGTTTAGCTTGATAAGCAGGTTGTTGGTAGGTTCCATATGCCGCATTCACATTCTCAGCAGGGTAATCTTGGGTAGCGGTACAAGTTGTATAGGAGTGGGGACCACCGCATATCTCACAAGGTTGGCTGACAGCGTTCACTTGTGCGTTTTTGGCGTTGTTGCTGTTGTTGTTGCTGACGGTGTGGGTGACAAGCGTTTCAAGAAGCGTAGTGAGTTTGTCTAATCGCTTGTCGCTGTCATTAGTGCTAGCACTAGCAACATTGGTCCTAACGCTCTTGGTTTGCACATGAGATTTGTTCTCAATGATATCCCAAGCCGCATTGGAAGTCTTAGCCAATAAATTACCCCCTGAGGCACTATTCAGTGAATCTTGATCATTCATGCTTAAACCATTGTAAAAAGTATTAATTTGATGTACTTTGGTAAAACCATGTTGTGGGCATTTTCTTAAAAGATCTTTGAAACGATCCCAAGATTCACTGAATGACTCATCGTACTTTTGTTCAAAGTTTATAATCTCATTCCGCAAAGCGGTAGTACGAGAGGGTGGAAAAAAGTAATTGATGAACTTTGTTTCCAAATCCGTCCACGAGAGAATACTCTGTGGCGGTTCCTTAGCAAGCCAATGCCGGGCTTGTCCCTCTAAAGAAAAGGGAAAAAGTTGTAACCTTATTACCTCCTGTGAAACTCCATTGAATTTGACCGTGTTGGTGAGTTGTAGAAATCTCTTGATATGGTCATGTGGGTCATCAATGGTTCGTCCCAAGAATGGCTGAGCGGAGACCATCTGGATAAAGCCTGACTTGAGCTCGAAGTTGTTGGCGGCAATTGGTGGTATAACAATTGGATCCGTGTTGCCATCGACATGAGCTTGCAGCAATTCAATCATTGGCCGATTATCCGGAAGTGGCTCATTGTTGTTGTTATTCATGTTGTTGAAAGGCGGGTTGTTGTTGTTATTATTGTTGTTCGGAGGTGGTATGTTATTGTTGTTTTGTACACCCGCCATGTCTAGGTTATCGAGAGGCTCGGGCTCTTGATAAGACGTGGATCGAGTGCGCATACACCTGCAAAAGAACGAACAAACAAAGCAAAAATATTTTTGGTTTTTATTGTTTTTTACTTTTTAGGATTTTTGAAAATTTTATATTTTTTAGTGTTTTTGAAAATTTTTAGGAAAAAGTAACGTTCACGGGGAACGGATCCCAAAATCCAAGTTCTACAAAAAACTTTTGATCTTAACGAGAGGAGCCGGCAGCGGCGCCATTTGATACAGGGGTTTTTCTAGGTTCAGATTTCTCGGAATCCTCTCGAATTGATCTCAGTTAAAAGTGGAATGATTTGTTCTTGGTGACAAAAAGTGGATTTGGTTTTCTATTCTACTAAACAGGTAAGTAAATAAAATGGTAATGAAGTAAACTTAAAACAATCAACAATTAATAATCTGAAAAATAATCTGAAAAATAACTCTTACTGAAGAAGACCCTATGGTGAAAGTATGACCATTCGGAATAGAATATTGCTCTATTCGGAAAATTTACACCATGCGGAAAATCCAGTCTATTCGGAAAATACTTCTATTCGGAATAAATTGTCTCATGCGGAAAATTAAGGTCATTCGGAAAAATCAGGGCTAAGCGGAAAATACGGCTATTCGGAAAAATGTTCCGAATAGGGAAACAAAAATTGGCTATGCGGAATAATCCGAATAGGGAACTATGGAAAACCCTATTCGGAATAAAGACTTTATTCGGAATATATCAAAAGTTCCGAGTAGGAAAACAAGAAACAGCCTATTCGGAATATCTGAAAAGTTCCGAATAAAGGAAACTCAAAATGGTCTATTCGGAAAATGAAGCCCTATTCGGAATATGTAGAATATTCCGAATAAAGAAGAAATGAAACCTCCACTCGGAATAATTGAAATATTCCGAGTAAAGCAAACTAGAACAAGTCTATTCGGAATAAAAGCCTTGTTCGGAAAATCTGGAACGAAGAACAGATACAGCAGCAAGTAAAACAGGGTACCCGAAATTAACTCAAAATCAACTCCAATACTTAAAAGGGTTTTACCAAACTAACCAATAATCATTAACATACCATAAGAAATAAATCCCACCAATAAAAACACTAATTCAACAACTTTTTAAGATCAAACTAGAATCAAAGAAGAAACTTAGAAACTTGCAATAAAAGTGATGAAGAACAAGATGAATAGAAAGATGGAATGGATTGATTAATATAAAAGTAACAAGGTTAATGATCAATGATTACAAGATTGAAAAAGAAAAAGATGAAAATCACCAAACTCCCTAATGGAGTTGGTGAAGGGACGAACTACAAAGCCTGGGAAAAAGGAAAAATGAAGCTCTCTCCCTAATGTGTGAAGGGAGTTTCTATTTATACTCCTAGTGGTTGGTTGGTGAGTGGGCTTTCTCCCTTTCTTCTTGTCTTCTCGTCTTTTCAGAAAAGTTGACGTTTTCGATTCTGATTCGGGATTTGTTGTCGATTAAATCCAACTCGTCTTTTAATTTCTTCGTTAAATAGACTTGAGTTTCTTCGACTTATGAAAATCTTCCGTCTTTAGCTCTTTTCTTCGATAAATCTTCGAATAGGCCTAGTGACTTCAAATCTTTTGCATCTCTTGGACAATAGACTTTATCTTGAGTCTTTTTCCTTGATAAAACCCGTGCAATCCCATGTTTTCTTTAATATTCATCCGGTTAGCTCTGAAATCACAATAAACACAAAAACCACGCATAATTCCAAACAAATGATATTAATTACGTGTTTTGGTCTTGTTTTAGCCAGAATTAAGTGGTAAAAGGATGGGTGTTTACACACCTATCACTTAACGTGAAAGCTCATCCCGATATGTGCGAAATGTTTTCGGATATCGTGGCATATGTTAAGGGGGAGCAAAATGGATTTGCACTTCAAGATGGATTTCAGGGTGATTTATACTTACCCACAACCCATTTATTTCACGACGTTGAAGATTGTGGTGACATAAGTGTCACAAAAGTGAATTTAGAATTTATTTAATTTACGTGAAACGCGATGGTTCGGGTTAGACTAGTGTGTCTATTGATATTCTCGATTGATTTCGCATATTTTGTGTACAATTTTAATTTTATTTATGAATGAAGTTACCATCAAATATTACTTGAATGACTATTATTCGTTTACGCTACGTGCTAAGAATTTCTATCTTAGGAGTCGATGTTTATTTATGTCAAAGTGATTTAGGTTAATTAAGTTCGATACAAGATTAGGTATTTCAGCAAAAATATTTACGACACACTTAGAAATTTCTCCATTTTTCTTTTTACCGTAGTTATTAAACTACTACTACAAAAGATTTACCTAAACTCAAGTTTCTACAACATTTTTACAAAGGATTCAAACAATCATTTTTTCAATCTTACCAAAATAAAAAGAAAGCTAAAATTTCTCCTCCTTGCCACTATGCAAACCGGTCCCCCTCACTTCACATTGCACCCACATTTTCTTTGTTTCACTTGCTCAAATTTGAAAGTCAATGTACTACATCAAACCATTTAATACTAGTACTTGTTGTCTCCTCCTACAAACCTCTTAACCACCGAAAAACATTTTCATTCCATGGTTTCTCTTGACTTCTTGTTGTACAAACACACTCTTTTAATAATAGGCAGGGAAAGTACCATTTTTCTTGTTTTCTATGCTGCCATCACTGAACCCTAAGGTCGTTTCCCCCTTCCCCATCATTGTGCAACTTCCCATGTTTAGTTCCCTTGGAAAACCTTAGTTACAAACTAACTAGAAACCCTAACTAAGCTCTACTAACCCTAAACTCACTCCTTTGCCTATAAATCTCACTCTTATTCTCACAAAAACACACACACTCAAGAACTAAAACACAAAAAGAAATATTAAACCCCTGTGGGGATTAGCTCACGAAAACAGTAAACAACAAGTCTTCGGGTTTATTTTATGCAAGCAAGATTTTTGATAGTTAATCATTAGTTCCATTCCATCTCCTTCAACTAGCTTAGGACCCTTTGTAAGTTGCTAACACCTTGTTCATTCCACATTGGTTGACAATAGTACTTGCTAAAATCTTTACAAACATGAATAACAAAAGTCACGGTTGGGGATTGGGTTTTATGATTGATACTAGGTTTTTGCTTGGGTTCTCTAAATCTCTCGATAACCTCTCGAATTGATCTTGGTTCTAAGTGGAATGATTGTTCTTGGTCACTGAAAAGGGGAGTGATTTTCTAATCTACTAAAAGTATTAAATGCATTAAAATGTAAACTTAAATTTAAAAGTAATTAAATTAATAACAATTAATAAAACTTGAATTAAAATTAAAATTAAAATTAAAATATAAATATGAAATGAAGAAGCAATAACACTTAAAAAACAGTAACACTTAAAAATAATCAAAGAAAATTGATTCGGAAGTACCTTGATTTGGAATATTGATCCGGAACTTTTCACTCGGAAGTTTATCCGGAACTTTCTTCGGAAGTCGATTCGGAACTTTGAAAAATCCTTCACTCGGAACTTTCTTCGGAAGTTAATTCGGAAGTTCACCCGGAACTTTTCGTCCGGAAGTTCACTCGGAAGATTGATTCGGAACTTTATCCGGAACTTTGAGTCGGAAGTTTATTCGGAACTATCAACTGATTCGGAACTTTTGGAAATAACATTCATCCGGAACTTTTGCTCATTCGGAAGATTTGGTTCATCCGGAACTTTTGTTCATTCGGAACTTTTAAAATTGACTCGGAACTTTTGAAAGGAAATTTATTCGGAAGATTTGAAACTCATTCGGAACTTTTGTTCATCCGGAACTTTATGTTCATCTGGAACTTTACGTTCATCCGGAAGATTTGGTTCATCCGGAACCTGGGGAACACTCAAGAACAGTAACAATACCGAAAAACAGGGGAAATACGTTTTAAGCCGAAAATCACCAAGTTTCTAACCAAAAAACTTAAATAAAACTAAACACAAATGATATACTAACCAATAACAACAAATTCCATCAATAAAAACGCAAATTCAACAACTTTTTAAAATCAAAACTCAACCAAATAAGAACTTAAGAACTTGAAATAAAAGATGATGATGAACAAGATGAAATGGAAAGATTGATATATTGAATGATTAAGGTTTTAACAATCACAAAACAAGGATGAAATTACAAGATTAAAAAACAAAGATCAAAATCACCAAACACCCTAATGGTGTTGGTGATATCTACGAACAGAAATGGAGAAAAAGAAGGAGAGAAGAAAAACTAAAAAAAACTTGCACTATTGTGTGAGGGGTGGACTTTATATAGGTGTTCCCTTTGGTTGGTGAGTGGGCTTTCTCCCGTTCTTCTTGTCTTCTCGTCTTTTCAGAAAAGTTGACGTTTTCGATTCTGATTTGGGATTTGTCGTCGATTAAATTCAACTCGTCTTTTAATTTCTTCGTTTAATAGACTTGAGTTTCTTCGACTTATGTAAATCTTCCATCTTTGGTCCTTTTCTTCGATAAATCTTCGAATAGGCCCAGTGACTTCAAATCTTTTGCATCTCTTGGACAATAGACTTCATCTTGATTCTTTTTCTTCGGTAAAACCCGTGCAATCCCATGTTTTCTCAATTATCCATCCGGTTGGCTCTGAAAACACAATAAACACAAAAACCACGCATAATTCCAAACAAATGATATTAAATACGCGTTTTGGTCTCGTTTTAGCCAGAATTAAGTGGTAAAAGGATGGGTGTTTACACACCTATCAAATCCCCTACACTTAACCATTGCCATGCCCTCATGCAATGCTTAGTGATAAAGCAATTTTACACTTTTCTCATAATTAATCAACCTTGGCCTTATTCAAATACTACTAAACAAAAATTAAAGTACTAAAAGAAGTTAAACTTTAAAGGAAACAAAAGGATAGGAAACCATTTTCACTTGAAAATAGCTACATGGAAATAACTTGCAAAGAGATCAATGACTTACATTAGGGCTTTGGTGCTGCGAAGATTTATCACCCTCAAGTTTCACGTTCCCCAAACTAAGCTTAAAAACGAGATCATTGTTATTATAAGTTAGCAAATCAAACACTTTCACACATGGCTTAATTAAATGCTCAAACTCCCTTATTCCTAGGTGTATCTCTTATATTTTATTTTTGTCTTAGAATGATCATGAAGATGCATTTTTGGACTTATTTCGATAGGTTATTTAGGCTGAAAGCAAAGTAGGACGATTTGATCAATAGTTAGCTAAAGGACAAAATCTCTTAAAACTGCTTCTCGGGATATCAAAAAGTTCATATCTTGGCATAACTCGGTTCACGATTTGAGACCTTTCTCGGGCCGATATTTGGCATGTACTTCATACTTCATATCTTGAGAGACGTGCTTGAGATAATGGTCTTCTCATCGTTAATAGAGTTTCTTCACTTGGAGACTTTTGAGGGGTACTCCAACTTTGTTGACCACGACTTCATGATTATTCTTCAATCTCTAATTGGGATTTTGAGATACAACGATCCGCCTCCTTTTCGGACTTGGATCTATTTATCCTCATACCTTGTTAGGGTCTTTTCGGATAGACTTCTCCATCATCTTTATAGGAGTTGATTGCTTTTCGTCGTGAGTCTTGATCCTTCATATTGACTTTGGGAATAATGCTTTTCACATCACCTTGGATCTTTAGCAATAAAATGGAATCCTCATGCCTTGTTAGGGCCTTTTCGGACTCGCCAATCTTCGCGCCCCGCTTCATAAGTTATGCCTTGGCTATGAACTCTTATCATTACCGAGCAACTTTTAAACGATCTTGGGCTAGAAGCTAAGTAAATTTTCAAATCGTACGACCTTACTTATTGCAGATAAATTATTAGCAAGTGATGGGAGAATAGGCAAATAATTACACCAAGTGAGCTTGTGCAAGAATACCGACTTATAATTGACTGTATCATTTCTCGTCCTCCACAATTTAAAATCTCAAGTAATGAGACTCGTGGATGCTTAGCCTAATAAACCAATTAAGGTCTACATGGTTAAGGATACTAGCTAGAATAAACTTGGATAAGTCTATTCGGGTTGAGTCAAAATAAACGCAACAGGCCTAATATGTCAAAGACTTCTAAACTAGCTACACCACTTTATTAATATTTTTGACTTTATTGCGGGATATATACATACGAAAGCAACGATAAAAATTTAAAAATTATGACTAAATGGCCAAAGTTAATGAAAAATTTGAAAAATGTTGAAAAAGATGATTTTCCGGTTAAATGAAGGCATTTTCATGGAAAAGTCCACTTAAAACTTCGATAGAAGTCCCCCTACACTTAAGATAAACATTGTCCTCAATGTTTAAGCATGTGGGAAAAGTCTCCCCTACACTTATGACATTGTGCACGTTGGTTAACTCAAGTTAAGGAAGAGACGACTAAAGTGATCAATTTCAAATGTGAGTAAGAAGAAAATTGAATCACGATAGTTGAGAGATAGAACCGGATTTCGGATAACACGGGAGCATGGTTCTTTGAAGGTTCCAAGAGTGCATTCATCCCTGTAAGCACATCACCACACAAAAACAAAAAACCTATAGAGGCCCCCCTACACTTAGGAGGTTAAAACATAAAAGGATAAATACTCAGGCTGCCTCCCGAGGAGCGCTTGTTTTTGATAACCAAGTCACGAGCCTGACTCGACCTAAAATTAGTTCATGGGGAACGTGGTGAGGGATGGAATCATCTCCTGAGAGGTGTCCTCACCAAAGTAAAACTTCACTCGTTGGCCATTCACCTTAAAATTAGGTCCATTAGGTTGAGCGAGCTCGAGAGTACCATATGGAAAAATTTGGGCAATGGTGAATGGGCCGGACCAACGAGATTTCAGCTTGCCCGAGAAGATTTTCAACCGAGAGTTAAAGAGTAAAACTTTATCTCCAACGTGAAACTCTCGGTTCTTAATCTTAGAGTCGTGAATGAGCTTAGTCCTTTCCTTATAGATCAAAGAATTTTCATAAGCCTCATTCCGGAGTTCATTCAGCTCATTGAGTTGGATCTTGCGTAGGTCACCGGCTTTGTTGATATCAAAATTAGCCCACTTCAAGGCCCAGTAATCCTTGTGCTCCAACTCAATGGGGAGGTGGCACGCTTTCCCGTACACGAGACGATATGGTGTACAACCAATCGGAGTCTTGTATGCGGTACGGAAAGCCCACAAAGCATCATCAAGTTTATCAACCCATGAGGCACGATGCTCTCCCACGGTCCTTTCAAGAATTCGATTTAGTCCTCGGTTGGATATTTCAGCCTGGCCATTAGTTTGTGGGTGGTAGGCTCTGGAAAGACGATGATTTACACCATACTTAGCCATGACTCTTACGAATTGGTCATTGCAAAAATGAGTCCCACGATCACTAATAATGGCACGAGGCACACCGAATCTAGCGAATAGAGCTTTTAAAAAGTTACAAACCACCCTTGCGTCATTAGTGGGTAAAGCTTTGGCTTCAACCCATTTGGAGACGTAGTCAACGGCAACAAGGATGTATTTGTTTCCTTTAGAAGAAGGGAATGGCCCCATAAAGTCGATACCCCAAACATCAAAGATTTCACATTCTTGAATGAAATTCTGAGGCATCTCGTCTTTATGTGTGATCTTGCCTTGTTTTTGGCAAGCATCACATCGTTTAACCATATTGTGAGCGTCACGATATATGGTGGGCCAATAAAATCCCGAATCAAACACTTTTTTGGCGGTGTAGGTGGGACCAAAGTGACCACCGGTGGGTCCTTTGTGGCAAGCATCAAGGATTTCAAAAGTTGCTGGTCCATCAACACATCGACGAATAATCAAGTCGGCACATTGTTTGAATGGATACAGGTCATCCCAAAAGTAAGTCTTAATGTATTTGAAGAACTTCTTCTTTTGTTGGGATGTTAGCCCGTCAACGAGAATTCCACCCGCCAAGAAGTTTGCAATGTCCACAAACCACGGGGTTTCATCAGAATTCGAATTGATAGACATTAAGGTCTCCAAGGGAAAAGAATCATTGATTTCTTTGTTCGGATGATCCCCTTTGTAAGGATCCTCAAGTCTACTGAGATGATCCGCGGCCAGGTTTTCAGCTCCTTTTTTATCGCGAATTTCGATTTTAAATTCTTGGAGTAGCAAAACCCAGCGAAGAAGTCTTGGTTTGGAATCTTGCTTTGTCAACAAGTACTTCAACGCAGAATGATCGGTATAAACGATTGTAGTGGAAAGGACAAGATAGGGGCGGAACTTTTCAAAGGCATAGACAACAGCTAAAAGCTCTTTTTCGGTTGTCGTGTAATGCAATTATGCCCCAGTCATTGTCTTGCTAGCGTAATGGATCGGTTGGAAGTGTTTGTTCACTCTTTGTCCCAGAACCGCTCCAATAGCAAAATCACTAGCATCGCACATCAACTCAAAGGGAAGCTCCCAATTAGGGGTAACCAAGACGGGTGCCTTAGTTAGCTTATCCTTAAGCGAGTTGAAGGCTTCAAGACACTCTTTGGAAAAGATAAAAGGAGTATCTTTTTCCAAGAGGTGGGTCATCGGGCGAGCGATTTGAGAAAAATCTTTGATGAATCGACGGTAAAAGCCTGCATGACCCAAGAAACTTCTCACACCCTTCACGGTCGAAGGTGGAGGCAACTTAGCGATAACATCGACTTTAGCACGGTCTACTTCAAGACCGGCTTTGGAAATCTTGTGTCCTAGCACGATGCCTTCTTTTACCATAAAATGGCATTTTTCCCAATTCAGAACAAGGCGAGTGTCTTCGCACCGCTTAAGCATACGTTCCAAATTGGCAAGGCAAGAAGAGAAGGAATCCCCGAAGACCGAGAAATCATCCATGAAGACTTCCATGGTTTGTTCAACCATGTCATGGAAGATAGCTAACATGCACCTTTGGAAAGTCCCGGGGGCATTGCATAAGCCAAAAGGCATTCTTTTGTAAGCAAATGTGCCGTAGGGACAAGTGAATGTTGTCTTCTCTTGATCTTGGGGATCGATGGGTATTTGGAAATAACCCGAGAAACGATCAAGAAAGCAGTAATATTCATTACCCGCTAAACGTTCAAGCATTTGGTCCATAAAAGGTAGAGGGAAATGATCCTTTCTCGTGGTATCATTGAGTTTGTGGTAGTCTATACAAACTCTCCACCCAGTAACGAGACGAGTGGAAATTAATTCGTTGTGTTCATTGGGAACAACGGTTATTCTGCCCTTCTTGGGCACACAATGGACTGGACTAACCCATGGTGAATCCGAAATAGGGTAAATCATACCCGCATCAAGAAGTTTGATAACCTCTGTTTTGATGACTTCATGGATTTTTGGATTCACCCTTCGTTGGCTTTGAAATATGGGCTTAAATTCGTCCTCCATGAGAATTTTGTGTGTGCAGAAGTGAGGATCAATTCCGCGAATATCAGAAATTTCCAAGCAATCGCCTTTTTGTGATCTTTAAGCACGGCGATGAGGCGAGATTTTTCTTCTTCCTTCAAGTCCTTCGCGATAATGACGGGCGACTTATTCTCTTCTTCAAGAAACACGTACTCGAGATGAGGCGGCAACTCCTTAAGTTCTAAATCCGGAGGATTTTCGACGGGAGGCGTTTTCAAAGTCGGAGTATCGATAGCAATAACCGTGGGAGATGGAGGAGAAGGATTGTCTTCGTTGAGAAGGTTTTCAAAGAAATGCATGTCTTCCTTCCCATCGGTGGGAGAATCATCATTAGCTAAGTTCACATCTCCCATGATGTCTTCAAGATTGTTCCAAAACAAATCACTTTCTCCAAATAGAGACAGTGATGAATCAATAGAGGAAACGGTCTCAACATTGGGAAGAGAGGTAGGAATATTTTTACAAGCATCATTAAAGTGTTCTTCACAAGCCTCATCCAGAACGTCAATACAATTATAACTCTCGTATGAATAAGGTTGTTTAGACAACTTTCCCATGTTGAAGACGATTTTATCGTCACCCACTCTCATGATAAGCTCACCGGCTTCAACATCGATAAGAGTGCGACCGGTCCTCAGGAATGGACGACCCACGATCAAGGGAACACGAGGGTCCATCTCGTAGTCGACGACGACGAAATCGGCAGGAAAAGTGAATTTGTCGACTCCTACAAAGACGTCTTCGGCTATCCCCACTGGATAAGCAACCGTACGGTTAGCTAATTCCAAAGTCATTTTGGTGGGGACTAGCTCAGGGAGAGATAATTGCTTCCAAACGCTTAGAGGCATTAGATTAATACTGGCACCTAGATCGGCTAGGGCCATGCAATTCCCTACTCCCGGGAAATTGCAAGGGATTAAGAAACGACCCGGATCACCAAGCTTGGTTGGCAATTTCCTTAAGAGCACTGCAGAGCAATTCTCATTAAGTTGGGTGTTGGCAATATCGAGAAGCTTTTCCTTGTCGCTCAGAAGATCTTTAAACATTTTCGCATACTTAGGCATGTGAGCGAGAGCCTCAGCGAAGGAGATGTTGAAATTCAATTGTTTGAACATTTTAAGAAAGTTCGAAACCTGAATATCGTCCTTTCTTTTGAGCTTCTCTTTCCTCAACCTAGATGGATAAGGTATATTGGAAGAAGAGGAAGACTTTGGGAGAATATGATCACTGACATCCTTGGGTGGAGGAGGGGTAGGAGTAAGAGGTGGAGAAATTGGGGAAGGAGAAGGATGAGGAATAGGAGCAGGTGACTCGTTCTCCTTAGTCACAATCACCGGTGGAGGTATAGGAAGCTCGGGTTCCTTGGTACCTTTACCACTGCGAGTAGTGATTGCTTTCATCTCCCCTCTTGGATTCGCAACGGTGTTACTCGGAAGAGTACCCGAAGAAGAGGGTTGATTACCTTGGAAGAAACTAGCCATCATGTTCTTCAAGTCATTCGTTTGACTATCCAGCGTGTTTCTCATGTCAGCTCTCAGATCGTTCCCTTGTTTCACCAGGTCTGCTTTCAGGTTGAGCACTTCTCGCTGAAGATTTCCCACGATCACATCGTTAGTCCTCATATAAGTTTCCACTTCTTGGTGAAGAGCGGTGGGTTGGTTGGGAGGAGCATTGTATGCGGGTGGTTGATAAGCAGGTTGCTGGTATACTTGGTTGTTTCGTTGAGGTGGTTGTTGCTGCTTGTGAGGTGGTATGTATGGTGTACGAGGTTGTTGTTGTTGTTGTTGAGGAGGGAGGTTGAGGTTTTGTTGTTGGTTTGGGTTGTTTGGAGGAAAACCAGGTGGTGAGAAATAATTGTTGGAGCGGTAGCTAAGCAAATTACGGTCACCTTGAGGTCTAGCTTGATAAGCAGGTTGAGGATAGATGCCATAAGCTGCATTCACATTCTCAGAAGGGTATTCTTGGGTGGCAGTACAAGTAATGTAAGAGTGAGGACCCCCGCATATCTCGCATGGTTGGCTAACAGCATTGACTTGAGCGTCTTTAGCGTTTCTAGCATTGATGCTGTTGGTGTTGCTGGCGGTTTGGGTAGCAAGCGATTCAAGAAGCACAGTGATTTTGTCCAGTCGCTTGTCGCTGTCACTAGTGCTAGCACTAGCAACATTGGTCCGAATACTCTTGGTTTGCACACGAGATTTATTCTCAATGATACCCAAGCAGCGTTGGAAGTCTTAGCCAAAAGATTACCCCCCGAGGCACTGTTTAGTGAATCTTGGTCATTCATGCTTAAACCATTATAAAAAGTGTTAATTTGGTGCACTTTGGTAAAACCATGTTGTGGGCATTTTCTTAAAAGATCTTTAAAACGATCCCAAGATTCACTAAACGACTCATCGTACTTTTGTTCAAAGTTGATAATTTCATTCCGCAAAGCGGTAGTACGAGAGGGTGGGAAAAAGTAATTGATAAACTTGGTTTCCAAATCCGTCCACGAAAGAATACTCTGTGGCGGTTCCTTAGCAAGCCAATGCCGGGCTTGTCCCTCTAAAGAAAAGGGAAAAAGTTGTAACCGGATTACCTCTTGTGGAACACCATTGAATTTGACCGTGTTGGTGAGTTGCAAGAATCTCTTGATGTGGTCATGTGGATCATCAATGGTACGCCCCAAGAATGGTTGAGCGGAGACCATCTGGATAAAGCCGGATTTGAGCTCAAAATTGTTGGCTGCAATTGCTGGTATAACAATTGGATCAGTGTTGCCATCTACATGAGCTTGCAGCAGTTCAATCATCGGGCGATTATCCGGTAGAGGCTCATTGTTGTTGTTATTATTCATGTTGTTGAAAGGTGGGTTGTTATTGTTATTATTATTGTTTGGAGGTGGTATGTTGTTGTTGTTTTGTACACCGGCCATGTCTAAGTTATCGACAGGCTCGGGCTCTTGATAAGACGTTGATCGAGTGCGCATACACCTGCAAAAGAACTAACAAGGCAAAAACAAAGCAAAAATATTTTTGGTTTTTATGTTTTTTAATTTTTAGGATTTTTGAAAATTATATATATATATATATATATTTTTTGAAAGTTTTTATAAAAAATTAACGTTCACGGGGAACGGATCCCAAAATCCAAGTTCTCACAAAAAACTATTGATCTTAACGAGAGGAGCCGGCAGCGGCACCATTTGATACTAGGTATTTTGTATGGGTTCTCTAAATCTCTCGATATCCTCTCGAATTGATCTTGGTTCTAAGTGGAATGATTGTTCTTGGTCACTGAAAAGGGGAGTGATTTTCTAATCTACTAAAAGTATTAAATGCATTAAAATGTAAACTTAAATTTAAAAGTAATTAAATTAATAACAATTAATAAAACTTGAATTAAAATTAAAATTAAAGTTAAAATATAAATATGAAATGAAGAAACAATAACACTTAAAAAACAGTAACACTTAAAAATAATCAAAGAAAATTGATTCGGAAGTACCTTGATTCGGAACTATTGATCCGGAACTTTTCACTCGGAAGTTTATCCGGAACTTTCTTCGGAAGTCGATTCGGAACTTTGAAAAATCCTTCACTCGGAACTTTCTTCGGAAGTTAATTCGGAAGTTCACCCGGAACTTTTCGTCCGGATGTTCACTCGGAAGATTGATTCGGAACTTTATCCGGAACTTTGAGTCGGAAGTTTATTCGGAACTATCAACTGATTCGGAACTTTTGGAAATAACATTCATCCGGAACTTTTGCTCATTCGGAAGATTTGGTTCATCCGGAACTTTTGTTCATTCGGAACTTTTAAAATTGACTCGGAACTTTTGAAAGGAAATTTATTCGGAAGATTTGAAACTCATTCGGAACTTTTGTTCATCCGGAACTTTATGTTCATCCGGAAGATTTGGTTCATCCGGAACCTGGGGAACACTCAAGAACAGTAACAATACCGAAAAACAGGGGAAATACGTTTTAAGCCGAAAATCACCAAGTTTCTAACCAAAAAACTTAAATAAAACTAAACACAAATGATATACTAACCAATAACAACAAATTCCATCAATAAAAACGCAAATTCAACAACTTTTTAAAATCAAAACTCAACCAAATAAGAACTTAAGAACTTGAAATAAAAGATGATGATGAACAAGATGAAATGGAAAGATTGATATATTGAATGATTAAGGTTTTAACAATCACAAAACAAGGATGAAATTACAAGATTAAAAAACAAAGATCAAAATCACCAAACACCCTAATGGTGTTGGTGATATCTACGAACAGAAATGGAGAAAAAGAAGGAGAGAAGAAAAACTAAAAAAAACTTGCACTATTGTGTGAGGGGTGGACTTTATATAGGTGTTCCCTTTGGTTGGTGAGTGGGCTTTCTCCCGTTCTTCTTGTCTTCTCGTCTTTTTAGAAAAGTTGACGTTTTCGATTCTGATTTGGGATTTGTCGTCGATTAAATTCAACTCGTCTTTTAATTTCTTCGTTTAATAGACTTGAGTTTCTTCGACTTATGTAAATCTTCCATCTTTGGTCCTTTTCTTCGATAAATCTTCGAATAGGCCCAGTGACTTCAAATCTTTTGCATCTCTTGGACAATAGACTTCATCTTGAGTCTTTTTCTTCGGTAAAACCCGTGCAATCCCATGTTTTCTCCATTATCCATCCGATTGGCTCTGAAAACACAATAAACACAAAAACCACGCATAATTCCAAACAAATGATATTAAATACGCGTTTTGGTCTTGTTTTAGCCAGAATTAAGTGGTAAAAGGATGGGTGTTTACACACGTATCAATGATAGAAGTAAACTTCAAACCTTATATTTTATGTGAAGAACATATATGTTTCTATATAAAAAAGTTAGGTTTAAAAGAAATGCAAAGATGATTCTATGTGTACCCTGCGTGAACAGTAGCACAAACAGGGACACCATAAGTGTGCTTCTAAAACCTTGCATGTATAAAAGGTTGGCTGTGATACGCATGCATGTGTTATGAACAGAAAATGTAAAGTGTGTAGGCTGCCAAGAACAAACAAGAACCAAAGTAACTCAATTCTTTCAAAAGTAAACTATAGTATGTGTTTCGTGTATATGCTATATCAGACATGTGTGTTTATGTGATTCTTATATGCCATGTTAGATATGTATTAATGCGTCGTTAAGAGAGAAACTGTAAAACCCACATGCTTTTACCATTAATAGTACCCTTATGATCGTACGTACATGATTAGAACTTTCCTTTTATAGCACGTTTACGTTTCACGAACAAGAGTTACAAGTATTACGTACGTGTTATAACACGATAAGTATTTAATACGTATTAAGACACGATAATTATTTCAATAATAATTATAATCACGAACATACGAACATGAAATCATGAGCGTAAATAATCACGAGCTTCATATTATGTATTTACGTATATTTATTACGAGTATGAATAAATATTATACGACACGAACGATAACTAATTAAATCACGTAAAACACGACACGAGAACACGTATAATTTAGACACGAGAAAACATATGGGTTACCCCATGTGGGCCCTCTTACCCGCGGCTAGAACACAAGACAAGGGCGAAGCCCATTTTAATTTTTACTAAAACAAGAACAGGGAAAAGATACGTTCATAATTACAGGAAATTAGAAAATAAACAAAACCCTAATCTTTTCTTTTTCTCTCTCTCTTGGCCGCCGGGTAGAACACGTACAAGGGGGTGTGTTTGTGATTTTTGGTGATTGATTTCTTGCAAGATTGTTAGTGTTTTCGTTCTCCATTGTTTCACCTAAGCGGTAAATCCTTAAACCCCTTTTCTTTATGTTTTTATTTAATCAAGAACACATGAAATCATGGTTTATTAAAACCAAGTAAATAACATGTTAATTAATCATGGGGGTAAATTAATTATGGTGTTTAAGGGGTGTTTGTTTCGGCCGACGCAAGGAACCGAGACCAAAAGGTCTCGGCTTTCCTTGTCACGCATCAACCGAGACCGTCTCGGTATGGTGTTGTTGTGTCTCGGCCGTAAGAACAAGAGAACCCCCGACCTTGTCGGAGGGTGTGTTTGGTTTCGGTTGGGTCTCGGCAGAAACAAGGACCACTACCGGCTTAAGCCGGTGGCAAAATAAGGAAAGCAAGGGGAACCCACGGCTGCGGCAGCAGGGGGAACACCGGCTAGTAATGTAGAGTTTTTGCAAACTCCTTTTTAAGCAATGAATGTTCGTTTTTCCTCGACTCGACTCGAATTGAAATCGGATATGACGAAAGACTTATTTGTTTTTGGTAAATAACACTTTTTGGTATTTTAACTAAAAACTATTTAATTAAAAACTAATTTAATTCACTATTTAAACTATTTTAAACAATTTTGAAAACTATTTTAACTTTTAATAAAACTTAAATCTAATTAAATGAAAACTACTTTAAAATACTTTCAAATAAAACTTAACCAAATTTTAAACTAAAAACATTTAAATGAAAATTATTTTTAAACAAAACTAATTTATAAAATTTAAACTAAATTTAAAAATATTTAAAATTCTTAAAAGTAAATAAAATATTTTTTTATCTTTTTATATTTTTTAAAACTAAATAAAGGAAATAAAAAACTTTTAAATAAAATTAAATAAACGTAAAATTTGAATTTAAACTAGTTAATAAAACTGACAGTAAAAATTAAACCTATATTAATTAATGATTGCGAGTTAATACACAAATAAGGGTCCAGATGAGTTGGTTATGGCTTATGCCTGATATGCGAGAGGTCGAGGGTTCGAGTCCCACAATGACCTTTTTGCTATTTTTTTTTTTGAGTTTAAAAGCAAAACAGACCAGTAGGGTCTGTTTTCTGAGCAGCAAAACCAAACAGCAATCTTATAAGACCAAACAAGCCTAATCAGCTAAACAAAAGCTGGAAATCAATAAGCAAATAAAAAGAACAAATTACGCAAACCAAGATAAGCAAAAACGAATAAGCTTAAAAGCTAAACAGCTAAATAGTAAGCACTTAACAGCTAAACCGACTAAGCAGATCAAATCAAAACAAAATCTAGACATAAACTTAAACCAATGACAGACAAAATAGAAAATCAAATAAGCATAAGCAGAAATAAGCAATGACAGCTAATCAAATAAGCAAAGGACCTAATAAGCAATAAACTAAAAATAAAACTGATAATCAAAAGTTGATCCAAACGAACTTAAAAACAAAACTCAAGCAGATAAAACATATATAACTTAAACATAACAGTTCAAAACATTAGCAGATAATATTAAACTAAATGAAAAGTTAACAAAAAATTAAAAAGAAGAGTAGCACCTTGTGTCGATATCCGTTGGGAAGAAGGGTGGTGCTGAACCCCCTTATGAACCGAAAACAAACACCAAACATCACCCGTACATCATCACCAAATCAACTAACCATGAACAGTAAACTCTCGAACAATAACTTTAAATAATTTTCCAGTAGGGAAAATTATTAATCCACTTTCATTTATAATAATTTAACCAAAACAGTGATTAAAATTAGATAGCAATTAATTTAAATATTGAAAGAGACGGAATTAAAGCTGAAAGTAAAATTTTATTAATAACTAAAATCAGATTACAATACTTTTGAAATGAAAATTACATTTAACCCTAAAAACTAAATTGGCAGAAATTTAAAATAAAATAAAGTGCACCCATAAATTACAAATGAAGGGGGTTTTTATAGGCAAACCCCTAGAAACCCTCTTGTAATCTTGGTGCCCACGGCTTCAAATCATGGCCGTTTAATCTTTTCTCTTTCTTCATTTTCTTCATCAATGGTTGAGAATCGTCCTTGCATCACACGGATCGCCCTCGTGGCGTGATTTGTGTTTGTTGTGCTTTGTTTATGCTGATGTGGAGGATCCTAATTGGAGGGATTGGTATTGGTGAGTTGTTCCATCTAATCACAACAAGGAAAAAGGCCACGTCGGTTTTGGAGGTGAGGACCACCCTTTGGTGTTGCTTCCGATTCTTATGGGGATTATTTAGGTAAACGTGTGAATCACACGTTTTGGTGAAAACCCCTAAATTTTAGTGGGGTAAATTGTGATTAGGGTTTGTAACAGTAAAAAGGGTTTTTTGTGTTTTTGTGGGAGAGAAAGAAGGAGGTGGGTGAAACGGTGCTTTGTTATTATCGAAACAAAAAAAGGGGAATGGGGTAATTTATTTAATGGAACGTGTGTGGTGGGGTAAAAATAAAACGTTTATTTATTTTGTGTGTGGGGTGAGTAGGTTACACGTGTGTGAGGGAGTTGTGGGGAGTTGACCATGGGTTTTGTATAAATTGACCAAGCCAAATAAAAAGATTTCATCCGTTTATTGTGTCTTGGTTATTTGGGCTTGGCCCAATTCGTTACACCGTCTCAATAGTTAAACACTAAATGGGCTTTTGGGCTTTTTATCCAATGTGAAAGTAATTCATATCCATAATTGGGCTTTAAGGCCCAATAAGAACATGTGGGTCCCATAAAGCTCGAATATCTTTTAAAAGATTCAATCCGCTAAAAACGAACTTGATTTCGGCTTCCTTGATTGTTTCTTCAAAACCCGTGTCGGTTTAGCTGGTTTTCGTGAACTAGGGCACACTTTTGGTCTTTTAATTTTGTCTTCATCTCTTTCTTGGACCTTTTTTTCAACATTTGACCGTGAGATCCCGTGTTTTCTTTCCTTTTGATCATTTGTACCTATTTCAACACAAAAACACAAAATCACGCGTAATTCCGACTTTTACAATATTAAACACATGATTAGGTCTTGTTTTTCCTTGATTTTAGTGGAAAAACGATAAGTGTTTACACACTTATTAGCTAGCCGATGGGAACTCTTGCTAGCCGGTGGCTAGCCAATATCAAGGACACGACCGGCACATCCGGTGGTTGTTCTACACAAACAGTGGCAACCGGCTAGGCCGATTAGCCACTGTTAAGGGTGCGTTTGGTGACCGGTTCACGGGGTTCACCAATACGGTTCACGACACGTTTAATAAATAAGACACGGGTTTCGGTCACGACATGATTTTACAAGGTTAATTATTTTTACAAGTATATTTTTACAAGATTAAACTAAATTATTTAAAACATGTACATAGTTAATTTAATTTATACATGACTTAGGTTATTATTATTAATAATAATACATGGATTTTAACCTAAGCATTTATTATTTAAGTTACACTATATAATTAACTAGCTCATAACCCGTGTTTAACACGGACAATTTCAGAAAATAACAATTCAAACTTGTCAAAAAGAATTTTCATTCACTCCAATATTCAAACAAATGGGTCGGAAAAAGGCACATCATATTTAAAAGTTAAGTTCGTAGATGATGTAAACTAATTAAAAATATAAAAGTCAATATGCATAAACTTACGGTATAGTTTGTGCAGCATGCTCATTCATTGTATAGTACAACAAAAAGCCACACCAAGATGTTAGTGAAAATCACAATGACATATAAGACATCTTAACCAAAAGCTTGAACAAATACACAATACTTTAACGTAACCAATGTGATACAAATATACGTCTTTCCTCACAATAAAAATGATATTTACTTTCAAAAAACATTCACCACATTTTGAGAGACATAGAGAAAGACGATCAAAGCATACGGATCTCAAACACAACAATAGATTTCTTCTCAAAAATCAAAGACGAAGTTATCCCCCAATGAAACTGCACAATTAAAATATCTTAGTCAACATGAATGTTATAACAGGAGACAAACATCACATTCCCTTCAATGGTTTGCTATAAGCCTATAACTAACACTCCATTTTATTGATACTTTTCAAAGTATAAAAACCATCCATGTGCATAAACTATGGCTCTTTGCCATATGATCAATCAAATATTCAAACTTAAGAATGGCAAAGCATAAGGACCACATATATATTACCTTGGAACAGATGTTACTTCGGTGTTGCTTTTGAAGTAAGCTTTTCTGCAGCTGCCTGCATCTAAGCTAGTGAAACTTAACCTGCAACTGGTTACACAAATATTTATTTCGTGCATAATTAGTCACGGAAATTTGGTATGTATTATTAATGATGCACAATTCCTTATGCTCCAATATTATTGTCCCATGGTGAAATTATCACTACAATGAAAAGGTGGTGTAAAGTCACTATAGAGAAATAACCTGCTATAAAGTGTTATAAAGTCATAGGAAATAACCTGCTATAACATACATACCCCCCTTGACCCACATAAAAAGGACAAAAAGTACACTATTTGTATACTTTTTGTCCCCTTTCTGTTCCGCATTTTTATCAGTTTAACAGTTTTGACTTGTTAAACTTTATTTTTTTAATTTCGTATTTTCCTTTTCATAGTTTTATAACAAAACTAAAATTATAAAAAAAAATAATAATAAAAAATAAAAAAAAAATGCAAAAAACAAGGGGGTATGGATGGGTTTTTAGGGGGGGTCTATATAACCTTGCCCTTTTTAAAATCTTGTAACACCCACTCTGTAAATAAAATACAGTACTATATTGTAAAGTTGAAAAGGGGGAAGGCAAGATACCTGATGGATTCAAAACAATGCTACAATATTCAAATTATAAATTGTCTCATCTTCTTTACCATTAACCTTAGCATAGAAACAAACAAAAACGAAACAATGGCATACTAGAATCATAATTCAGACTTAGATAAATATACAAAAGTGCTTATCCATTGATCCTATTAACTTTCAAAGGTTTAAAATTGGAATTATAAGGGTACTTTCTTTTAAAATGGAGACTCACATAGGAACGTTAGTTTGAATGCCTAATACTCGAAAAGAAGTAGTAATAAATACCATGAGTTATTGGGCTCTTGAATAAGGGAAATAAATAACTTGTAGGCTTATTTGTGCTTCAAAATCCTTTTTATCAGCTTGTTATTATAAACTCATCAAAATGAAATATCAGACATCTACAAATAGCTAACACATGAATGATGTCATGTTAGTAACAAAGTGAAAGTATATTGAGTTCTTACCATTTCTAAGTACAAGGATAACTCTTTCAAACCTCTTAATTAACTCCTAATGTTAGGAATGAATGACAAGCGAAGTCTTCAAAAGGAATGAGTTACTGAATTTGTTATGAACTTTAAATAAAACACAAAGTCTGATCCGTCCCACCTAAACAGTAACAAAAAAAACTGAATTAACAATAGAACAATTATCATTGGCATATTCACAAACACTTGGACTGCATCAAAGATATCAAATAATTTTTCTTGTGGAATATCCAAAGTGACCACAACAATTAAAGAAGTGCAAAAACATTATAAGAAAAAGTAATAATAACAGTAAACGTTACCTACATGAGAAGATCAACGGGAGAAGAATCACAAAAACGAAAAAGTTGGTATGAGAAATGAGTTCAGTTTCAAATTAGTAAAGATACTCGTAAATGATATCAGATCTCGAGGGCTTTTAGAATTTGAAATCTTGAACGAAGATAAAGGAAAAGGGTCTGCAAAGGTGTGGCTTTTGATGTTATTGTATACGATAGTGAAATACGGTATTTTTTCTTTAAGGAAAATTTTCAAGAATTATGACATAATCAGTTTCAAATTGAAAGCCATTTGATAAGCTGATTGAATGACACATAAGACAAAGTGACGTCAGCCAAAGTGCTCTTTAATAGAATGTATAGATTAATTATTAAACATGCCTTATAATTAATTAATTTATATGACTTAGGTTATAATAATAATAAATATTAATACATGTTTTAACCTAAGTATTTTTACCTTTTATTTAGTTAAATCATGTTATATTTAATTAAATACTTTAACCTATAGTTTATTTAATTTACAGGTAATAATTAATAAACTATACTATTTAATCACATGACTTAGAATATAAACCAGTAAACACTTAAGCTTACATTATTAGCTTAATAATCCAGCTTATTTCTATTTATGGAAACTTTCTGTTTTTAGAAACTTATTTAATTAAGGCAGCTAATCTATTTATGGAAACTTTATAATTTTAGAAACTTATCTATTTTAAGCAGTAAATCTATTTTTTGAAACTTTCTATTTTTGGAAACTTTCTATTTTTGGAAACTTTCTATTTTAGGAAACCTGCTATTTTTTTGAAAGTTACTTATTATTACACAGTAAGTATAATAATACAAGAAATACAAGTAATACTTAATCGGAATAGACAGAATACATGATAAATGCAGTATAAAGCTTAAATCAGTAAAACATGACATGAACATATAAAACAAGCTAAGACATGACATAAAACCAGTTACGTACTCAGTAATCAGATACTTATACACGTATATTATTTATGTAGCATTAGTGATACCGAAGTAGGACTCTCTTCCGTTCGTCTTCTTTGTTCACTGGACACAAGGTACGGATTCTTCGTCCTTTCAGTATGGACATTCTTCCTTATTAGGATTCCTCGTATGCAGCCAACTGTTTTCCCCAGTATATGTTTTATATGTTTTGATTGCTTATGTTTAATTAGATACCTAAAGCCATATACATGCATGACTAGTTTCACCTAGTTATGGAGGTACCATAACCATAATTATAACACCCCAAAATGTGATATGCGGAAGCGGTGAAGCTCGGGGGCTGTTACGTCATTGTATCATAGTTCAAGGTACAAGAGAACGACTCTAAATGAGACGTTTTATAAAAATACCTCGTTGAATTTAATAAAAGCTTCAAAGTACAAAAGGTCTCAGTTTTCAAAAGATAGCGTAGCGGAATATAAGAGTTTTAAACATCAACGAGATAACATTTCAAAAGCATAAGTAAATAAATGTCCGAAGATAGCCAAGAAATGCATGCGGACTTCAAGTACTTCACACAGCAGATACAAATCATCATCAATTACCCATGCTAAATTGGGCCAACATAAAGTTGGTGAGAATATAGGTTTCAAGTAAAAATTCATAGTAATTCGATTTTAGATTTCATTTCATGTACACATGCAACTATAGGAGGTATAGTGCCAAGTGTAGGATAAATTGGGTTTTCACAATATTTATGATAACTAAGCTCGTGATATCGAAACTAATGATCCAGTACATACAATAGATTATATATATAAATTTTGCCCCAATAGAGTACCTAGCCAAGATAACTCCGTTCACACAAATGGTATACACTCGTCCGACGTCAGAATGCCCGAGTGGAGGTTGTCAACCCTCAATAGATCTGTCCATATCATAAGAGCTTACTCCAGCAGAGTAATTAACGATTCATGATAGTGGAGACTACGGCTAAAGCAACTTAAGCTATCTCATAAACAGTGTTCACAAAACGTTCACAGAAATCTAGTTTTACTTGCGTCCAGAAGCAAGCATCGAAAGCATTTATCACATCCCAAAACATTAAACATATAAAACAGTTTAATCAGGATCTATAGACTCACCTCAAGCAACGATTCAAACCGCACAAGTATGATCAAATAGTAGCGAGCAACTCTAGCAACAACCTAAATATAATACTATTTTTTAGGCGCTAGCAAATAAATCACAATAGTTCGTCACGTACGTTACTCATCAATCATATATATATATATATATATATATATATATATATATATATATATATATATATATATATATATATATATATATATATATATATATATATATATATATATATATATATATATATATATATATATATATATATATATATATATATATATATATATATATATATATATATATATATATATATATATATATATATATATATATATATATATATATATATATATATATATATATATATATATATATATATATATATATATATATATATATATATATATATATATATATATATATATATATATATATATATATATATATATATATATATATATATATATATATATATATATATATATATATATATATATATATATATATATATATATATATATATTGTTTTGCAGTTAAAATCGTGACTTATAGATAGTACATCGTTATAAGCATTATAATATATATACTTAGACAAAAATATTTATTTTTTGACTCGACGAAATTTCGACATCCTTTCGGCGTAAACTTTAATTTACCCAAATTTATCTTAATAAATTTTCCGACACAATTTCTAACGAATGTTTGGTAGCCTTTCGACGTCACTTTAAAACTTTCCATTTTTAGTAAGTACCCAAATCTCGTCCTAATATCCCTAATTGCAACACTTCTCAATCACAAATATTTCAACAAGTCGTTTTCCCCGCAATAGTACCAATTTCCACTTTTGACGCTCAAACTTTTAACAATGAACCAAGTATTCACATTTCGCGCTTATATCCTTTTACAAAACGAGTCCAACATTTATACATAACATTTAGTACCCATTTCGACACTTAAAACAACTCGGTTTAACTCGAAAACGTCGTTTCGACCACTTTAAAAATCTAAACAGCAAGTACATTATAGTGTTTTTCACAAAAATTAAGTTTTCCGACAACGAAATTTAAACGACCATATCTTACTCATTTTTACTCCGTTTTTAGCCCATAATATATCGAAACGAAGGTATTAACTTATATTTTCACAATATCGTAGTAAACTAGTGTCAAAACAATTTCTACGACCCTCTATGCCTCTTATAAAAATCGGACAAAATATATACTTTTCGTAAAAACTCGTTTTCGACCATTTTCAAGCGTACCCACTAGTAGTAACACTACTAGTTCCCTTCAATTATTCATAAACACACTCAAAATACAAGATTTATCTTCAAGTCCATAAATCTAAAAATATACATTTTTATATTTTACAAGTCTTTCAATTAAAACATTTTCATGCATGGATCGAATAGATCCACACATAATTTTCATAGATCTAAAATATTTCATGAGCAAAAATAGTTATTATCTTTTTATTTCAAGAAAATAGTTGATGAGTAACATGCATGCATAGATCATCAAAGATTATGCATGAAAAAGAAAGAGTCGAAAAAGGTTCAAGAAATAACCTTGAGTAACGATTCTACGTAACTACGATAACCCGATCTACGCTCTAATCAACTAAAAATCAACAAAACCCAACTTCTATAAACTTCAACCAAAAACTTCTCAAATCAACAACCAAGAAAACCCATTCTTCTTTATGCTTGTATAAACCCTAGGATGTATTTGTTTTGTGTTAAATGTTCTTAAATTGGAGCTTCAAGAAATCAACAATGGAGGTTTTAGGGTGTGTGTTTGTGCCGTGTGTTTTTGAGAGAGAAAGAGAGATGTGTGTTTTTTTTAGTGAAGTGAATGAGTGAAAGTGAGAAATGATTTGAGGTAAATATGGTTAATAAGTTAAAAGGTTTGAGGTGTGTAAGGTTTAAGCTTATTTTGACAAAGTGTAAGATTTTAGTTTATCTTCCATGTGGTGGTGTTTTTGGCCGGTTATGGGGGGGGGGGTCCCACATGGGTAAATAATTCAATTTTTTTACTATGGTAACTAGTTAGAAGGTTTAAGGTAAAAAGGTTAATTAGTTTTAGGTAAATGTCAAAAAGTATATAGTTAAGTTTAAAATTACGTAAAACTTAAAAATTTGACGAAATATATTAAATTTATGATTTTTCGACTAAAACTGATATTTTATAATTTATAAAGTATTTTATGCATGCTAACGACGGTTAAACGTAAAAACGACGTAAAATACGAAAACGCGATACGTTAATTAAATATTCACAAAAATATGATTTATTACTATAAATAACAAAAATACTAAAATACATGCATATAAACATATACAGAAATATTTAAATACGCTGCTCATGAAAATACGATCACGCTGTTAAAAACTAAACAGTTAAGAACATAATTCACAGATAACGAATAATCTCATGGATTATCGTCACTTCATTGACCGTCTCAGCATTTTGGTCAGATTCACAGAATGTGTTCAGAATAATGACTGAGCACAATGTCAAGTCATTACTCGTCATCAAACAGTTTTTCAGAAAACGTGGGATAACCTCCCGGTTCAAACACAGTTAAATCACATAGTTGACTAAATAAAAAGTCAAAGGGTAAAATAGTCATTTTACAAAGTAGGAAAATTACCAGGTGTTACAAAAACACTAGAGGCACCAATGTTATGACTCCACCACGACGGAGTGATAGCTCGTGGCGTCCCTTCAGCTTTTGGCCATATTATTATTATTATCATGTGGGGCTTATGGGTGCATCCTAGTTTACATGTTTTCAGCAGATTATTCAGGTGGATGTGGTGTGTGCCTTGCATCCTTCACAAGGAGCTGATCCCTCCTACCTAAACAGTATATTAAATTAGAGGCAGCCCCTCTAATTTGCATGACGAGGTCACCCCTCCAAGTATTCATACACGTTGATATTTCATGACATATATTGGCTAATGGTAAACATGTTAAACAGTTTTTATAAGATAAACATAAGGCTTTTCAATATAAAACTAGTTTTACTAAGATATACCAGGTTATCCAGGACTTAGTCTTTTCCGCTGCTTCATGCTTATATGCTTATATTATTCATGCTTTATTT
The DNA here is from genome assembly GCA_025667525.1 of Glebionis coronaria. Lineage (NCBI taxonomy): Eukaryota > Viridiplantae > Streptophyta > Magnoliopsida > Asterales > Asteraceae > Glebionis > Glebionis coronaria. Next base: position 132,577,498 of record CM046880.1, on the reverse strand, counting down.
GTATATCCGTGCACTGAGCGTTATGCTCAGCCGTTTTCCTTTCATGTTCCCAAAACGGCAAGTACTCAGGGACACTCGTAGACTTTAAGCGTACGTGCATATAGATCAGAAGCATCCTAGCCTTCATTACTTTATGCATTTCATTATACTTTGATACTCATTTCCATGGACATTGTTTAGTCCTTTGCATTTACAGTACTTATGTTTTTGTGTGATGAGTTCTACTTTTGGGGGTACCGATGTTTGATTCTGGTATTTCCTTTATGGTCATATGATGTTTTATACATTTATCCTTGTATGCTTGGATGACACGCCATAATCACGCGTGACATTACATTTATCAAAATAGGGTGTTAAAATTATGGTATAAGAGCCAAGGCTTCGACTTGTAGGCTCTCAAAACACGACCTGTGATTAGTGGGTAGTCACTATGGTCTTCCTAGAACTGACAGTTGGTTTTCATGCATTCATCATTTTCATGCATACATATATATGTCATTGTAGTAGGTTTATGACTAAGTAATGGTTGGTACAGGACTGGACCTATTTAGTCGCATGTGTTTTTATCGAAACTTTTAAATTTGGGACTGACCCATTGGCGTCTCCTCGCCATGTCTTTTGTTTTGAGTGAACTGACCATAGGCGTTCACTCTCACGCATAAAAAGGTTTTCATAAAACTGCATCTTGCATTCATGTATAAATTTTCTTGCATAAAATTTTTCTCATGATTTATTGGTATAATTTTTTTTTTCATGTATATAGTTTATGTTTTGATTAGTTTAATCATGTATTTTATGTTATACTGTCAGATGGTTCTCACACACGAGCAAGAACAACTCAATGCAGCAATCCAAGCTGCAATGCAAGCTATGCTTCCTCAGCTAAGGAACGAAATCAGGGCTGAGGTTTAGGCTGCCAACAATCAGCAGCAACACCCAGTACCTCCTCCTCCTCTTCCAGCAACATTGGTGACATGGCTGGAAAGATTCAATAAGATACGCCCTCGAGCTTTCGAGAGGACAGATAGCCCCAGTGAAGCTGAAAGCTGGTTGGCTCACATTGAGAAGATCTTCGATGCTATGGGCTGTGACCCTGTCTTCAAGTTGAGGTTGTCCTGCTACAGGTTCGAAGGTGATGTGCTATCATGGTGGATGGCACTAAAGCAGTCTGAGGGAGGTGATAATTGGGTGGTTGGTTTGACTTGGGCTCAGTTCAGGGATTTGGTGATGGGACAGTTCTTTCCCAAGGCTGAGCAAAACAAGCTGAAGAGAGAGTACCATGGAATCCGACAGAGAGCTGGGGAGAATAGCAACGAGTTCAAGCAGCGCTTTCTTCGCTTGGTTGGTTTTCTTGGTGCAGTAGCAGGTACTCCTGAAGAGCAAGCACACCACTTCAGGTGGGCTCTTCGTACATCGGTCGCAAACAACTTGGTGTGTGCTACGTTCAACACGGTAGCACAAGTGGTCGATGCATCACGTAAGCTGGAGATGCTGCATGAAAGAGATGAGTTCGGGGAAGCAGAGAGACTCGATAAGAGGTAAACATTCGTATTCAATGGTGACCAATCCGTATTCTTTCAGTATATGTCAATATTTCATCTCTTTAAAACTGTATCTTCCAGGCAGAAGACTGGGGACCGGTCTAAGCCGGCTACTCAGCAACAACCTACTCAGCCCAAGGGAAACGGTTAGACTCACAACCGTTCTGCTACGGATAGGCGTGGCGGTAATGATAATTACTGTAACAACGCTAGGCACTCCAACATCAGCAGGTCCTTATACTTACTCATTTTCTTATGATTACATGTTATAATTCTTAATTATGACACATTAGAGAATCTTCTACCAGGAATCATGGTAACGGGAGGGACCAGAACTAGAGTGGTTCACAGCCTCACCGTCCAGCTATCACTGGTATTTCATCTTACGAATTATCCGCATTGTCCTTCTTACCTATTATCATGTCTCATGTATATTGTTATTATTAGGCTCTCAGCCAGTCAGGACACCTGCTGGAGGATATACTCATCCTCTTTGCACTACCTGCCACTGTAGGCACCCAGGGCCATGTCGCCGCGACAGCGACGCATGCTACAAGTGTGGTCTTCCTGGCCATCGCATGAAGGACTGCCGCAAGGGCGAGATGGAGGGCACATCGGGACATGCTGATACCAAGCCACCTCCTACTAGTAGACGAGTTTACACTACATCTCGCGATCAGGCCAACAAGTCTATAGGTACCATCTATGGAATCTTGTATATGTATGGTCAAGCTGCATGTGTTTTATTTGATACGGGTGCTACTCACTCGGTCATTTCTACTGCTTATGTCAAGAATGTTAGGATACTCCCCATGCCACTAGAGAATATACTGAATATTTTCATTCCCTATGAGAGACTCTGTACGCATAACCTATGTGTACAAGAGCCTTCCTCTAGAGTTTGATGACAAGATTCGTCCCGTTGACACACTTCCGCTGGACATGAATGATTTTGACATGATTTTGGGCATGGATTGGCTATCCAAGCATAATGCTACCATAGACTGCTGATGAGACTGTAATTATACATAGTCTCATCGTCCAAATCGGGCTTAAAACGCTTAAAATATCGTCAAAATACCCAAAAATATGCCTGTGTTTGTTCATTGTGTATTTCAGGTACGGATATCGTGAATTCACCAAAAGATCAAAGGAATCAAGCAAAAACGAACACGGGAAACGAAGCCGCACAAAGAACCGGGCCGAAAAATGGAATTTGCAAAAATGTCCTTGAAGTTTGAAGAATTGGCAAGATTGGTCCCTCATCTTTGGATAATTGTCAACTTTAGCCCTTGAAGAATCACTATTAACAACATTAGTCCCTTAAGAATGAAGATTGTACAAGTTATGCCCTTGAAGAATGCAAAATGTGCTAATATAGTCCTTGGAAAAAGTTACCATTATGCTTGGGCCAGTTTTGACAAGTTGCTGAAAGTTGATAACCAAGGAAAAGTCAGCTTTTATTTGGAAAATGTAGAGGGGTCGTTTCTGCCACACTTGGAAAGTTGTTATATAAACTAAGGAGTCCAAATTCATATGTGCCCAGTCCAAACAAAACCCCTATTGACCCGTCACCCATTTTATTTAACCCCTTACTAATTGCCAGTCAAATTTTGGTCAAAGGAGGGAAACATGTTGGTAAGTACTGTGCTAATCAAAACCATGTACCTTTCACCCAAGAACAACTCATTTTACCCAGATTTAATTTCACCAATCCAAAGGGCAATTAACAATTAACTTTACCAAAAGTTAATTAACCATGATAGAAAGGCATCCCATGTGCAAACTCTGCACAACCAGACAAGAAATGGCAGCTGTGTGCTCACATGTGAAGAACAAGAAAAGAATCTTGACCAATCCAACGTTTGAGATCAATTCCCTTGTTCCCTACTTAAATCCAACAGCCTACATCAACAATGTCGACATCTTAGACTCATATCAAGCCTAGAATTCAAATGATAGAAGTTACTAGAAGAGAATCAAAGGGTATTGATGGAATTACAGAGAACAAAGTGAAGACATTAGGGTTTCAGTGTTTACTCCTCATGTACATTATATATAGACTAGTACTTAGCTTATTTTCCTTGTTCCAAAAACTTGTATTGTTACAATTTTTTGAGTTCCAGTTTAGTTTAATGAAATTTACCTTTTCAGCAATTTAGATTCATGTCCATTTACTTAACTTGCATTTAAATTTCAGTCTATTTCCATTTCCAAGTATTTTTACTTCACAAAAATCGCAAATTCACAAAATCGTGTTACTATTCATTGTTACTGTAGCAAAAGCTCGTTGAACAAGCTTCCTGACAAAAAGCTTATTTCAAGGCTTTGTTATTGGTTTCAGAAGCTTAAGGCTTGTTGGTTAAGCCTTGGTTGTAGCTGCTAGTTGGTTTAGAAGAAATTTCAGAAGGTTCTTTGGTTATTTGGTTGATATTGGGCTCAATAAGCTGTTGTGATAAGCTAAGGTGGATTCTGATTGATTAAGGGTAAAAAGGAGAGGTTGAAGTACTTGTTGGTTAGTGTGTTAGAGTCTCAAAGCTCGGACCCTCAGTAAGTTGTCTTTCCCTTTTTTTTTTCTTTCTTGTTGTCTATAATCTGCTTAGTTTTTTTATATATATGTGCTTATGTGCTTTTATGTAGTATTATTTGATTGTTATTTGTTGTTTTCTTATTGTTATGTTACTTGTGTTAATTGCTTTCATTGTCTTTCCTTGATTCTATCTTTCATAGCTTTATTTTTCCTTTTTTGCTTCATAAGTGGTGTTTGGGTAAGCTTGGTTCACTGTCATAGCTTTAGGATTAGTGTGTAAGATTGATAACATCATTTCATTTAGGTTTAGTGTTAGTCATTTTCACTTTATAAATCTGCCTAAAACATACAATATAAAAAAAAGTGTTTTGTGTTTTCTGTGAGTTGAGAATCAGTAGGTAGTAAGTAGATTGATTAGTTGTTAAATTATGTGTTAAATGATATGTTTGTATGTTTCTTTACTGATATCTGAACTTATCTCATATGCGTTGGTGGTTAGAATCGTCCTAGGTTCTAATTTGCATAGAAACTTTATTCGAAATTGACTTGAAACATAAACTGTGCATCAGTTTCATTTTCTGTAATATAACTCTTATTTGTGCATCACTTCTTTTGCCTACTTGTGTGACTGTATGTTTGTGGTTGTGCCTGTGTAGTCTTACTACACAGCAAATCAAAAGGATACCATATAAAAGAGAGAACCTGCAAGTTTCTGTGTACAAAAACAATATATCCAAAGTTGGCTGTAAGTGGGTCTTGAACCCTCACCACGAATCAACAACAGATACAAGATACACGCATATAGCCATTTGTGCTACTAGTTTTTTTTGTTATATTGTCCTACTCTTTTCCCTTTATTAAGTTTCATTCAGCTGATAATAGAAAAAGAAAAAAATAACAAGAAAAAGTAGCAGCTGCAGGGTCTTGAACCCTTGACCACAACATACAGTAGACGCAACAACACAATTCATTACCATCTGCTCTCTTGAGCTGTCTTGGTAAAACTACCTTTTACTTTTCTTTAATATTTGCTTGTTTTTCGTGTATGATAATAAAAGAAAAAAATAACAAAAGTGACAAGAGAGGGACTAGAACCCACGACCTGCTGCTCAGCAGCACAACACTCTAACCATCTGATCTCCTTATCTTTTTGTGTTAATAGTTTCTTTTATTTTTCTTTTAGCCCTTTATTTCGTTTCGTATTAGTTTAAGCAATCAGCCCCTTTAAGCTTGTTTTAAGCTTATTTGGGCTTTTCTCTTCAGCTTATTACTTTTTCTATACTTACATTAGTATTTAATATTTTCTGTAAATTTTTGGTTTTTTTTAGAAAAATCATTTAATAGTTTTTTTAATTATTTATTTAGTTTAAATAGTTTTTAACTCATAATAAAAAATATAAAAGTCGAAAAAATACAATTCCTTTTTCGAAAATTTTCTTTTGTCATTTAGGACGTAGGAAAAATAAATTTGTTTTTGTATAGTTTAAATTTCATAATTTTATTTTTATTATTTATTTTCTAGGATTATTCTCATTTTAAAATTTTAAAAAGTCATAAAAAATAGAAAAAAGTTAATAAAAATTTTCAAAAAAATAGTTTTTTAGGTTTTAAATAGATTACTTTAGGTTTAAGAATAAAAAGTTTTTATTTTGTCTTTTTCTTAGCTAGTTTTATTTTTAGATTTTTTAATTAACTTTAAAAATTAATATCAATTAATTTAAAATTTTTCAATTTTTTTTGGTTTGCGGAGTTTTCTTAGTTAGACTTTTTAGGTGTTTTTAGGTATTTTTAATAATTATTTAGGTGAAATTTTTCGTTTAGTCGGGTTTTTACGTTCGTACGTTTATACGTTTTCGTCCGTTTTGAGCGTAATCCGTCTTTCCCTTTTTCTTTTATTCACTAACGTAATCACTCGAATAAATAACGTCTATAATTGTTGGCTTAAACACCATACCTCCTCGAGAACGAACTCGATTGTCGGTATTTGCGTTTTTCACAAAACGTAATTACTAATACTTACTACGACTTTGGTTTTTGCTTTCTTTTTCCTAAAAGATAGTAAACGACTAAAAAAAATACAACATCAAAAATGGCGCCGCTGCCGGGGAGGTGTGTTTAGCCATATTTATTTATCGTGTTTGTTTGAGTGTTTACGTTTTTATCGTAAATACTTCTTTTTATTTTTCTATACTATTAGCCATACAAATAAATAGTGTTAAATAGAACTCTATTAACACAAAATCGTTTTCTCGTTTTTATTGTGCATACTATATTGTATTTACGTAGAACAACTAATACACAATAATTATCCAAATACGCGAGAAATCGCACCTCAATAGTTGAGCGTTCCGGTCACTATTGTTGTATCGAATTCAAACGAAATCAAAGGCAAAATAGATAAATACTCTTAATTGGTTTAATCTCGATAAATACAAACTATAAGGTGGGTATAAGGCGGTTGTATTTCACGACCTAAAGAAAAAAGGCTTTTAAGTGCTTCGCGCCGCCTCGTTTTCTCCGCTCGCTTGTGCGTATTTTGAAAGTGACGATTAATTAGGGGTTTGCCACATCAAGTATTATTAATCTATTTTTGTGAGTTTTAATTATTGAACCTCGAAACGTTTTGGCGTTCCGCCAACGTTTCAAAGTCGACGAGGGTTTTTACTTCACGTAATTACCTTCATTCTTCTTGGATTCATTAATCGAGACCTTTGATTAGTGGATAGTTTTTATAGATTAATTTCTACGTAATACACCAAAATTCCAAAAAAATTAAAAAACCAAAAACACAAAAAGATTCTTCGATTTTTTCCTCTATTTTCATAATTCTCTTCTTTCACCCTCTATAACGTTTAATTCTCGTAACACCGTTCTCGTTGCATCATGTCGAATGATAGTGGATATTATTCGTGTCCATATTGTGGAGGCCCGCCCGATGGTGCCAATTGTTTTAATTGTAAGGTTATTGGAGGTCGAGAGGGTTATATCTATAACTCCGCTCCACGTGGTCTTGGTGACAATTTTCAATCTTACGACCAAGATCACCCATCGTCTTCGTTCTACTCGTCATATGATTCGTCTTTTAATTGTGATCAAAATCAAAATGATGAAATGAATCAAAACGCTTTTTATGACTATGTGAGACGCAATAATGCAAACTTAATGATGATTCAAGAACAAGTTAGGAACCTTAAGGAACATCACGAAAAACAATTGGAAACTCAAAAGGAATTTTACTTTAAGGAAATGGCCTCCATCATAACCGAGTTGGAAAACGAATATGATGCCGCTTTTAAAGAACAAGAACGTTTATCTGACCTACTTGACGAGAGATGGAATAAAGGTATTGATAAAGTTGTGGAGGCTTACACTATTAAGCAAAATGAACTTCTTTCAACGATTGAGACCTTAGAGAAAAAAGTAGCTTCATACGAGTCGAGTTCTTCATCGAACGTCACCAATCCTAATCTCGAGGGAGAGGTTCAAGTTATTTCGACTCCTAAAACTCGTACGTCTCGTATTGATCCCTATCTCTCGAATTTTAGAGTCGTGCAACCTTCGTCGTCTTGCAAAAACGTAGAGGAAACAAAAACATCATCCAACGAAGTTTTGAAAAATGTTTTTGAAAGTAAACCAAAGGAAAAACTCGTAGGATACTTGGGATATTTAAATCTTGTACCTTCTAAACCTAATTTTTCTAATGAGGATGAAATTATTAAGGATTTTCTAAATCAATATACACTTAATTTTGACGAAGAAATTCCATTAAATGATTTTAAAAAAGAAAAATGTGAAAAGGTTTTAAAGGAAATCGTTGAACCCTCGTTTTTACAAGATGAACGAAAATTAATTCCGAAGGGACGTGTTAGTAATTTTGCTAAAATGTTTGAAAACCCACGTTCGATCCCTTCGAAGGACAAAGTTGAAACCGTCAAGGCAAAATCGTCACGAGACGAGCCTTTTACTCCTAATCCCACACCGAGTGAGATTTTGGATTTATCGTGTGAGAAGTCCGCCGATGGCCTTGCTCACATCGATACGTTTTTCGATGTTGAGGTCGTAACGACAAAGGCAAAATCTTCAATCGAAGAGCCTTCTATTCCTAGTTTCACGACGGTTGGAGCTAGCGACTCGACTATCGATAAATTGATTTCCAAAGCTCTTCCACGAGGAAGAGAAGACGTTTTTGATCCCGACGGTGATTTTTCCGAGATCAAACGTATACTTGATGATCCGCCTTCAATTTTCGAGTTTGATGAGGACCGTTGCGTTAGCCCGGAGGGGGATGTTTTATTAGTCGATTCACATTTCAAAAATTCAAATCCTCCTCCCGCCTTCAAGATAAATGTGGAAATTTTAAGTGTGCCTAGAATTGTTTTAGAAACACCAAATATTTTCAATTTAATCAACTTGGGTTTTCGTAACAATGAGTTTAAAAATGAAAAAGGAAAAGATTTTACAATTGATTTGAAAATTTTTCCAAAGTTAACTCCGTCATCACCTCGCTTAATTGAGCTTGCTACAAACGCGTCTACTTCTTTTGACGACGTTTTGTGTGGATCTAGTATGGGGGAAGCCCCATTTGTTCCCTCACACTTCTCCACCGAGGACGAGATTTTTGACCCCGGTATCACGTTTAAGATAAAATCTCGGTCTTTTACCGAAGTAGTCACTAGAAGATCTTTCTACACTTACGGTGAGAGTTTACCTCGAGTAACTCAATTGTTTTGCCCACCCAATGTCCTACCCTTCTCTTCTCATTCTATTTTCTTGTGTCCCATTGGGACGTTGTTACTTGAAGTCGTGTTGTTTCGTTTATCATCCGAAAACGAAGACACGATCTTTGATCCCGGTATAGGGGTTTTGCCTTTATACACGGTTGCTTTTGGGCCTTGATAACATGTAAGCCCCACCAAAAATGACCTTACCAAGATTATCCCTAAATGATCACATTTATGGGGATTCGAGTCGAGCTTTTGACTCGGTTATCAAAAACAAGGTGCCTCGTGGGGGATTCTCATGCTTATCCTTGTAAAAATTATTGCTTTTTAGTTAATCCTAATGTGAGGGGATTTGTGCCCTTCCAACCTTTGTTCCGTGGTTGTTTGTGAATTGTGGTTTTTAGATAATCATGATCTTCACGATTGGAGCCTCTCGTGTTCGTTTTATGGGAGCACTCGATCGTTTGCTTTGAAGAATTTCTCGATATCCACATGATATATCCTTTGATGTTCTAACCTTAGGTTTTTAGCACACTTCATAAACGGCTATTAATTTAATGGTTACACCCTTTCCATCCTAGATTAGGCATTCGACTACGTCTCTAGTATGGGGGTGTTTGCACCCCTAGACTCGAAACATTGAGGACAATGTTTAACTTTAGTATGGGGGGTGAATAGATACTTGCCTTGCCAAACCTTCACGCTTTCCAAAGTTTATCGTTTTGTTTATCGTTTTGTTGCAAAATAAGGCTAAAAATGGCCAAATTTTAAAATTTTTCTCATGTTTTATAAGTGTTTGAAGACACGAATGTAGGTTTTCCGATGGTGAGAATGAGAATAATTTTTGACTCGACCGTGCGTGTTGAGCACTTAGCTTCGATTCCTTAACTTTTTAGGCTAAGTCTCTTAAATGAGGACGAGAAATGATAGAGTTATTTATAAGTCTCGTAATAGTCACGATCTCATGTGTAGTAATTATTAGCTTATTCTCCCAACGCTTTTGTATAATAAATTGTTAATAAATATTGATTTAGCGGTTTAGTCACTATTGTTGGTTTCTAATTTGTTTTAGTAGCTTCCATGTAATTAAATTGGGAAAACATTAAGGCATCGCCAGCGTCACGGTTTTGAAGTATTGGCACCCGAATAATCGAAAGCTTCACCTAATAATAAGATTTCAAGTGCTCACCTAAATTAAGCAAAAATTTGAAGCTCACAAGGCCTAAAATCTATGTCCAAATTGAAAGTGAATCAAGCCTTAATCTTCGAAGCTTTAAAGATCCAAAATTCGCTTTAGCGTGAGGATATACGTCTTTGGCTAATAAAACCACCGATGAGGCGGATAATAAAAGGCAAGGCAAGACCGAAGTCATAATAAAAGCTTCATGGCGAAGTTGAATAAAAGATGGAGGTAAACCATGATAATAAAACCACCGATAATGAGGCGGATAATAAAATTCATGGTAATAAGTCTCATGTTCAAAACCGTTCTAAAATCGTGTTTATCGATCCTTTTTGTTGACTTAATTTTTTGACATCGTTGTCTATTAGGATGAATTATTAATTTAATGATTTTGGTTACACCGTTAAGACTCTATTTTTAGACTTAATCTCTATTCACGCATAAGTCAATGATGTATCCTCGTGATCATTAAGACAAAATAAAATATAAGAGATACCAAGTAGGAATAAGGGAGTTTAGGTTCGTAATTAACACTCATGAGATGTGATCGTGTTGCTAACTTATAATAACAATGATCTCGTTACACGCTTAGCATGGAATTGGGTGAAAATCGAGGACGACGAAATTATTTCTAACGAAGCATTCACGTGTTCTTATTCTATGATCCCAAAAGTTACTTTATCGTGATGAAAACAATACATTATGTCTAAAACACGTGTAGTAGTTTATTTAAATTTATGTCTTCAATAAAAGTCATCATAAAATGAATTTTGGAAGTGCTAAGATACTTAATTCTAGCATTGCGTGAGGGCACGACAATGGTTTAGTATGGGGGAGTGATGAGACTGTAATTATACATAGTCTCATCGTCCAAATCGGGCTTAAAACGCTTAAAATATCGTCAAAATACCCAAAAATATGCCTGTGTTTGTTCATTGTGTATTTCAGGTACGGATATCGTGAATTCACCAAAAGATCAAAGGAATCAAGCAAAAACGAACACGGGAAACGAAGCCGCACAAAGAACCGGGCCGAAAAATGGAATTTGCAAAAATGTCCTTGAAGTTTGAAGAATTGGCAAGATTGGTCCCTCATCTTTGGATAATTGTCAACTTTAGCCCTTGAAGAATCACTATTAACAACATTAGTCCCTTAAGAATGAAGATTGTACAAGTTATGCCCTTGAAGAATGCAAAATGTGCTAATATAGTCCTTGGAAAAAGTTACCATTATGCTTGGGCCAGTTTTGACAAGTTGCTGAAAGTTGATAACCAAGGAAAAGTCAGCTTTTATTTGGAAAATGTAGAGGGGTCGTTTCTGCCACACTTGGAAAGTTGTTATATAAACTAAGGAGTCCAAATTCATATGTGCCCAGTCCAAACAAAACCCCTATTGACCCGTCACCCATTTTATTTAACCCCTTACTAATTGCCAGTCAAATTTTGGTCAAAGGAGGGAAACATGTTGGTAAGTACTGTGCTAATCAAAACCATGTACCTTTCACCCAAGAACAACTCATTTTACCCAGATTTAATTTCACCAATCCAAAGGGCAATTAACAATTAACTTTACCAAAAGTTAATTAACCATGATAGAAAGGCATCCCATGTGCAAACTCTGCACAACCAGACAAGAAATGGCAGCTGTGTGCTCACATGTGAAGAACAAGAAAAGAATCTTGACCAATCCAACGTTTGAGATCAATTCCCTTGTTCCCTACTTAAATCCAACAGCCTACATCAACAATGTCGACATCTTAGACTCATATCAAGCCTAGAATTCAAATGATAGAAGTTACTAGAAGAGAATCAAAGGGTATTGATGGAATTACAGAGAACAAAGTGAAGACATTAGGGTTTCAGTGTTTACTCCTCATGTACATTATATATAGACTAGTACTTAGCTTATTTTCCTTGTTCCAAAAACTTGTATTGTTACAATTTTTTGAGTTCCAGTTTAGTTTAATGAAATTTACCTTTTCAGCAATTTAGATTCATGTCCATTTACTTAACTTGCATTTAAATTTCAGTCTATTTCCATTTCCAAGTATTTTTACTTCACAAAAATCGCAAATTCACAAAATCGTGTTACTATTCATTGTTACTGTAGCAAAAGCTCGTTGAACAAGCTTCCTGACAAAAAGCTTATTTCAAGGCTTTGTTATTGGTTTCAGAAGCTTAAGGCTTGTTGGTTAAGCCTTGGTTGTAGCTGCTAGTTGGTTTAGAAGAAATTTCAGAAGGTTCTTTGGTTATTTGGTTGATATTGGGCTCAATAAGCTGTTGTGATAAGCTAAGGTGGATTCTGATTGATTAAGGGTAAAAAGGAGAGGTTGAAGTACTTGTTGGTTAGTGTGTTAGAGTCTCAAAGCTCGGACCCTCAGTAAGTTGTCTTTCCCTTTTTTTTTTCTTTCTTGTTGTCTATAATCTGCTTAGTTTTTTTATATATATGTGCTTATGTGCTTTTATGTAGTATTATTTGATTGTTATTTGTTGTTTTCTTATTGTTATGTTACTTGTGTTAATTGCTTTCATTGTCTTTCCTTGATTCTATCTTTCATAGCTTTATTTTTCCTTTTTTGCTTCATAAGTGGTGTTTGGGTAAGCTTGGTTCACTGTCATAGCTTTAGGATTAGTGTGTAAGATTGATAACATCATTTCATTTAGGTTTAGTGTTAGTCATTTTCACTTTATAAATCTGCCTAAAACATACAATATAAAAAAAGTGTTTTGTGTTTTCTGTGAGTTGAGAATCAGTAGGTAGTAAGTAGATTGATTAGTTGTTAAATTATGTGTTAAATGATATGTTTGTATGTTTCTTTACTGATATCTGAACTTATCTCATATGCGTTGGTGGTTAGAATCGTCCTAGGTTCTAATTTGCATAGAAACTTTATTCGAAATTGACTTGAAACATAAACTGTGCATCAGTTTCATTTTCTGTAATATAACTCTTATTTGTGCATCACTTCTTTTGCCTACTTGTGTGACTGTATGTTTGTGGTTGTGCCTGTGTAGTCTTACTACACAGCAAATCAAAAGGATACCATATAAAAGAGAGAACCTGCAAGTTTCTGTGTACAAAAACAATATATCCAAAGTTGGCTGTAAGTGGGTCTTGAACCCTCACCACGAATCAACAACAGATACAAGATACACGCATATAGCCATTTGTGCTACTAGTTTTTTTTGTTATATTGTCCTACTCTTTTCCCTTTATTAAGTTTCATTCAGCTGATAATAGAAAAAGAAAAAAATAACAAGAAAAAGTAGCAGCTGCAGGGTCTTGAACCCTTGACCACAACATACAGTAGACGCAACAACACAATTCATTACCATCTGCTCTCTTGAGCTGTCTTGGTAAAACTACCTTTTACTTTTCTTTAATATTTGCTTGTTTTTCGTGTATGATAATAAAAGAAAAAAATAACAAAAGTGACAAGAGAGGGACTAGAACCCACGACCTGCTGCTCAGCAGCACAACACTCTAACCATCTGATCTCCTTATCTTTTTGTGTTAATAGTTTCTTTTATTTTTCTTTTAGCCCTTTATTTCGTTTCATATTAGTTTAAGCAATCAGCCCCTTTAAGCTTGTTTTAAGCTTATTTGGGCTTTTCTCTTCAGCTTATTACTTTTTCTATACTTACATTAGTATTTAATATTTTCTGTAAATTTTTGGTTTTTTTTAGAAAAATCATTTAATATTTTTTTTAATTATTTATTTAGTTTAAATAGTTTTTAACTCATAATAAAAAATATAAAAGTCGAAAAAATATAATTCCTTTTTCGAAAATTTTCTTTTGTCATTTAGGACGTAGGAAAAATAAATTTGTTTTTGTATAGTTTAAATTTCATAATTTTATTTTTATTATTTATTTTCTAGGATTATTCTCATTTTAAAATTTTAAAAAGTCATAAAAAAATAGAAAAAAGTTAATAAAAATTTTCAAAAAAATAGTTTTTTAGGTTTTAAATAGATTACTTTAGGTTTAAGAATAAAAAGTTTTTATTTTGTCTTTTTCTTAGCTAGTTTTATTTTTAGATTTTTTAATTAACTTTAAAAATTAATATAAATTAATTTAAAATTTTTCAATTTTTTTTGATTTGCGGAGTTTTCTTAGTTAGACTTTTTAGGTGTTTTTAGGTATTTTTAATAATTATTTAGGTGAAATTTTTCGTTTAGTCGGGTTTTTACGTTCGTACGTTTATACGTTTTCGTCCGTTTTGAGCGTAATCCGTCTTTCCCTTTTTCTTTTATTCACTAACGTAATCACTCGAATAAATAACGTCTATAATTGTTGGCTTAAACACCATACCTCCTCGAGAACGAACTCGATTGTCGGTATTTGCGTTTTTCACAAAACGTAATTACTAATACTTACTACGACTTTGGTTTTTGCTTTCTTTTTCCTAAAAGATAGTAAACGACTAAAAAAAATACAACATCAACTGCCATGCATATCGAGTCATCTTCGGTGATGTTAATGCGCCATAGTACATTCACAACGGGTTCGTACCCGAAAGGTCTGTACAAATCATATCAACCCTGCAAGAACGTGCATTACTTTCACATGGTTGTGAGGGCTATCTAGCTACTATTCATGACATGGATGCTGAATCCCCATCAATTCAGAATCAGCCTATAGTGTTAGAATTTCCAGAAGAGCTTCCGGGCATACCACCTGCACGTGAAGTAGAATTTAATATCGAGCTCATCCTAGGAGCTGAGCCAATTTCCAAGGCTCCTTATCGCATGGCTCCCATAGAGTTGAAGGAGCTGAAGGAGGAATTGCAAGAACATTTGGAACGAGGCTTTATTCGACCGAGCGCATCTCCATGGGGCACACCGGTCTTATTCGTTAAGAAGAAGGAAGGCAGTATGCGTCTCTGCATAGACTATCGCGAGCTCAACAAGATTACCATCAGGAATAGGTATCCACTACCACGCATAGACGATATGTTTGACCAACTCCGAGGGGCCAAACCTTTCTCCAAGATTGATATAAGGTCGGGCTTTCATCAGCTACGGGTTAAGGAGCGGGACATCGCCAAGACTCCTTTCCGTGCACGTTATGGCCACTACGAATTTGCAGTCATGCCGTTTGGCCTTACCAATGCTCCAGCAGTGTTCATGGATTTGATGAACAAAATCTTCCATGAATTTCTGGACAAGCTCTTCATTGACGACATCCTGATATTCTCTAATTCCAAGGAGGAACACGAAGACCATCTTTGTACAGTACTATAGATCCTTCGCCAAAAGCAGCTGTATGCTAAATTCTCCAAGTGTGAGTTCTGGTTAGACAAGGTGGCATTCTTAGGTCACATTGTATCAGCAGAAGGAATCACGATGGATCCAGCAAAGGTTGAGGCTATTACCAAGTGGCCAAGACCGACATCAGCAACTGAAGTCCGTAGTTTTCTAGGCATAGCTGGTTATTACCGTAGGTTCGTGGAGAACTTTTCCCGTTTAGAACTAACATTGACCAAACTGATACGGAAAGGGGAGAAATTCGTTTGGACTGAAGAAAGAGAGAAGAGCTTTGAAGACCTAAAGCAGAAGTTAGTATCTGCACCGATTCTTACTCTCCCATCTGGTACATGTGGATTTCAAATCTACAGTGATGCATCGAGAAAGGGACTTGGTTGTGTTCTCATGCAACATGGGAAAGTGATCGCGTACGCTTCACGTCAGTTTAAGCCTTATGAGGAAAATTACCCTACGCATGACTTGGAACTTGCAGCAGTCATGTTTGTATTGAAGATATGGAGGCACTACTTGTATGGAGAATCATGTGACATTTTCACGGACCACAAGAGCTTGAGGTATATCTTCACTCAACATGAAGATATAGAGGCACTACTTGTATGGAGAATCATGTGACACCCTCAGAATCTTACGACTCTGATCCCTAACGATCTCCATACCAAGAACCTTCTTTGCTTCCCCGAGCTCTTTCATGTCGAACTCCCTTTTAAGTAATGACTTGGTAGCCGCGATCTCAGCCTTGCTTTTGCAAGCAATCAGCATATCATCTACATATAACAATAGATAGATATACTCCCCTGGTGCATAACTCCTGTAATATACGCATATGTCGTAACTGCTACGCTTAAACCCGTTGCTCAACATATACTCATCAAACCTCTTGTACCATTGCCTAGGTGACTGCTTCAAACCATAAAGAGATTTCTTTAACAAACATACCTTGTTACCTTGTTTAAATCCCGGTGGCTGCCTCATGTAGGTCACTTCTTCAAGATTTCCATGTAAAAACGCCGTCTTTACATCAAGCTGCTCCAGCTCATAATCTTTACACGCAGTCAATGCAAGTATAACCTGAATAGATGTGTGTCGAACTACCGGCGAAAATACTTCATTGTAATCAATACCTGCTCTTTGTGTGAATCCACGAGCCACCAACCTTGCCTTGTACCTAGGCTTTTGAACACCTTCAATCCCTTCCTTTATTTTGTACAGCCATTTGCAGCTCACCAGCTTTTGACCAGCTGGATGATCTACTAACACCCAGATCTTGTTCTTCTTCAGAAAATCCATCTCTTCTTTCATAGCACCTTTCCACTTAGAACTGTCTTCACAAGCAACTGCTTCCTGGTATGTCAATGGTTCATGAGTATCTTCTTTCTCTGTTGCAGCAAACGCGTAAGCAACCATATTACTCTCATCCCGAAACCTTGCCGGTTTCGTTCTTGTCCTTGGCTCTCTATCTCGAACCAACTGATAATCTGTGAGATCCGGTGGATGATCAATTTCTTGAACCCCTACACCTTCATCATAGCCATCTTCTTGATCTGTCTGGTCTTCCTGATCTGACTGATCTTCCTGACCTATTTGATCTTCCTGACATGTCTGGTCTTCCTCAGACGTATGATTATTTAACCTCTGCAGTTCCACCTCAACCTGTAATTCCTCAACAGACTTATCTTTACCTGCACCAGTATCCTTCAACGTGTCTTTGTACATGACACTTTCATTGAAGACTACGTTCCTGCTTGTGACTATTTTAGGTGATTCATTATCAAGCCTATATAGTATGTACCCATTCACACCTTCAGGATACCCCAAAAGAACGCATTTTACCGCTCTCGACTCGAGCTTACCTTGTTTAACGTGTGAATACGCGACACAGCCGAAAACCCTCAACATCCCATAATGACTAGGATGTCCATACCACATCTCCATAGGTGTCTTCTTCTCAATCGCTTTCGATGGTGACCTATTTATAAGATATGCGGCCGTACATGTCGCTTCTGCCCAGAAGGTCTTGGGCAATCCAGACTGTATTAATAAACAACGTACCTTGTCCATGAGAGTTCTGTTCATCCGTTCTGCTAACCCATTCTGCTGCGGCGTCCCAACAACCGTCAAATATCTAGCAATCCCACTCTCAGTACATAGCTTATTAAATTCCCGGTTACAGAACTCAAGACCATTATCCGTCCTAAGCTTCTTAACCGTCCTCCTAGTCTGATTCTCTACTAACTGCTTCCACTCTTTGAACTTCCCAGATGCTTCGTGTTTGAAGCTGAGAACATAAACCCATACCCTCCTGGAATAATCATCAACTATAGATAAGAAATACCTCTTACCTCCCAATGATTCCACCTGAGACGGACCCTATAAGTCTGAATGGACATAGTCTATCACTCCCTGAGTAGTGTGCCTTCCTACACCAAATCGGACTTGATGTGACTTTCCTAGAACACAATTCTCACAAAATTCGAGCTTACCTAGACTCTTCTTGCCAAACAAACCTTGCTTTTCCAGCACGTATAGTCCCACCTCACTGATATGTCCCAGTCTTTTATGCCAAACCTGCATAAGACTGTCTTTTTCTTCAACACTAGCATTAAGCTCACCGGCCAATGCATGGCCATCCAAAGAGTACACACAGTTCTCCCTTCGGGTTCCAGATATAATAACCCTAGAACCATTAATCACCTTGACTTTGCCTGACTGCAATTTTAAGGTATATCCCTCTTTTTCAAGAGTTCCCAGTTATATCAAGTTTCTTTTCAGTTCAGGAATGTACCTGACATTGTGTAACACAAAACTTGACCCATCTTTCAGTTGTACCTTCACCTTGCCAATACCCATGATCTTGCACTCCCTGTTGTCTCCCAACAGTACGCTGCCCCCATCGCATTCCAGAAAATCAAAAAATACATCTAACCTGGGTGACATGTGATATAAACCTCCTGAATCCATGATCCAATCTTGCAGTCTTTTTGCACTCATCACCGTCATCACCTCAGAATCGTCATAAATCAAACCACTAGAGCTTGGTTTATTATCTTTCTTAACGTAACCTTTTGACTTCATGCGATTGTTCTTCGGACAGTCTCTTCTCAAGTGCTCCTCAGATTGGCAAATAAAGCATTTGAGTCTTCCACCTCGAGACTTCGATCTTGACTTTATCTTTGACTGATGTGAATTCCTGCGATCAGTTCTTCCCCTCACATATAACCCTTTAGCATCATCCTCCTTCGCCTTGAACCTTTCTTTGATTTCCTTTGAATTTAGTGTGGCCATCACGTCCTCCAAAGTGTTTGTATGATGCTGGTAAAGAAGTGAGTAACAATAAAGCAAGATCTTCATCCTCCAATTTTACCTCAATATTTGCTAAATCAAGAACGATTTTGTTGAACTCATCTATATGCTCGGAAATCTTTCGTCCAGTCGACATGTAGAATGTATACAACTTCTTCTTCAGGTACAACTTGTTGGCCAATGACTTTGTCATGTACAAAGACTCGAGCTTTGACCAAACCCCCGCTGCAGTCGTCTCCCCGAAAACTTCTCTCAGGACCTTGTTACCTAAACACAAAATCATGGCACTGTGAGCTTTCTTGTCAAGCTTAGATTTCTCTTCAACTTCCATATTTACGGGTAAAACCTCCAGAGCTGCTTCACATCCAGTTTGGATTAATAAAGCACGCATCTTGATTCTCCATAACCCGAAATCATCAGTTCCATCGAATTTCTCGATGTCAAACTTGGCTCCCGTCATTCTCTATCCCTTTGTTGATTTGCTAAACCATGTGATAAACCCTCACAATCACAAACCCACAAAGTCCCTTCGTAACTCGCTAAACCTTGTGATACATTAAACCTAACAATCACATATTACGAAGTCTCCATGTGTAATACTACAATGTAACAAATTTGTTTTATAAACCTTGGACTAATGAATCTTTAAGCCCAAAAATAATTCTTTGGGAAAAAAAACTTTCTTGTCCAATGGCCCAATTACTTGGCCCCCTAAATCCTTCGTAGTATTTTACTTTCTTTTGTTGACTTTTAGATAACCAAAAAACCAATCGTATCTTCTTCTTCTCTCTGTGTCTTTTCCCTGAGGACATAAACAAGACCAAAAGACAACAATGGCAGATGATCTTCAAAATCGAAAACCAACAAACCCTCTCTTTAATTGAAACCCTGCTAACCTTGCTGATCTACACCGATCAACAAGAACCTCCTTCGATCGACCCTAGATAATCAGTTACTCGAAGAACCTGAGCTCTGATACCACTTGAAGAGTTTAATCCCTACAACCCTGATTACTAGATGCGGAATACACGATCGTGAAGACAAACCCACAAGCAGAATAGACAGAAAAGTAAACACAAGGTAAATCCCTAATCGACTCCGATTGGTTTATTGAAAGAATGACGTACTTGGTTCGTTCCCCCTCAACTCCTTTTATAGAGATGAGGGGGAACCGACTATTACAAGTCCTACGGGTCGGGTTGGGCTTAGACATTGCCAACCGACCTTTATTCTTAGTTATTAGGCTACTCGACTCTTAATCCCTAGACACGACTTAGGCAAACATAAAGACTATATATAACATTACCATTGGTCGAGCGGAGAGAATGATATCTTTAGGTTTGGAGAGAAGCTTTTGGTTATTTTTTTGCCTTATCAGTCTTTGCCATGGCTGTACAATCAGGATGACCGGGACCTTGTCCTTTCCGGATGTCTCTTCCTTTTTACTATTTTTAGCCGGTTTTCCCACTGTTTTGTTGGTTTCTTTAATAACGTGTGACAACTTTTCTACATTAATAGTTCCTCAATTTGCCTTTTTAAATCCATACATTGATCTTTGTTGTGTCCTACTTCGCCATGAAACTCATAGAACTTGTTTCCGTTTCATTTTCTACCGGGATAGTCATGGGGGAAGGGGTTTTAAAATTTTCCTTTTTCCAGCGCTAGGATTTCCTTAGGGTTTTGAGGAGAGTAAATCTGTCATGTCTCCACTCTGAACTTCGTTGGTTTCAGAATTCGGGCTTCCTGTCGAAGTTTTGCTTGCGGTTTCCCTCTTGCTTCTAGGTGGGCGGACCTTTTTTTCTTGCTTGGTTTGCTACCGAAACATCTCCCTTTCAATAATGTGACGGTTTCTTTCATCATTTCATCGAGTGTTCTTGATATATTGTCATGGAGACGTTTCAGCAGTCCTGGATGTGTGATTCCATGCATGAATATGAGATTCTCATGCATTCTAGGGATGCTTTGATGTGTCTCCTTTCAATCTTGAATAGTCTCATGAAGTCTTCTCCCTTCCTTTGCTTGATATGGTGGAGCTCCAATGGGTCTTTGATGCACTTATTTTCTTACAGGTAGTTAGCTAGGAATGCTTTCTTTAAATCGTCATAGTTGTCAATCGTCTCCGCGGGGAGGTCGTCAAACCATACCCTAACATTTTAGATAAGTGTAGAGTTGAACATGTGGCACCATGCCACCATGTTGGTATGTCCCACTTGTCTACCTTAGCGCTTGTTAGGCAAACTTTTATGTGATCTTCTGGATCCCAAGATCCGTCATATGTTAGGACGTGAAAAGGCATGCAGATTTTTCTTGGGAAGTCAAAGTTTCTAATACGAGGTGTGAACGTGTCGACATCCTCACATAGCCATGGTTGAGATAGATCTTCTTCCTCGGTGCTTGAATTTTTCCTTTTAGATTTTTAATGTCCGCCATCACTTTCGTCGCTCTTGGAGTATTGCTCTAAGCCCTTTGACATGACTTCGTCGTTTCGTTATCGATAGGAAGCGGATTTTATCTTCTTCTAGAATCTGTCCTGATGGTAGTTATAACTCATGCAGTAGTCTTTATCGATTCTTCTTTATTTGTCCATTTGTCTTATCTTATTTCTTATCTCATAGTTTTGAAGGAATGTGAGTGAGTCTCTATCTATTCGGTCGAATAGTCCCCTCACTTTCTTTCCTAGCCTTTCAAAGACTCATCTTTCTTGGTTTCCTAGTCTTGTGAAGATTGTCTTTCATTCTTGGTCTCTTCGGCTAGGTGACTCCCGTCTGATACACGCGAAAACGGTCTTAATTTGTCATGGGGTTTTGGACCTATCCGGGGACATTCTTGTTTTCTTATTCTGTTCTCTTCCCATATTTGGAGTTGAGGACTTAGATCATTGGGAAATATCGTTAGCCCTTTGAGTTTTCTTTTAGAATTAGTCATAATTTTGATTGGTTTTCACTGCTTTAAATGTTTTATTATGTTGTTCTTCTTCTTCATGAAACGTTTCAGCTATAAGTGGCAATAGCTGATGGAAATATTTGTCATAGAACTCTCGGATAACTACGTTGGATGCTTGTTCCTTCAAGATCTCTGAGTTTTGGTCTCTTTCCTTCCCTGCCTTGTTCCGCATGACGGACGTGGTTGGGGTAGGGTTGAGTTGTGTTGATGTGCTCATGTTTGGACGAGGTCTTTTGGAACGTGCTTGTGTATTGGGTCCCACGGATGACACCACTTGTTAGTACATAATCTAGACCGGGGTACTAGATAGATATGAAACTTTGGTGGGTGGGATTAGATATCTTGGATTTGACTTGATTTTGTACTAAAAAGAGACGAGGATGATGATTTCTTACACAGATAAAGGTAAAATGTTAGCCTTGTTGTGGGACGGATCCCACCATTAGACTTTGGCGAAAGAGTAAGATTTCATGTTGTCAGAGATATGTATGTGTGTTGGAATGTGTGAGAAAATCATACCTTGTGGGAGTGCTAGAGTTTACCTTTTATAGGTGATCCTAGTACTTGGTTTCGTAAATATTTTGGATATTGCTTGGCTTGGGCCTTTGTCGGTTAAAGGCCCTTTGTTCTTATCTGCTAATCGTAGTTTGCGGTGTAGGGTTGTGCGTAAGTCATAGTTAGTATTTTATACAACTGCGAGTACGTGGGTCTAAGGGGTCACACACTTAGATATTGAGATCATCTTTTACTAAGATATAATTATATTTATAGTATAATCTTAGTTTGATAAGAGTGTTTAGTTAACGGTAATTAATTAATAAGTTAAAAGGTTTAAAAGTATTAATTAACAAGACTTAATACTTTAAGGTAATTAATGTAATTACAAATAGAATAATCTAGAAAGTCAAAAAGTTAACCCATGCTGTGTAGAGGAGGTATTCGGCCGCCTATAACAAAGAGAGGGGGGGGGGGGGGAGATTTTCTAGAATCATAATTACTTGGAGATAAAGATTAGATCTTTACCATAATTAGCCTAAGCCTTCTAGTATATAAACAAAGGGTTGTGATCACTTTTTCATAACTTGAAAACCAAAATCCTCTCTGTTTTCTCTCCTTGTATTTGACGACTAAGAAGAACCCAAAGGGTTTCTTGTCTTTCATTTTTGTTAAGTAATTACTTGTTCAAGATCAAGCAATCAAAGGTGATTGATTTGAGTGTCGTGTGGATTATCTTAGAGAAAATCTAACTTGATCTTTGGGTTTTAATTGGTGAATTGGTTTGGGTATTGATAAGGGTTTTCTTGGTTTGATGGTTTAGTTTCTTGATTATCGTTCTTGGAATAAAATATATGCATTCTTTATCTTTATGTTAATTACATTATGTGCATAGATGTTTGATCCTATCTGTTGCTAATATTTGTCTTTTTGAGTTCGTTTATTTCTCGGTATCTTCACGAATTGATTAATCGAAAGAAATCAAGTTAACTAATTGTTTTTGGTATTTGATTGATAATATTGTGGAAGTCTAGGTCTAATTATCACAAATCACGTAAAAAGGTAAAATTAGTATCTCTACGTATCCATACCATGCTAAAAACATCGTGCACATACCACATACAAAGCTAAAGGTACAACCAAGTAATGCACTATATGTAAAAAAAGCTAGAAATGTAAAGTATATGAAAGTAAGGCACTGAAAATGTAAATTCATAAAGTGTAAGGACTAAAAATGAAAATTAAACCAACTAATAACATCTTATAACCAAATTACCAAACTTTGTAATTGAAAATGTAATCAACTATCAAGATAAGGAACTGATGTGCAAAACCTAGCAAACTTTAACCAATTAAAATAGTTTAAACCATTTCCTAATTTCCAGGGACCTTTAAGGAATTTTCTAAAACTATTTGTTAACAACGAGCTTATAGAATCATTAAGCTATTCTCGAGTTCTAAAGCACCAAATAAGCTGGTTTAAGTTTCAAAAGTTTGCAAATCCAAAATCACCTATCCAGTTACAAGGAAATCACTAAAAAAGCTCTATAAGTTCAATAAGCACTTTTGAAATAAGCTACTTTTAAGAGTATGGCTTAGTGGGATAAGCACATAACCTATATTTCTCAAAATCTGATTAAAAGTCTAAATGATGAAAACCTATCCAATAAACTTCCAAAAACTACCTCGAAATAAGCCATAAAATCAAATAAGCTGTTTTGAGCTTATGTTGACTAACGTTGACTTTTGTTGACCAAATTTGAACAAGTTCCAAACTTATTTTCAAGGCTTATTATACTGGTTTATGAAAGAAAATTAACACTTTTATGAAAGGAATATGCTAGAAATGAAAATAAGCCAAAACAAAAACTACTTACTATTACAGAGAGTGAAATGAGCTTTTAGCTTATTCTATTTTGAGAACTATATAATGTGGCTTATCACTACTTAAAGATAGGATGTTGGGCTATCTAGAGAACCAAAAATCAGAGTATAACTCTAAGAAATGAGTATTTTAGACTGGTATGAAGTTGGCTAGTTTTGGACTATTATTCTGACCCAAAGCTTTTCAATACCTTTTGCCTGATTGACTTTTAGTTTGACCTTAAAAACTTTGCAAGATTACTTTTTATCAGTATGTAAGTGGAAACAAACACTTAACACTCAACATGACCAACTGAATCAAAGATTGGGACATTAACCAAACACTAGTTACCGATTTAGGCTAAATTTAAGCTAAGATATCTACTCAAATCAAACAAAATGAGACATTAAGCTATCAAATCATATCAATGAAATCAAATTGAACAAGTAACAAACAATTTTAGATAACATTACATTAAAACAAGAAATATAGCACGCAGACTTGTTTTTAGAGGAAAATGTAAAAAAGAACTTATGGCTAAGCTTTGAAGGATACTTTGATGCAGAAGTGGAGCGCTGAGCTGTACTCTAGCTACCACAAAATTCTATTACTCAACACAGCTACAACCTAATCAAGCATCATCATCATCATCTAGTTCTGATCAATCTGCTAGAACTTAGATCTTTTGGCTAAATCAAAGTGAATGAATGAACTGCAAACTCCTTGAACACTTGTAACAGCTTTCAAAATAGTCAAACAAACTCCATTATTCAAGTTAGAACAACAGAATTCATGGCATCAAAGATATGAACAATATGTAAGAGGATTTAAGAACAATGAGAGGTAAATGAGTGAAACTGATATTTCATTAATGGAAGTATGTTGTTACAACTGATTTAACTGCCTAACAAACCTTCTAAGAGTGGTTGTCAATCACTCTTAGAGGTTTAACTACTTGTTGGAAATACGTTTTTACGTATTTAGAAAGGATCGGTCACTCCAACGATATATTCAAGTATTGGGCTCGTGATCCAACATATTAACATATAGCCCATATAGCCCACATGTAGGATGGGCTATATATACCCCTTCCTAGCATGTTAGGAGGGGTTGAGCACTTAGTCATTGATTCAACATTCCATCTAACTCTCCCTCTCTAGTTCTTTCATCTTCTTCTATTTAGATAAATCAAACACTTGCACAATCCTAAGAAACTAAGGACCTACAAATGGTATCAAGAGCCATGGTTTGATTGGTTGTTCTTGTGTTTGTTTTGATTGATTTTCATGGGTTTTGATTTATTCAAGCTCAAATCTTGAAAATTTTTGCGTTTTTGTGGTTTAAGTTTGTTCACAAATCGACTACATAGATATTGTAGTGATTTGGGTTAATCGATTTGGTCAAAATCACAAAATTTTTGATCATTTGGTTATTTTTGGGGTGTTTTTTTAAGGTTACACCGTGTACTGCTCTTGTTTTAATATTCTGAAAAAATTATTCTTTTTGTCCTTTTCTCAATTTTCAGTCGCAATCCATGAGGGTTTTAAAGTTGCGATACATATTGAGATCATTATTGCGATAGTCACTTTCGTTGTCTTATTGCGAGAAATACTGCATTTAATATTGCGATAAGTTACACGTATTGCCATTATTGCGATGGTCATGTTTTTGTCATATTGCGACAGAGTTAATTAATTTGCAATATAACATTGCGACAGAGTTAATTTGGCATTGCGATTGAATTTCATTGGCATTGCGATAGAATTCGTTTTTACATTGCGATTGAATTTCATTGGCATTGCGATTGAATTTCATTGGCACCAGAGACTCGACACAAACCAACCTCGACTCAAACCAACCTCGACTCAATTTCGCCACAAACCTCTCTCAACAGATTACACCAACAGACTCTCGACTCGCCCACAACCTCGACCTCGACTCACTCATACAAGACTCGACCTAAACCTAAACCGAGACTTGACTCAACTCACAAACCAAACAACCAACCTTTCGACTCAAAGAACATATACTGCGTGGAATCAAACACAAACAAAATTCAACCATATTACCTAAAAAGAATCACCAACACACCTTCGAACACACAACTCCACTTCTTAGACTCAAACTCTCGTTTATACACAACAGACCCTCGACTCCCACAACCTCAACAAAGACTCAACACACTCAAAACAGAAAATAGATCTCAGATTCTCTCGAGTTAAAGACATGCATGTCGAGATCTGTTAAGATCTAGTACACGAAATTAATTATCATCATAGATCTGTCAAGTTGAATCCATCCTTCTTTTATCTATACGAAACTTATTAAGATTCGAGTATAACAATTATGTTAAACCCGATCTCAGTTTCGATTGACACTCAACACTCAAATCAATTACAAATCCTATAGAAAATATTCGAATATACAAGAATGATAAATAACAATATTGCTATAATCAATACTTGATTTGGTTTTATGTCAAAAACGATCTTACCCGAGACCTTTTCAAGATCTTGAAGCCATAAATTTCTTGTGTTCTTCATTCGTGGGTGATGGGGTTTCATTTCTTGTTTTGAGGATAGAGTAGTAACAGACTAGGAGAAGTATGTAGAGGGTGACTGCGTTTTTGTTTTGCTAATAGGAGTTGGGACGGAGGTTACTAGAAATGTGTTTTTAGGAGATGTTTTGATATTGAGAGAAAAAGAGGCGGAGTTTCGTTTAGTGAGATTAGGTTAAGTGTGAGGTTAGTTAGGGTTTGACCTTTATATAAACCAAATCTTGGACTAGGTACACATAAAACTTGGTGGGTCAAGTCACAAGATTTCTTGCTGAGTGGTTTTATTTTCTCTATTTGGGAGGGGCCACGTTAATGAATACATGTGACACGTTTGTTGAATACATGGGTTGACACACTTTTGATTATCATTTTTGAATATGGTTTCTTTTTTTTGCTACACGTGGGATAATATTTGGTAGATGGACCGACTATTATTTATGAAAACAATGGGATGCAAAAAGACCATGATCTATTATAACAATATTTAGTCTTTGCAAATTTGGCTAAAATATTGGTATAATTATTGAAGTCGGGTTTTCGTGTGACAAAATGATGGGACACGTGGGTGCATATTAATTTCGCATATTTGAAAGTTTGGTTTTTACAATTGTATTGAACGCACAAAACTTGTCTCATATTCACGTGGGTATTATCCAGTTAGGTTGTGAAATCTTAATTGGGCTTACATACCATCTCAACATTTCAGTTGCTTGACGGGTCGATCACTACTTTTATCGAAGACATATAGTAGGCCGATTATTTTTGCAATTTCATTCGAACTGATCGATTAAATATTTGATTGTTTCAAAAATAATCAGGTTGGATTAATTTGTTTACGGGCTTTATTTTTGGAGTGAGCCAAGTTTCAATTGGACTCCGGTTTATTTTATCAACATTTAAGCTGATCACGAAATTATTGAGCCGAGAAAAAGATATTTTACCAAACAAGGATCCAAGAATTTGTCATTGAAAAAAAACAATGGATTCGTTGAATTCGAAATTTCAAGAGGGAGACTTGCATCACATGCAAGACAATGATAGAGAAAGTGGTATAACTTCATTTCGAATGCTTCAGTCTCATCTTGTGAACATTTCATGGCTTCAAGGAGGGGGCGAATTTGTGACACTCTTTGGTCAAGATCATCATATATTCATGGAATCCATATTCCTCAACTTAAACTAACTAGCTGAGCAATTTCATAAAGAAGAATTTAATCACTCTGCATCGGCACTTGCATATAAGGATCTTGTGACATAACTCACGCCTTTCCTCCATTTCAATATTGTCAAGTCTGATAGTTCAGTGATTTGCCAGTCATTTCTTCGAGACACACATACCGAGCTTCAAGTTTTCCGTGGTACACTATTGAAACTCATGACATCGGTCTCGTCTTCGATTTATGAAAGATCCCGAATTTAGCAAGCGTGTGATAATGGAGTGCAAGATTCTATGATGCAAGAGCAAAATGGGCATATTACTAACGAATTGGAGGCTGTTAAAGATTGCAAGGACATGGAATCAACAGTTAAGCATGTCATCAGCAACACGTCAGGGAATGTTACAGACATCTCTTATGATGCCACCATACCCGTTTATGATGAAGAGCCTACAAATATGGTACAATGTTATGTTGTATACGATGTCTATGCCGATGAACTACCGTATGTTGAGCATTTCGAACCTAATTATGACAAACATGGGATGGAAAAGGGTGATATTTTTACCACTTTAGATTCATCGATGTGCGTCATAATGGGGGAGAGATTGTTCAGAATGATATAGTTCATCATGATACATGCTTTATGACTGCTTCATTAACTACTTATGATTCCAAGGTTAAAGAGCTCGAAACGATTGTAGCTCAACAATCCAAAGAACTTGAGGATGCCAAACTTGAATTTTCGAAACAAACGAACAAATTTGAAACATACTTTGAAAAACTTGAAAATTCAAATGTTGTTCTTGAACGAAAATTAGATCAAACAGTTCTAGATTCTAAAGCTGAAAAGGATAATTTTTTGAAACAGATTAAGTTTCTTGAATCTAAGTTGGCATCCCAAGATGAAGTGCTCAAAGAAAATGAGACTTTAAGGGCTCAAGTACAAGAAAAGGTCTTTGCAATAGCGGCTCTGAAAAACGAGTTTAGGAAAACTAAAGGAAATAGTGTGGACACTAAGCTTGAAAAACCATCAATCTTGGGGAAACCGCCTCAAATTCAGTCCATTAGACAACTGACTTCATTTAGATCCGAGCGACCACAATCCTCGAGACCACGGTTTGCCTCCCAAGTTGATATGGTTCATATTTCTAGAACAGTCACTCCACCAACTAGGCCCAATATGACTAAATCAGCTTTTGCAAGACCTAATCACATGATTGCCTCTAGTCTCCCTAGACATAGTACAAAGAACACGTCTCGAACTAGTTCAAATGACGTTCACCACAAGCTTGGTCCAAGGGAAACTATTCAAAAGACACAAGTAAGAGTTAGGAATTTCAAACCTAGTGAGATGCCTTCTAGATTACCCAACACTGCTAACCGTAGCATGTCATATCCTAGTAGAATCAATCAATCACCTAGGAATTCTAGAACTTACTCGGATATTAAATATGCTACTTGTAAAACATGTAGGAAATGTGTCTTTAAAGCCAATCATGATTCTTGTGTCAAGAAATTACTTAATGAGGTGAACTCCCGTGCTAGACTTAAATCCCAGTGGGTTGCTAAAATCAAACCCGTTGGTAAAATGTGGCACCCCAGTGGTGGAACTTTCACTCTTGTAGGAATCGAGTGCCCTTTAACTAGGTTAGTCTCCAATTCTACTAAGACTACTAGGGAGGGGATTGAAAAGGATGATACATCACTTAAGCCTGAACTTAAGGTTTTCTATAAAAGGAAACATTTTCCAACTAAGATAAGTGAATCATCTCCTCAGGTCACCTCTAGCACAAGAAATGAAAACTGTGAATCCTCGAATGGTTCTAAGATAGATATCGCTAACCCACATAAAAGCATACAAACTCCTAATGAGAATGCAGGTACCAAAGTCCACGTTCAACAAGAACACAGCGGTCCAATGGTTGTATACCATTCAATTAAGGACACTCTCAGAGTTTGGTTGCTGAAGAAGCTGATATCTAAGAAACAAGTGTCTCAGGGGATTTGTAGTTAAGCTTACAGTGCACAAAGGACTTATAGTCACATCACAGACTGTAACTCGTTCATCAAAGAAAGGAAAGTTTATTGCCGATGATAAACTTATCCTCACAACGAGAAATTAAGTTTTCTCGGGCATGAGCTAAAATTTAAAAAATTCGAAGTTTTTAAGCTCATGCACAAAGGCTTATAGGCAAATCACAGTCTGTGACCCGTTCTTCAAAGAAAGGGAAGTATATCTCGTCAACGATAACTTACCCTCACAACGAGAAATTAATTTTTCTCGGGCATGAGCTTATGTTAAAAACATTCAAATTTTTTAAGATCCATGCACAACGGCTCACATTCAAATCACAGTCTGTGACACGAACTTTAAAGAAAGGGAATTTTATCTCTTCAAGGATAACTTACCCTCAAAACGAGAAATTAAGTTTTCTCGGACACAAGCTTACACTAAAACCATTCAAAGGTTTTAAGCTCGTGTATATGACGGCTCACATTCAAATCACAGTCTGTGACCCGAACTTCAAAGAAAGGGAAGTTTATCTCGTCAACGATAACTTACCCTCAAAACGAGAAATTAAGTTTTCTCGGACACGAGCTTACACTAAAACCATTCAAAGGTTTTAAGCTCGTGTATATGATGGCTCACAGTCCAATTACAGTCTGCGACCCAAACTTCAGAGAAAGGGAAGTTTATCTCGTCAACGATAACTTACCATCAAAACGAGAAATTAAATTTTCTCAGACACGAGCTAACTTTAAAACTATTCAAAAGTTTTAAGCTCGTGTATAAGGCTCATCGTTAAATATCAGACGATGACCCGATCTTCAAATAAAGGAATGTTTATCGTCGATGATAACTTTATCCTTATTAACGAGAAATTAAATTTTTCTCGGACACGAGCTTACATTAAAACTATTCAAAGGTTTTTAAGCTTGTGTAAATGGTGTATAATTATATTTCAGATTATGCCCCGGACCTCAAAGAAAGGAACGTTTATCACCGATGATAAACTTATCCTTACAACGAGAAATTAATTTTTCTCGGGCATGAGCTTATATTAAAAACATTCGAAGTTTTTAAGCTCATGCACTATGACTTACAGTTAAATATCAGACTGTAACTCAGACTTCAATTTTAGGAAAGCTTATCTTTAATGATAACGTATCCTCTTAACGGGAAATTCATTTTTCTCGGTCATGATCTTGTATTAAGACATTCCAAGTTTTAAGCTCAGAAAGGAAAGTGTATCTTCTAAATAAGATAACTTTTCCTCATAACGAGAAATTCGTCTTTATAAATCATGAGCTTTACATTAAAACATTTAAAAGTTTTTCAAGATCATGAAAACAACTTCTAAGTAAATGTCAGCTTAGACTCGCTCTTCAGTTAAAAGGAAAGTTTATCGCCGATGATAAGCGTATCCTCACAACGGGAAGTTTACAACTTCTCGGACTTGAGCTCGTTTTGTAAGATATTCAACATCTTAAGCTCAAGTAATTGGTTTTCAAAACATTGAACATAATTTTTCGTGAATTTCTCAAAAGGTTTTTTTTCTAAATCTTTCAAAATTGTGTGTTCAAAAATGTTTTTGATAAAAAGAGCATGTCTTCTGGACTCGATAATATTTACGATACTAGAAATGTCGTTCAATAATGACACGGGATTGTAAATAAAGTTCGAGCATAATTTCAAATGTTTTAAAACATGCTCAAAATGGTTTGCTATTATTTCAGATAGTAACCCGTTTTTCATACTTAAGTCAAGCATTTCACCAGAAAGCTTTGACTCAACAACGGGA
Source organism: Glebionis coronaria (assembly GCA_025667525.1). Classification (NCBI taxonomy): domain Eukaryota; kingdom Viridiplantae; phylum Streptophyta; class Magnoliopsida; order Asterales; family Asteraceae; genus Glebionis; species Glebionis coronaria. The sequence continues at coordinate 132,546,132 of CM046880.1, read as the reverse complement.
ATTAATTTTCTCGGGCATGGTTTACTTTATAACCATGTAAGGGATTGTGTTTACGTAATAACACAATCTAACACGAATATATGTACGTGTCAGTGCATTTATTTGTTAAAACAAGAGAAATCTTGTTTTTATGAAGTTATCATGTCCACCAATCATAGAAATTTACAACTGATATCTACATACTCGACGATGAGACTACTCAAACGGCGACTACAGCTCTTTCAATAGAACACGGGTCAACAATTGAGGGGGAGAAATTGTCCAACACTCAGAATCTTTGACGCCGAAAGTGCCAAGTTCACATATTGGTGTCAAGACAACGATATCAGTCGTACACATGGAGTCAAGAGATAACTTCAGACGTGACGAGGCGACCAACATTCGTGAACAAGAACCATGTGATTCTTTCATATGATGTTCTCTATCATTCAGGTCCAACCTCGTAAATTGCTAATCTTGTGAATATATTATCATATATGATCTTTGCACGTGATAAATACCTTACACTTGTGTTTAAAAGGTATTTAATTTACGTTTCAAGTACACCCTCATTAATTTGAGGGGGAGCTTATGAAAATCACGAAGATAATTGGATTTACATTTTTCTTCCCAAAATTTCTTAAACTGCAATTAAATCAATTGATATTAAAAACATCGATTGGGTTAATATTTTTAATATGGGGGAGAAAATGTGATTTAAAATGGGAAATGTTTAATCACAAATTGTTTGACTTAACGTGAAAGCTCATCTCGACATATGCGAAATGTTTTCGAATATCGTGACATATGTTAAGGGGGGGCAAAATGGATTTTCACTTCAAAATGGATTTCATGGTGATTTATACTTACCCACAACCCATTTATTTCACGACGATGAAGATTGTGGTGACATAAGGATGGTAGGATAGGTTAATATGGGAAATGTTTAATCAAAAATTGTTTAACTTAACGTGAAAGCTCATCCCGATATGTGCGAAATGTTTTCGGATATCGTGGCATATGTTAAGGGGGAGCAAAATGGATTTGCACTTCAAAATGGATTTCAGGGTGATTTATACTTACCCACAACCCATTTATTTCATGACGTTGAAGATTGTGGTGACATAAGTGTCACAAAAGTGAATTTAGAATTTATTTAATTTACGTGAAACGCGATGGTTCGGGTTAGACTTGTGTGTCTATTGATATTCTCGATTGATTTCGCATATTTTGTGTACAATTTTAATTTTATTTATGAATGAAGTTACCATCAAATATTACTTGAATGACTATTATTCGTTTACACTACGTGCTAAGAATTTCTATCTTAGGAGTCGATGTTTATTTATGTCAAAGTGATTTAGGTTAATTAAGTTCGATACAAGATTAAGTATTTCAGCAAAAATATTTACGACACACTTAGAAATTTCTCCATTTTTCTTTTTACCGTAGTTATTAAACTACTACTACAAAAGATTTACCTAAACTCAAGTTTCTACAACATTTTTACAAAGGATTCAAACAATCATTTTTTCAATCTTACCAAAATAAAAAGAAAGCTAAAATTTCTCCTCCTTGTCACTATGCAAACCGGTCCCCCTCCCTTCACATTGCACCCACATTTTCTTTGTTTCACTTGCTCAAATTTGAAAGTCAATGTACTACATCAAACCATTTAATACTAGTACTTGTTGTCTCCTCCTACAAACCTCTTAACCACCGAAAAACATTTTCATTCCATGGTTTCTCTTGACTTCTTGTTGTACAAACACACTCTTTTAATAATAGGCAGGGAAAGTACCATTTTTCTTATTTTCTATGCTGCCATCACTGAACCCCAAGGTCGTTTCCCCCTTCCCCATCATTGTGCAACTTCCCATGTTTAGTTCCCTTGGAAAACCTTAGTTACAAACTAACTAGAAACCCTAACTAAGCTCTACTAACCCTAAACTCACTCCTTTGCCTATAAATCTCACTCTTATTCTCACAAAAACACACACACTCAAGAACTAAAACACAAAAAGAAATATTAAACCCCTGTGGGGATTAGCTCACGAAAACAGTAAACAACAAGTCTTCGGGTTTATTTTAAGCAAGCAAGATTTTTGATAGTTGATCATTAGTTCCATTCCATCTCCTTCAACTAGCTTAGGACCCTTTGTAAGTTGCTAACACCTTGTTCATTCCACATTGGTTGATAATAGTACTTGCTAAAATCTTTACAAACATGAATAACAAAAGTCACGGTTGGGGATTGGGTTTTATGATAGAAGTAAACTTCAAACCTTATATTTTATGTGAAGAACATATATGTTTCTATATAAAAAAGTTAGGTTTAAAAGAAATGCAAAGATGATTCTATGTGTACCCTGCGTGAACAGTAGCACAAACAGGGACACCATAAGTGTGCTTCTAAAACCTTGCATGTATAAAAGGTTGGCTGTGATACGCATGCATGTGTTATGAACAGAAAATGTAAAGTGTGTAGGCTGCCAAGAACAAACAAGAACCAAAGTAACTCAATTCTTTCAAAAGTAAACTATAGTATGTGTTTCGTGTATATGCTATATCAGACATGTGTGTTTATGTGATTCTTATATGCCATGTTAGATATGTATTAATGCGTCGTTAAGAGAGAAACTGTAAAACCCACATGCTTTTACCATGAATAGTACCCTTATGATCGTACGTACATGATTAGAACTTTCCTTTTATAGCACGTTTACGTTTCACGAACAAGAGTTACAAGTATTACGTACGTGTTATAACACGATAAGTATTTAATACATATTAAGACACGATAATTATTTCAATAATAATTATAATCACGAACATACGAACATGAAATCATGAGCGTAAATAATCACGAGCTTCATATTATGTATTTACGTATATTTATTACGAGTATGAATAAATATTATACGACACGAACGATAACTAATTAAATCACGTAAAACACGACACGAGAACACGTATAATTTAGACACGAGAAAACATATGGGTTACCCCATGTGGGCCCTCTTACCCGCGGCTAGAACACAAGACAAGGGCCAAGCCCATTTTAATTTTTACTAAAACAAGAATAGGGAAAAGATATGTTCATAATTACAGGAAATTAGAAAATAAACAAAACCCTAATCTTTTCTTTTTCTCTCTCTCTTGGCCGCCGGGTAGAACACGTACGAGGGGGTGTGTTTGTGATTTTTAGTGATTGATTTCTTGCAAGATTGTTAGTGTTTTCGTTCTCCATTGTTTCACGTAAGCGGTAAATCCTTAAACCCCTTTTCTTTATGTTTTTATTTAATCAAGAACACATGAAATCATGGTTTATTAAAACCAAGTAAATAACATGTTAATTAATCATGGGGGTAAATTAATTATGGTGTTTAAGGGGTGTTTGTTTCGGCCGACACAAGGAACCGAGACCAAAAGGTCTCGGCTTGCCTTGTCACGCATCAACCGAGACTGTCTCGGTATGGTGTTGTTGTGTCTCGGTCGTAAGAACAAGAGAACCCCCGACCTTGTCGGAGGGTGTGTTTGGTTTCGGTTGGGTCTCGGAAGAAACAAGGACCACCACCGGCTTAAGCCGGTGGCAAAATAAGGAAAGCAAGGGGAACCCACGGCTGCGGCAGCAGGGGGAACACCGGCTAGTAATGTAGAGTTTTTGCAAACTCCTTTTTAAGCAATGAATGTTCGTTTTTCCTCAACTCGACTCGAATTGAAATCGGATATGACGAAAGACTTATTTGTTTTTGGTAAATAACACTTTTTGGTATTTTAACTAAAAACTATTTAATTAAAAACTAATTTAATTTACTATTTAAACTATTTTAAACAATTTTGAAAACTATTTTAACTTTTAATAAAACTTAAATCTAATTAAATGAAAACTACTTTAAAATACTTTCAAATAAAACTTAACCAAATTTTAAACAAAAAACTTTTAAATGAAAATTATTTTTAAACAAAACTAGTTTATAAAATTTAAACTAAATTTAAAAATATTTAAAATTCTTAAAAGTAAATAAAATATTTTTTTATCTTTTAATATTTTTTAAAACTGAATAAAGGAAATAAAAAACTTTTAAATAAAATTAAATAAACGTAAAATTTGAATTTAAACTAGTTAATAAAACTGGCAGTAAAAATTAAACCTGTAATAATTAATGATTGCGAGTTAATACACAAATAATGGTCCAGATGAGTTGGTTATGGCTTATGCCTGATATGCGAGAGGTCGAGGGTTCGAGTCCCACAATGACCTTTTTGCTATTATTTTTTTTTTGAGTTTAAAAGCAAAACAGACCAATAGGGTCTGTTTTCTAAGCAGCAAAACCAAACAGCAATCTTATAAGACCAAACAAGCCTAATCAGCTAAACAAAAGCTGAAAATCAATAAGTAAATAAAAAGAACAAATTACGCAAACCAAGATAAGCAAAAAAGCTTAAAAGCTAAACAGCTAAATAGTAAGCACTTAACAGCTAAACCGACTAAGCAGATCAAATCAAAACAAAATCTAGACATAAACTTAAACCAAAGACAGACAAAATAGAAAATCAAATAAGCATAAGCAGAAATAAGCAATGACAGCTAATCAAATAAGCAAAGGACCTAATAAGCAATAAACTAAAAATAAAACTGATAATCAAAAACAGATCCAAACGAACTTAAAAAAAAACTCAAGCAGATAAAACATATATCACTTAAACATAACAGTTCAAAACATTAGCAGATAATATTAAACTAAATGAAAAGTTATCAAAAAATTAAAAAGAAGAGTAGCACCTTGTGTCGATATCCGTTGGGAAGAAGGGTGGTGCTGAACCCCCTTATGAACCGAAAACAAACACCAAACGTCACCCGGACATCATCACCAAATCAACTAACCATGAACAGTAAACTCTCGAACAATAACTTTAAATAATTTTCCAGTAGGGAAAATTATTAATCCACTTTCATTTTTAATAATTTAACCAAAACAGTGATTAAAATTAAATAGCAATTAATTTAAATATTGAAAGAGATGGAATTAAAGCTGAAAGTAAAATTTTATTAATAACTAAAATCAGATTACAATACTTTTGAAATGAAAATTACATTTAACCCTAAAAACTAAATTGGCAGAAATTAAAATAAAATAAAGTGCACCCATAAATTACAAATGAAGGGGGTTTTTATAGGCAAACCCCTAGAAACCCTCTTGTGATCTTGGTGCCCACGGCTTCAAATCATGGTCGTTTAATCTTTTCTTTTTCTTCATTTTCTTCATCAATGGTTGAGAATCTTCCTTGCATCACACGGATCGCCCTCGTGGCGTGATTTGTGTTTGTTGTGCTTTGTTTATGCTGATGTGGAGGATCCTAATTGGAGGGATTGGTATTGGTGAGTTGTTCCATCCAATCACAACAAGGAAAAAGGCCACGTCGGTTTTGGAGGTGAGGACCACCCTTTGGTGTTGCTTCCGATTCTTATGGGGATTATTTGGGTAAACGTGTGAATCACACGTTTTGGTGAAAACCCCCAAATTTTAGTGGGGTAAGTTGTGATTAGGGTTTGTAACAGTAAAAAGGGTTTTCTGTGTTTTTGTTGGAGAGAAAGAATGAGGTGGGTGAAACGGTGCTTTGTTATTATCGAAACAAAAAATGGGGAATGGGGTAATTTATTTAATGGAATGTGTGTGGTGGGGTAAAAATAAAACGTTTATTTATTTTGTGTGTGTGGGGTGAGTAGGTTACACGTGTGTGAGGGAGTTGTGGGGAGTTGACCATGGGTTTTGTATAAATTGACCAAGCCAAATAAAAAGATTTCATCCGTTTATTGTGTTTTGGTTATTTGGGCTTGGCCCAATTCGTTAAACCGTCTCAATAGTTAAACACTAATGGGCTTTTGGGCTTTTTATCCAATGTGAAAGTAATTCATATCCATAATTGGGATTTAAGGCCCAATAAGAACATGTGGGTCCCACAAAGCTCGAATATCTTTTAGAAGATTAAATCCGCTAAAAACGAACTTGATTTCGGCTTCCTTGATTGTTTCTTCAAAGCCCGTGTCGGTTTAGCTGGTTTTCGTGAACTAGGGCACACTTTTGGTCTTTTAACTTTGTCTTCGTCTCTTTCTTATACTTTTCTTCAACATTTGACCGTGAGATCCCGTGTTTTCTTTCTTTTGATCATTTGTACCTATTTCAACACAAAAACACAAAACCACGCGTAATTCCGACTTTTACAATATTAAACACATGATTAGGTCTTGTTTTTCCTTGATTTTAGTGGCAAAAGGATAAGTGTTTACACACTTATTAGCTAGCCGATGGGAACTCTTGCTAGCCGGCGGCTAGCCAATATCAAGGACACCACCGGCACATCCGGTGGTTGTTCTACACAAACAGTGGCAACCGGCTAGGCCGATTAGCCACTGTTAAGGGTGCGTTTGGTGACCGGTTCACGGGGTTCACCAATACGGTTCACGACATGTTTAATAAATAAGACACGGGTTTCGGTCACGACATGATTTTACAAGGTTAATTATTTTTACAAGTTTATTTTTACAAGATTAAATTAAATTATTTAAAACATGTACATAGTTAATTTAATTTATACATGACTTAGGTTATTATTATTAATAATAATACATGGCTTTTAACCTAAGCATTTATTATTTAAGTTACACTATATAATTAATTAATTATTAAACATGCCTTATAATTAATTAATCTATATGACTTAGGTTATATTAATAATAAATATTAATACATGTTTTAACCTAAGTATTTTTACCTTTTATTTAGTTTAATCATGTTATATTTAATTAAATACTTTAACCTATAGTTTATTTAATTTACAGGTAATAATTAATAAACTATACTATTTAATCACATGACTTAGAATATAAACCAGTAAACACTTAAGCTTACATTATTAGCTTAATAATCCAGCTTATTTCTATTTATGGAAACTTTTTGTTTTTAGAAACTTATTTAATTAAGGCAGCTAATCTATTTATGGAAACTTTATAATTTTAGAAACTTATCTATTTTAAGCAGTAAATCTATTTTTGGAAAATATCTATTTTTGGAAACTTTCTATTTTTGGAAACTTTCTATTTTAGGAAACCTGCTATTTTTTGAAAGTTACTTATTATTACACAGTAAGTATAATAATACAAGAAATACAAGTAATACTTAATCGGAATAGACAGAATACATGATAAATGCAGTATAAAGCTTAAATCAGTAAAACATGACATGAACATATAAAACAAGCTAAGACATGACATAAAACCAGTTACGTACTCAGTAATCAGATACTTATACACGTATATTATTTATGTAGCATTAGTGATACCGAAGTAGGACTCTCTTCCGTTCGTTTTCTTTGTTCACTGGACACAAGGTACGGATTCTCTGTCCTTTCAGTATGGACATTCTTCCTTATTAGGATTCCCCGTATGCAGCCAACTGTTTTCCCCAGTATATGTTTTATATGTTTTGATTGCTTATGTTTAATTAGATACCTAAAGCCATATACATGCATGGCTAGTTTCACCTAGTTATGGAGGTACCATAACCATAACTATAACACCCCAAAATGTGATATGCGGAAGCGGTGAAGCTCGGGGGCTGTTACGTCATTGTATGATAGTTCAAGGTACAAGAGAACGACTATAAATGAGACGTTTTATAAAAATACCTCGTTGAATTTAATAAAAGCATCAAAGTACAAAAGGTCTCAGTTTTCAAAAGATAGCGTAGCGGAATATAAGAGTTTTAAACATCAACGAGATAACATTTCAAAAGCATAAGTAGATAAATGTCCGAAGATAGCCAAGAAATGCATGCGGACTCCAAGTACTTCACACAGCAGATACAAATCATCATCAATTACCCATGCTAAATTGGGTCAACATAAAGTTGGTGAGAATATAGGTTTCAAGTAAAAATTCATAGTAATTCGATTTTAGATTTCATTTCATGTACACATGCAACTATAGGAGGTATAGTGCCAAGTGTAGGATAAATTGGGTTTTCACAATATTTATGATAGCTAAGCTCGTGACATCGAAACTAATGATCCAGTACATACAATAGATTATATATATAAATTTTGCCCCAATAGAGTACCTAGCCAAGATAACTCCGTTCACACAAATGGTATACACTCGTCCGACGTCAGAATGCCCGAGTGGAGGTTGTCAACCCTCAATAGATCTGTCCATATCATAAGAGCTTACTCCAGTAAAGTAATTAACGATTCATGATAGTGGAGACTACGGCTAAAGCAACTTAAGCTATCTCATAAACAGTGTTCACAAAACGTTCACAGAAATCTAGTTTTACTTGCGTCCAGAAGCAAGCATCGAAAGCATTTATCACATCCCAAAACATTAAACATATAAAACAGTTTAATCGGGATCTATAGACTCACCTCAAGCAACGATTCAAACCGCACAAGTATGATCAAATAGTAGCGAGCAACTCTAGCAACAACCTAAATATAATACTATTGTTTAGGCGCTAGCAAATAAATCACAATAGTTCATCACGTACGTTACTCATCAATCATATATATATATATATATATATATATATATATATATATATATATATATATATATATATATATATATATATATATATATATATATATATATATATATATATATATATATATATATATATTGTTTTGTAGTTAAAATCACGACTTATAGATAGTACATCGTTATAAGCATTATTGTATATATACTTAGACAAAAATATTTATTTTTAACTCGACGAAATTTCGACATCCTTTCGGCGTAAATTTTAATTTACCCAAATTTATCTTAATAAATTTTCCGACACAATTTCTAACGAATGTTTGGTAGCCTTTCGGCGTCACTTTAAAACTTGCCATTTTTAGTAAGTACCCAAATCTCGTCCTAATATCCCTAATTGCAACACTTCTCAATCACAAATATTTCAACAAGTCGTTTTCCCCGCAATAGTACCAATTTCCACTTTTAACGCTCAAATATGAACCAAGTATTCACATTTCGCGCTTATATCCTTTTACAAAACGAGTCCAACATTTATACATAACATTTAGTACCCATTTCGACACTTAAAACAACTCGGTTTAACTCGAAAACGTCGTTTCGACCACTTTAAAAATCTAAACAGCAAGTACATTATAGTGTTTTTCACAAAAATTAAGTTTTCCGACAACGAAATTTAAACGACCATATCTTACTCATTTTTACTCCGTTTTAAACCCATAATATATCGAAACGAAGGTATTAACTTATATTTTCACAATATCGTAGTAAACTAGTGTCAAAACAATTTTAACGACCCTCTATGCCTCTTATAAAAATCGGACAGAATATATAGTTTTCGTAAAAACTCGTTTTCGACCATTTTCAAGCGTACCCACTAGTAGTAACACTACTAGTTCCCTTCAATTATTCATAAACACACTCAAAATATAAAAATTTATCTTCAAGTCCATAAATCTAAAAATATACATTTTTATATTTTACAAGTCTTTCAATTAAAACATTTTCATGCATGGATCGAATAGATCCACACATAATTTTCATAGATCTAAAATATTTCATGAGCAAAAATAGTTATTTTCTTTTTATTTCAAGAAAATATTTGATGAGTAACATGCATGCATAGATCTTCAAAGATTATGCATGAAAAAGAAAGAGTCGAAAAAGGTTCAAGAAATAACCTTGAGTAACGATTCTACGTAACCACGATAACCCGATCTACGCTCTAATCAACTAAAAGTCAACAAAACCCAACTTCTATAAACTTCAACCAAAAACTTCTCAAATCAACAACTAAGAAAACCCATTCTTCTTTATGCTTGTATAAACCCTAGGATGTATTTGTTTTGTGTTAAATGTTCTTAAATTGGAGCTTCAAGAAATCAACAATGGAGGTTTTAGGGTGTGTGTTTGTGCCGTGTGTTTTTGATAGAGAAAGAGAGATGTGTATTTTTTTTAGTGAAGTGAATGAGTGAAAGTGAGAAATGATTTGAGGTAAATATGGTTAATAAGTTAAAAGGTTTGCGGTGTGTAAGGTTTAAGCTTATTTTGGCAAAGTGTAAGATTTTAGTTTATCTTCCATGTGGTGGTGTTTTTGGCCGGTTATGGGAGGGTCCCACATGGGTAAATAATTTATTTTTTTTACTATGGTAACTAGTTAGAAGGTTTAAGGTAAAAAGGTTAATTAGTTTTAGGTAAATGTCGAAAAGCATATAGTTAAGTTTAAAATTACGTAAAACTTAAAAATTTGACAAAATATATTAAATTTATGATTTTTCGACTAAAACTGATATTTTATAATTTATAAAGTATTTTATGCATGCTAACGACGGTTAAACGTAAAAACGACGTAAAATACGAAAACGCGATACGTTAATTAAATATTCATAAAAATATGATTTATTACTATAAATAGCAAAAATACTAAAATAATACAGAAATATTTAAATACGCTGCTCATGAAAATACGATCACGCTGTTAAAAACTAAACAGTTAAGCACATAATTCACAGATAACGAATAATCTCATGGATTATCGTCACTTCATTGACCGTCTCAGCATTTTGGTCAGATTCACATAATGTGTTCAGAATAATGACTGAGCACAATGTCAAGTCATTACTCATCATCAAACAGTTTTTCAGAAAACGTGGGATAACCTCCCGGTTCAAACACAGTTAAATCATATAGTTGACTAAATAAAAAGTCAAAGGGTAAAATAGTCATTTTACAAAGTAGGAAAATTACCAGGTGTTACAATAACACTAGAGGCACCAATGTTATGACTCCACCACGACGGAGTGATAGCTCGTGGCATCCCTTCAGCTTTTGGCCATATTATTATTATTATCATGTGGGGCTTATGGGTGCATCCTAGTTTACATGTTTTCAGCAGATTATTCAGGTGGATGTGGTGTGTGCCTTGCATCCTTCACAAGGAGCTGATCCCTCCTACCTAAACAGTATATTAAATTAGAGGCAGCCCCTCTAATTTGCATGACGAGGTCACCCCTCCAAGTATTCATACACGTTGATATTTCATGACCTATATTGGCTAATGGTAAACATGTTAAACAGTTTTTATAAGATAAACATAAGGCTTTTCAAACTATAAAACTAGTTTTACTAAGATATACCAGGTTATCCAGGACTTAGTCTTTTCCGCTGCTTCATGCTTATATGCTTATATTATTCATGCTTTATTTGTATATCTGTGCACTGAGCGTTATGCTCAGCCGTTATCCTTTCATGTTCCCAAAACGGCAAGTACTCAGGGACACTCGTAGACTTTAAGCGTACGTGCATATGGATTGGAAGCTTCCTAGCCTTCATTACTTTATGCATTTCATTATACTTTGATACTCATTTCCATGGACATTGTTTAGTCCTTTGCATTTACAGTACTTATGTTTGTGTGTGATGAGTTCCACTTTTGAGGTACCGATGTTTGATTCTGGTATTTCCTTTATGGTCATATGATGTTTTATACATTTATCCTTGTATGCTTTGATGACACGCCATAATCACGTGTGACATTCCATTTATCAAAATAGGGTGTTAAAATTATGGTATAAGAGCCAAGGCTTCGACTTGTAGGCTCTTAAAACACGACCTGTGATTAGTGGGTAGTCACTATGGTCTTCCTAGAACTGACAGTTGGTTTTCATGCATTCATCATTTTCATGCATACATATATATGTCATTGTAGTAGGTTTATGACTAAGTAATGGTTGGTACAGGACTGGACCTATTTAGTCGCATGTGCTTTTATCGAAACTTTTAAATTTGGGACCGACCCATTAGCGTCTCCTCGCCATGTCTTTTGTTTTGAGTGAACTGACCATAGGCGTTCACTCTTACGCATAAAAAGGTTTTCATAAAAGTGCATCTTGCATTCATGTATAAATTTTCTTGCATAAAATTTTTCTCATGATTTATTGGTATAAATTTTTTTTTTCATGTATATAGTTTATGTTTTGATCAGTTTAATCATGTATTTTATGTTATACTGTCAGATGGTTCTCACACGCGAGCAAGAACAACTCAATGCAGCAATCCAAGCTGCAATGCAAGCTATGCTTCCTCAGCTAAGGAACGAAATCAGGGCTGAGGTTTAGGCTGCCAACAATCAGCAGCAACACCCAGTACCTCCTCCTCCTCCTCCAGCAACATTGGTGACATGGCTGGAGAGATTCAATAAGATACGCCCTCGAGCTTTCGAGAGGACAGATAGCCCCAGTGAAGCTGAAAGCTGGTTGGCTCACATTGAGAAGATATTTGATGCTATGGGCTGTGACCCTGTCTTCAAGTTGAGGTTGGCCTGCTACAGGTTCGAAGGTGATGTGCTAATGGTGGATGGCACTAAAGCAGTCTGAGGGAGGTGATAATTGGGTGGTTGGTTTGACTTGGGCTCAGTTCAGGGATTTGGTGATGGGACAGTTCTTTCCCAAGGCTGAGCAAAACAAGCTGAAGAGAGAGTACCATGGAATCCGACAGAGAGCTGGGGAGAATAGCAACGAGTTCAAGCAGCGCTTTCTTCGCTTGGCTGGTTTTCTTGGTGCAGCAATAGGTACTCCTGAAGAGCAAGCACACCACTTCAGGTGGGCTCTTCGTACATCGGTCGAAAACAACTTGGTGTGTGCTACGTTCAACACGGTAGCACAAGTGGTCGATGCATCACGTAAGCTGGAGATGCTACAGGAAAGAGATGAGTTTGGGGAAGCAGAGAGACTCGATAAGAGGTAAACATTCGTATTCAATGGTGACCAATCCGTATTCTTTCAGTATATGTCAATATTTCATCTCTTTAAAACTGTATCTTCCAGGAAGAAGACTGGGGACCGGTCTAAGCCGGCTAGTCAGCAACAACCTACTCTGCCCAAGGGAAACGGTTAGACTCACGACCGTTCTGCTACGGATAGGCGTGGCGGTAATGATAATTACCGTAACAACGCTAGGCACTCCAACATCAGCAGGTCCTTATACTTACTCATTTTCTTATGATTACATGTTATAATTCTTAATTCTGACACATTAGAGAATCTTCTACCAGGAATCATGGTAACGGGAGGGACCAGAACTAGAGAGGTTCACAGCCTAACCGTCCAGCTATCACTGGTATTTCATCTTACGAATTATCCGCATTGTCCTTCTTACGTATTATCATGTCTCATGTATATTGTTATTATTAGGCTCTCAGCCAGTCAGGACACCTGCTGGAGGATATACTCATCCTCTTTGCACTACCTGCCACTGTAGGCACCCAGGGCCATGTCGCCGCGACAGCGACGCATGCTACAAGTGTGGTCTTCCTGGCCATCGCATGAAGGACTGCCGCAAGGGCGAGATGGAGGGCACATCGGGACATGCTGATACCAAGCCACCTCCTACTAGTAGACGAGTTTACACTACATCTCGTGATCAGGCCAACAAGTCTATAGGTACCATCTATGGAATCTTGTATATGTATGGTCAAGCTGCATGTGTTCTGTTTGATACGGGTGCTACTCACTCGGTTATTTCTATTGCTTATGTCAAGAATGTTAGGATACTCCCCATGCCACTAGAGAATATACTGAATATTTCCATGCCTTTGAGAGACTCTGTACGCATAACCCATGTGTACAAGAGCCTTCCTCTAGAGTTTGATGACAAGATTCGTCCTGTTGACGCACTTCCGCTGGACATGAATGATTTTGACATGATTTTGGGCATGGATTGGCTATCCAAGCATAATGCTACCATAGACTGCCATGCATATCGAGTCATCTTCGGTGATGTTAATGCGCCATAGTACATTCACAACGGGTTCGTACCAGAAAGGTCTGTACAAATCATATCAACCCTGCAAGCACGTGCATTACTTTCACATGGTTGTGAGGGCTATCTAGCTACTATTCATGACATGGATGCTGAATCCCCATCAATTCAGAATCAGCCGATAGTGTTAGAATTTCCAGAAGAGCTTCAGGGCATACCACCTGCACGTGAAGTAGAATTTAATATCGAGCTCATCCCAGGAGCTGAGCCAATTTCCAAGGCTCCTTATCGCATGGCTCCCATAGAGTTGAAGGAGCTGAAGGAGGAATTGCAAGAACATTTGGAACGAGGCTTTATTCGACCGAGCGCATCTCCATGGGGCACACCGGTCTTATTCGTTAAGAAGAAGGAAGGCAGTATGCGTCTCTGCATAGACTATCGCGAGCTCAACAAGATTACCATCAGGAATAGGTATCCACTACCACGCATAGACGATCTGTTTGACCAACTCCAAGGGGCCAAACATTTCTCAAAGATTGATCTAAGGTCGGGCTATCATCAGCTATGGGTTAAGGAGCAGGACATCGCCAAGACTCCTTTCCGTGCACGTTATGGCCATTACGAATTTGTAGTCATGCCATTTGGCCTTACCAATGCTCCGACAGTGTTCATGGATTTGATGAACAGAATCTTCCATGAATTTCTGGACAAGTTCTTCATTGACGACATCCTGATATTCTCTAAGTCCAAGGAGGAACACGAAGACCATCTTTGTACAGTACTATAGATCCTTCGCCAGAAGCAGCTGTATGCTAAATTCTCCAAGTGTGAGTTCTGGTTAGACAAGGTGGCATTCTTAGGTCACATTATATCAGCAGAAGGAATCACGATGGATCCAGCAAAGGTTGAGGCTATTACCAAGTGGCCAAGACCGACATCAGCAACTGAAGTCCGTAGTTTTCTAGGCTTAGCTGGTTATTACCGTAGGTTCATGGAGAACTTTTCCCGTTTAGCACTACCATTGACCAAACTGATACAGAAAGGGGAGAAATTCGTTTGGACTAAAGAAAGAGAGAAGAGCTTTGAAGACCTAAAGCAGAAGTTAGTATCTGCACCGATTCTTACTCTCCCATCTGGTACATGTGGATTTCAGATCTACAGTGATGCATCGAGAAAGGGACTTGGCTGTGTTCTCATGCAACATGGGAAAGTGATCGCTTATGCTTCACGGCAGCTTAAGCCTTATGAGGAAAATTGCCCTACGCATGACTTAGAACTTGTAGTAGTCATGTTTGTATTGAAGATATGGAGGCACTACTTATATGGAGAATCATGTGACATTTTCACGAACCACAAGAGCTTGAGGTATATCTTCACTCAACATGAATTGAACATGAGACAGAGGAGATGGTTAGATCTGTTAAAGGATTATGACATTATTCTGTAGTATCATCCCGACAAGGCAAATGTAGTGGCAGATGCACTTAGCAGAAGTCCAGAATCATAAAAGGCATTAAAATTGAGGAGGAATTTATAAGAGACTTGGAGCGACTAGATATAGAGATCATGGTACGTAGACAGTGTGACAACCTCGGTTTTTAGGTTCGTCACTTAGTTTATTTTGTGCAAGTTACGTGTCTTTACGTGTTTATGTGCTAATTGGTGTGTATAGATTGTGGTTTGGATATCGTTTATGGGTATATGGTACTCATAAGTAAATCGAGGAACTGTTATTTCATGTTCATGAGCCCACATGGTAGTGACTATGAATTGAGATGGTGTTATTTAGTGGTTTTACGTATACGTATATGTATTATAGAAAATCGTATTTTTACGGTTTAGGGTTTAGCATTTTGAGGTCTCGGATAAGGTAATTAGTCACGGGAATAGTTTTTGGGATGGTTTTAAGTCATTTAGGACTTAGTTAAATAATTTATTTCATATTTCAAGAGTTTTTATAAAACTGTATATTTTTACGTCTTTTACGGTATACGCGTAAAACTGACTAGTTTTATGATTTTGAGGTTTCGGAGGCTTTAGGAGCTGAAATAAATTAAGAAAAATTAAGGTAATATTACTAATACAATTATTAATAATAAAAAGGAAAAAACGAAATTAAAGGGGTATAAGTCGGTTTGGGATGCAAGAAAGAAAAAGAAAAAGGAAAAAAAGGAAAAAGAGGAACCGGGCTTTTGTAATGGGCCAAAGACTTGTTAGGAAATTATATAAACACTTTTTATTAACCAAAACCAAACATAAAATCCCTGGAGATCCATCACAAGTCGACATCTATGGAGTAATTATGGTTTTTTTTATAGTTTTTCATCTTCTATTAAGATTAAGGTAAAACCTTTAATCCTCTTTTCAATTAAATTATTTTTAAACCATTATTAATCAATACATGATAGATTTAGGGTTAGGTTTACTATAAGTTCTGTAATTTAAATGTATTAACATGTGTAGATTAATTAGGGTTAATAAATATATATGGTGATGGTAATTAATTTGGTTAATTATGTTAAATTCGTTTTTAAAAACTGGGCAGAATTTTTGGGTCATTGTTTTGATCATATCTAGAGTTTTACAAACTTTTAATTTTCGAATCTTATGTCCCTGGAAAGTTAATTGAGTTGGCTTTAAAAAACGAGAACTAAATTGGAGGCCTGGAAGTGGGACAAAAACAGGTTACATCAGTCGGGTGTCAAAACAGTTTTTGGATCAGCCTGTTTTCGTTTTATGTTTTGAATTGTTTGGGGTACTTAGGGTTATATTGGAACCTTCAAACGAACATGAGACTTAGATTATATATTAAATAAAATATCTGGAGGAGGTCTAAACAAATGGGTTAGGGTAAGACCCTCTGTTCATAACAAACTTTTCATATGTTTAAAATCAATAAAATCTGGATAGGTAAAAGTATATATATATATATATATATATATATATGGAGGCCTTAGCAGTGTCTTCAAGGTTGTGGCGAAAGGAGAGAGTTAGCTAACACATGTAAGCGCATAGGGTTTCTTTTACAGAGGAAGTTGATTTAGTTAAAGGGGTGTTAGACCCATAGTTTAAGGTATGAAAAAGGGATTGTTTTGGGTTAAATGTTAACGGGGCGAGTTATGAACTAAACTAAGTTAAGGGCTTTATAGAGGGGTGTCATGAGATGCATATGACATATAAATGGGGTTAAGTTGTAGGACAATGTTAGATATCCATCATAGATTGATGATCCATTTTGGTATGTGGTTCATGTTTTGATTGTATACGTTTGTGTGTTTAGATTTTGCTAGAGTGCGGGTACTTGGAGAAGCTTGTTCAGGTGAGTTTCATAGTCCCATGTTTTTATGAGCTATAAATGATTTGACTTCCATATGGGATGGAAGAGACACTGTATGTTTTTGTAAATAATGATGTAAATGTTTTTATGGTTTGTGATGGACATGTGTGTACACTTATTTGACTAACTACTATGCGATTCTTAATTGTTATTGTGGTTTGACTTGGTACCAAGGGGATGTTGACAAGGCGAGGCCTTGGGATTGATTCATAGGTGTATGGGCGCCTATGGGACCATGGTTATTGGTAAGGCTGGGAGCCTTGGAAATTGTAGTTATTGGTAAGGCTTGGTGCCTTGTAATTGTGATTGTATGGTTAATCTTGAATGGTAGTTGTTAATGCATAATTGTAACACATTGTCCATATGTTCTTTTATTGATGGTTGTTATTCACAGCTTATAACTGATTTGGAGTTGGAGTCTAAACCTATGACTCTCACCAACTTTATGTCTAGCTGGGAGACTTAGGATTGCATTGGAGGAACCCCCTTTCATCTTAGTCTTTACTTATGTTTGAATAAGTGATACTCTGTAGACACCTATATGTTTGTTATTTGTTAATTTTATGTCTTTGGTAAGAGGTAGACCTGTTACCTACTTACCTAGACGCCTGCATTGTTTGTGATATCTTCATGACATTGTGTCACCATTCATGATATTTTCATTTCATTTAGTTATCTCTATAGACACGCTATTGTTATGATGATATACATACGTCGCGCCCCATATTCCGCCATGGTGGGGTGTGACAGACAACACGGGTACTGGGCTAATCTTAGAGTGGAACCCGAGTTACTCTCTAGATCAAGGAAGCTCAGAAAGATGATGGTGAAATCTGGGCGATAATTCAGAATTTGGAGAAGTAGACAGAATTTAAAGTAGAAGCAGATGGTATCATATGGCAGGGCACGAGACTTTGTGTTCCTGATGATCAAGAACTCCAGGAAGCATAGTTAGCTGAGGCTCATAGCTCCCCATTATCTATTCATCCTGGTTCGACCAAGATGTACCATGACTAGGGCTGTAAACGAACCGAACGCACGCGAACGGAGGTATGTTCATGTTTGTTTATTAATTTTAACCGAACAAATAAACGAACACGAACGCTTAATCGGACAAAAATATTGTTCATGTTCGTTTATTTAAATTTGAACTTGTTCATGTTCGTTTATGTTCGTTCATATAACTTAAACGAACGTAATCGAACGAACATATGCGAACATAAATGAACGTAAATGGTGATATATAAAAGTAAACGGGTTAAACGATCGTGTAATTAAAGTTGTTACTTTAGGCGGTTCACATCATCATCTTATATACTTATATAATAATAATCATATCCTAAAATTTTGTTTCTTTTTCATCTAGCCATGTCTTTAAATTTTTAGCTCTAATGTATAATTTAAGAGAAATTATAAATACTTTGTAACCAAGTATTATATTAGTAATATATTATTGTTAGACATTTAAAATATTTAGTTAATTACTTTTTTAACATCTGGGATACTAATCGAACGTAAACGAACATAATCTGACGGTCATAATCGAACGTTCACGAATGTAAATGAATGAACGAAGCCTTTGTTCACGTTCGTTTAATTAACTAAACGGACCAAAAATCTTGTTCATGTTCGTTTATTTGTTAAATAAACAAACATGAACGAATTTTTTGACGAACGATCGGCGAACGGTTCGTTGAACGTTCAGTTCATTTACAACCCTAACCATGACATCAAGCAGTACTTTTGGTGGAGTGGCATGAAACAGGATGTTGCGACTTACGTCTCCAAATGTCTTACCTGCCAGCAGGTTAAGATCGAGCATCAACGATTTGGCGGTCTTCTTCAACAGTTAGATATTCCAGAGTGGAAGTGGGACAAAATCACCATGGATTTTGTTACTGGTCTTCCGTCGACAGAGAAGAAGCATGATGCGATTTGGGTTATCGTTGATCGACTTACCAAATCAACTCATTTCTTACCAATCCACAAAGAAGATTCGGTCAGTAAACTCGCTGATACTTACAAGAAGGAGATCAGGAGACTTCATGGTGCTCCATCCAACATCGTCTCAGACAGAGATCCTCGATTCACTTCGCGATTCTGGAGAAGTCTGCAGAAAGATTGGGGTACAAAACTTAAGCTTAGCCACGGCTTTTCATCCTCAAACAGACGGGCAGTCGAAGCGAACAATTCAGACAATGGAAGACATGTTGAGGTCATGTGCGTTGGAATGGACGGGAGATTGGGACGATTACATCTGTTTGGTAGAGTTTGCATACAACAACAGTTGGCACGCAAGTATCAAGTGTGCTCCATTCGAGATGTTATATGGCAGAAAGTGTCGCGCCCCAATCTGTTGGGATCAGGTTGGTGAGCGAACACTTGAAAGACGAAAAATGATTGAGTTGACCAACGAGAAGGTTGCAGTAGCCAAGCAGAAACTGCAAGAAGCACGGTCACGTCAGAAGAGTTATGAAGGCAGGCATCGTAGGGACTTACATTTTAACGAAGGAGATCACGTTTTCCTTAAGGTTTCGCTGGCACGTGGTGTTAAACGTTTTGGAATCAAAGGGATGCTCAGTCCTCGATTCATCGGACCGTTTGATGTCATTGAGCGAGTCGGTGAAGTATCTTACCGTTTAGCTTTACCTCTGCAGCTTTCTCATGTTCACGATGTTTTCCATGTGTCCTTACTCAGAGGGTACAAGTATCATCCCCTTCACATGGTTCAGTATCCACTGGAACAGATTCGTGAAGATCTCACTTTCAAAGAAGAACCCGAACGAGTTCTTGACAAACAAGAACGAGTCATGAGAAAGAAGACGATCCCATTCGTCAAAATCCTTTGGAGGGATCATACCGAGCGGGAAGCCACTTGGGAAACAGAGGAGTCTATCCAGGCTTCTTACCCTCATTTCATATTTTGAATTCGGGTATGTTCTTCTTTTTTAGTTTACATTATCCATAATTCGGGGACGAATTGTTCTTTTTAGGGGGAAGAGTTGTAAAACCCACATGCTTTTACCATCAATAGTACCCTTATCATCGTAGGTACATGATTAGATGTTTCCTTTTATAGCACGATTACGTTTTACGAACAAGAGTTACAAGTATTACGTACGTGTTATAACACGATAAGTATTTAATACGTATTAAGACACGATAATTATTTCAATAATAATTATAATCACGAACATACGAACATGAAATCATGAGTGTAAATAATCACGAGCTTAATATTATGTATTTACGTATATTTATTACGGGTATGAATAAATATAATACGACACAAACGATAACTAATTAAATCACGTAAAACACGACACGAGAACACGTATAATTTAGACACGAGAAAACATATGGGTTACCCCTGTGGGCCCTCTTACCCACGGCTAGAACACAAGACAAGGGCCAAGCCCATTTTTATTTTTACTAAAACAAGAAAAGGGAAAAGATATTTTCATAATTACAGGAAATTAGAAAATAAACAAAACCCTAATCTTTTCTTTTGCTCTCTCTCTTGGCCGCCGGGTAGAACAGACACAAGCGGGTGTGTTTGTGATTCTTGGTGATTGGTTTCTTGCAAGATTGTTAGTGTTTTTGTTCTCCATTGTTTCACGTAAGCGGTAAATCCTTAAACCCCTTTTCTTTATGTTTTTATTTAATCAAGAACACATGAAATCATGGTTTATTAAAAACAAGTAAATAACATGTTAATAAATCATGGGGGGTAAATTAATTATGGTGTTTAAGGGGTGTTTGTTTCGGCCGACGCAAGGAACCGAGACCAAAAAGTCTCGGCTTGCCTTGTCACGCATCAACCGAGACCCCATGGTCTCGTTGTGGTGTAGTTGTGTCTCGGCCGCAAGAACAAGAGAACCCCCGATCTTGTCAGAGGGTGTGTTTGGTTTCGGTTGGGTCTCGGCAGAAACAAGGACCACTACCGGCTTAAGCCGGTGGCTAAATAAGGAAAGCAGGGGGAACCCATGGCTACGGCAGCAGGGGGAACATCGGCTAGCCGGTGGGAACTCTTGCTAGCCGGTGGCTAACAAAGATCAAGGACACCACCGGCACAGCCGGTGGCTGTTTTACACAAACAGTGGCAACCGGCTAGGCCAGTTAGCCACTGTTAAGGGTGTGTTTGTTGACTGGTTCACGGGTCCGGTTCACGGGGTTCACGAATACGGTTCACGACATGTTTAATAAATAAGACACGGGTTTCGGTCATGACATGATTTTACAAGGTTAATTATTTTTACAAGTTTATTTTTACAATATTAAATTAAATTAATTAAAACATGTACATAGTTAATTTAATTTATACATGACTTAGGTTATTATTTTTAATAATAATACATGGACTTTAACCTAAGTATTTATTATTTAAGATAGACTATATAATTAATTAATTATTAAACATGCCTTATAATTAATTAATATACATGACTTAGGTTATATTAATAATAAATATTAATACATGTTTTAACCTAAGTATTTTTACCTTTTATTTAGTTAAATCATGTTATATTTAATTAAATACTTTAACCTATAGTTTATTTAATTTACAGGTAATAATGAATAAACTATACTATTTAATCACATGACTTAGAATATGAACCAGTAAACACTTAAGCTTATATTATTAGCTTAATAATCCAGCTTATTTCTATTTATGGATACTTTCTATTTTTAGAAACTTATTTAATTAAGGCATCTAATCTATTTATGGAAACTTTTTATTTTTTAGAAACTTATCTATTTAAGCAATAAATCTATTTTTGATAACTTTCTATTTTTGGAAACTTTCTATCTTTGGAAACTTCCTATTTTAGGAAACCTGCTATTTTTTGAAAGTTCTTATTATTACAAAACAAGTATAATAATACAAAAAATACAAGTAATACTTAATCGAAATCGACAGAATACATGATAAACGCAGTATAAAGCTTAAATCAGTAAAACACGACATGAACATATAAAACAAGCTAAGACATGACATAAAACCAGTTACGTACTCAGTAATCAGATACTTATACACGTATATTATTTATGTAGCATTAGTGATACCGAAGTAGGACTCTCTTCCGTTCGTCTTCTTCGTTCACTGGACACAAGGTACGGAATATCCGTCCTTTCACTATGGATATTCTTCCTTATTAGGATTCCCCGTATGCAGCCAACTGTTTTCCCCAGTATATGTTTTATATGTTTTGATTGCTTATGTTTAATTAGATACCTAAAGCCATATACATGCATGACCAGTTTCACCTAGTTATGGAGGTACCATAACCATAACACTGGAGGCACCAGTGTTATGACTCCACCACGACGGAGTGATAGCTCGTGGCGTCCCTTCAGCTTTTGGCCATATTATTATTATTATCATGTGGGGGCGTATGGGTGCATCCTATTTTACATGTTTTCAGCAGATTATTCAGGTGAATGTGGTGTGTGCCTTGCATGACGAGGTCACCCCTCCAAGTATTCATGCACGTTGATATTTCATGACCTATCTTGGATAATGGTAAACATGTTAAACAGTTTTTATAAGATAAACATAAGGCTTTTCAAACTATAAAACCAGTTTACTAAGATATACCAGGTTATCCAGGACTTAGTCTTTTCCGCTGCTTCATGCTTATATGCTTATATTATTCATGCTTTTTTATATATCCGTGCACTAAGTGTTATGCTCAGCCGTTTTCCTTTCATGTTCCTAAAACGACAGGTACTCATGGACGCTCGTAGACTTTAAGCGTACGTGCATATGGATTGGAAGCTTCCTAGCCTTCATTACTTTATGCATTTCATTATACTTTGATACTCATTTCTATGGAAATTGTTTAGTCCTTTGCATTTAAAGTACTTATGTTTGTGTGTGATGAGTTCTACTTTTGGGGTACCGATGTTTGATTCCGGTATTTCCTTCATTGTCATGTGATGTTTTATACATTTATCCTTGTATGCTTTGATGACATGCCATAATCACGCGTGACATTCCATTTATCAAAATAGGGTGTTACAGAAACTTTCAACCAACGACTTTGATACTTAAGTATGCCTACTTGATAGTACTGTATGTAACTAGGAGGTAACAATAGATCATTTGTGTCGAATGAAACGCTAATAATGGAAAACCAATGTAGTGTGTTCGTCCTATTGCATGTTTAAATAATAAGCAGGAACTAGTAAACTTAACATTTCAACCAAGTCTCCCTGTGTGCGTAACCTACATGGTTTAGTATGCATGTTGTAACCTGATTGATATAGTAATTAACTGTATGCATGTGCATGTCGTGAAGTGTATTTAAACAAACCCGTCTTGTGTATTAGAATGATGCAAAAACCTTGCTATCTGGTCTTGTCAAATTAAGTATAAACTATGATTTTATGTGAACTTGTGGCATGTAAAGATTTGTTTTCTTTCCCATAAGTCTGTAAGAAATAACCTTTTTTCTACAACAACAAAGACTAAGTCGTGTTTATTGAAACAAGTAAAGAACAAGAAACGTGAGTTGTGTGCGTGTTTTAAGTGTGCATAAAGCTCCTAATACCTTTCCACCAAGGAAATGCATGTATCCGCATTTCGAATAGCATAAAACATCAAAGAATATGTGTCCATACATGTTGTGTGTATCGTGTGCATGCAATATTAAAAGCAAGAGGAGACCCAAAATGATTAAGTAAGTATGTGTATGAATGTATGCAAGTAGAATGGACTATTATAATGTGAATAAAACAAGTGCTAGGATAATTCACTTTCCCCTTTTTGGGATACCTGTTGCGAAGAAACATCAAGAATAGTAGACAACTTTTTCTTTTTCTTTTTATGTGGACCTACTATATGAAAATGATGCAGGCTATGTGGACTATGTGATTAGTTGCTATGTATACATGTATGTTGCGTATGTACTCCAACAATAGGGGAAATAAATAGTATTATGTATATAAAGTGTGACAATCCGTCAATTTATGGTCGATATTTTATTCTCAAGTATTATTTAAAAACATTATTTTAATGTTATATTATGAACTCACTTATTTTGGGAATAAATTTGGGTTTACGTCTTGAATTAGCATCGACTACGTCTAAATCGGAGGACTCTATGTTACGTGCTTACGTTTACATACACCGCTCTTGGTGACAGTCTAACATTTCAGGAAATAAATTTATCCGTGAATATTATTTTAGGATTTTAAATTTGTGTTGGTTCATAAACTCACTAATTTACGAGAAGAGATTAGGACTTACATGAATAATTTAACGTCCTTTACGACTAAACTGGAAACCCTAGGTTTACGTATTTACACTCCGTTTTTTATAAGACAATTTTTATTAGATTCGTTTTGTGCCGTTGATTCATAATTTATAAAAACGTTTTTCATAAAACGACCCGAGGACATGCAAACCGAGGAAACTAGAATCGAGGAGTACCCGTAAATTAATGGGATGGGATAAGTTTTACACTTTCCCACCCCACTAATATGGGACGGCAACACCTAGCCACTAACACCCTTAGGTGTCAAAAGCTTCACTAAGAAGCTTAAACACTTGTCTTATAATCCTCTAAAACCATCCAACACAAACCATTTCTCCTAAAATTACATGCAATACCACTCATACTCTCCTCCCTCTCTCTCTTTATTCCGTCCCAAAATCACCACTAAACACCCCTTTTTGATCAATTTTAGCCATAAACTTTGTGTTATATACACATATGATGATGCCCCTTTGAAGCTTTGTTGATTGGTGATCAATATAACATCCAAGGAGGTGATTTGATTATGTCTTAGGGCTGATTTCTATAAGAAGTTTACAAAGATTGGTGGTCTTAAAAGTTGGTGTTGATCTATCACAAGTTTTGCCATCAAAATCCAAGCCATGATCATAACCTACACAATCTTGGTGGTATAGAGATTATTCTTCCTATCCTCTTGTTAATTTGATTATGTAATCTTGTATTTTCTTTATTTATGTTTATGTATATGATGATGAATGATGATTAAAAACATTGTGTGGGGATCTTGTGTTGATAAACATGATTAAAATGATTAAGAGTGATATGAAAGAATGATAAAATCTTGCTTAAACAAGTAGGCTGTATAAAACAGAAGATGACCATATGATAACTTGTAAAAATGGCATATATTACTTAATATACAGTAAGTTATAAGTCTTATACACATGTGAGAGTTGTCCATACAATGGAATCCTAAAATTGAGTGAGATATGATCAAAACAAGATTATAGTGCAAATCTGCATACACTGTTTTGGACGAATTTATTAAAATACTTAGAGGTTGATTCATCAGTAGCTATAAGGAGTTAAATGAAGCAAATATCATGTAGTTCTGTCATAAAAATTTGATGTCCTATCTCCTTATAGAACTCTAGATATGGACATTTTAGTGGACTGAATATTTAGGACAAATTTTATAAAATAAATAGTATATAATATAAGCACTCAAAATTTTGTATTTATAAAATATACATATATAAAACCCACTAGTTGCTAATAATAATTATAAATAAAGAGTTATATATATTTATATTAAAATGATACATTTTATATAAATTACAAGTATAAATGTTTTTCCAAGTTATAAAACTATATACATAAGTTTTACGTCTTTTCGGCTAAAACCGAAAGATTAACATTTTTGTCAAATAAAACATAGACGGTCGGACCCTCTAATGTAAACTTTTATAAACTCACATACTCATGTATAAACTTATATAACAAGTAAAAACCGTTAAAGCCCGATCATTATAACATATAGACATTAACGGGCCAAAGTAGCCTTATTAGACTATTAACCCGACTAGTTTGGCTTAACTCTAATGGACTTACTCATTGGGCTTAACCCACTTGGGACCAATATGTAAGCATAAGGATGAGGTTAAAAGTATAAAGATGGACTAATATAAGGTAATGGGCCTATAATGGGCTTATTGGGCCTTGACAAGTAAAGAAGTTAAACTAGTGAGACTAGTATGAAAATTTACCAACACATGACACTATAATGAGTAAATAAAGATGTACAATCCCACTTGATCATCATCATATTTATAAAATCATCATATATATACATAGTTATGATTTTTAAAAAGTCATTGGACAAGAGTCTAAGACGAGTATTATTTGTCTAGGTTTCCGTGATTGAAGCACCTACCGTACATCCAAATCGCCGATAACCGCCTTTCCCAATCAACGTGAGTTCATAGCCTCACACTCTTTTAAATGTTTTTATGAAATATTTTATAAACACGCGAGGGAGATAACATGTTAGTTTTGATAAAATAGGACACAATTTGTCCCGATTGTTTGATTATTGATTTGGACCCGAATAATTATATGACCCGATGAATGATTATATGACCCGATGTATGAAATAAAATGGATTATTAAAGTTAGGTTATATCACTAAAAGTGCCATTAGCATGAATTGTGAACTACCGGGATTTGGTAGACGCTTGTGCATATAATATTACTATTTAGGGACGATCACCCCAGTTCGCGCCTTGGCGGTTGATCCCTGTCGTGCCACATTGATTGGTAAGCGAATTTATGTGTGAGAAGATTTCCATACCGTGATTTTTATGACGACATGCTAACTTAGATGGGCAAATTGAGTTTCGGGCTAGCTACCCGTTGTTTGTTGTAGTAAGGTAACAATGTCATGCGGCTTATAATAATCCAAATAACGAAATACTGCTATACGTCGTGTTTTTGTTTTACATAACCATATTCATATAACGGTTTTTGTTTAACTCTATTCAACGTTATAAAACATATTGTATGATGTTTTTACGACAATGGTTCATATAATGATTTTGAAGGCAAAAGCCTATATTATGATTTTTGATAAGGATTTGTATAAAATGACTTTGGCTATTTTATGGCCTATTACAATGATTTGTACAAAATGATTTTCGGTAATAATTATATACCGATGATATATTAATGATTTTATTAAACTCTGAATTCACTCGGCATTATCGCTGACCTTTTCTTTTAACATGTTTTGTCTCAGGTACTTGAAGGTAATTCTCGGGAAGACAACAAGAATTCATGGCCCGTACTTAAATAATAATTTCCATTCAAATGCTTTGTAAAACTTGTATGAAATACTATGACTTGGGACCTATGCAAATTTAATATTTATGAATGGAAATGCTTTATTATTAAACGACGCGCTTTTTATGCGTTGTCTATGATGTGAGTAATGTGCTATCCCATAACACCAACGACTCTTCCACTGTATTAACTTGTGTAAATTTGGGGGTGTTACAGTTTGGTACCAGAGCTCTCGTTATAGAGAACGAAAGATTTTTAAAACCAAGGTTTTGAATAAAACATTTCAAAATCTTTTAACTATAAACATTTTTCTAAAAATGGCTAAAAATGTTTTGACTATAACGGTGCCGAAGAATTCCCGAGTTACCGACAAGGCCAGACTGAGAAGTGTTACTATAATATATATATATATAACTTGGATTATATATATATATATATGATGTAATTTGATTACATGATTGTTTGATGATTATTTTAATATTTATACGAGGTATTTATATGACGTAGATTGTCACAAGAAACCCTAACTCTCCTTGCAAATCAATCGAAGCTATTCCCATAGGAATTCTAGTTATTCCAGATCTAAACCAAGTTGTGGATATTTATGATCCCAACAAAATGGTTGATATTCGTAGAAATGTTGATATTAGTTGATTGTGATATTAAAGAAGAATTGGTGAGATTAAATATCGATGTCATGACGATCTTTCCTTATAGAGTGGAGTTTGACAAAACGTTACCACCTAGAAAGGTGTCATCCGATTTGGTATCATCCAATTCTTGAATTTGAAATCGAAAGGCTAAATGTTGCACTTGAGGATGTCATTGGAACCATTACCCAAAAGCCTCATGCCACTGGTACCTTTCCGAAAAGTCTAATTGAATGTGTGAGTCCTTTCATACTAGTGACTCATTTGATAACTATTTTTGTAAGAAGCTATAGGATTGGAAATTAAGTGTTGTTCATATTGAACTTTTATTGCCCTATTAAGGTCTAAAAATAAAGTTGAAAGTATTGGAGAATGAGGTAGGATGTTGCATTGCGTATAAGTTGATTGAAACTTGAATAAATTAAAATATAACCCGTATGGAATATGAGATTGTTAAGAGGAAGTCGTTAAGTCCTGTGATTGAATTATAAGGTTTTAAATGATTGTTGGTTCGTGTTAAGGGTTGTTCCTAGGCTATTGTCCACTAACGAGGATGCCCAGTGTCTAAGAAATAAATTGAAGAAATCTTCTTCTGAATTGGAACCGATGGATCTTCCGGGACAAGTGGAACACCTAATGACTCTTGTAGATTAAGTATTCATTATGGTACCTTTTAAAAATCCCTAACTTAAGTGAGACATCAGTTGGTAGGATGAGTTCTTGGAATTGTATGACATAGTGACACGTAATGTGTTACGGTACAATTTTGACTTGTTTGTAATTAATGAAAAGACTACCTTTGATTGCTAAATCCTACATGTATCGATGTTATCTATCTTTTATTGCTTCATCCTAATGCTCGCATTAGTGATGCAACCATTGAACAAGTACTCATCTCGAATTGAGTTACGTTGTGGATTATTATTTTTGAGTGCCATCGAGGTCATGAACCTCATGATTATTTGGCTAAGCTCATTTCCTATTATATTGTAGTTAGTTTTTGGTGAACAACTTTCCATCACCCTTTTTCAGATCACTCATTGTTTTTATAAGATAAAATAGTTTTCCTTGAGAAAAATTGGATTTTCATCACTATATGGATTATTCAAAGTGAGATTTATGAGTAATCATTATCGAAATAAAGTCGTTTATGAAACCCTTTGGAAAAACTTAATTGTTTCCATGATAAAGAACATATCTGTAAATTCATTTTGAATTAGGCATGAATATATATTTCAAACATGATGACAAAGTTTTGACGAACTGAGTATTGCATCGTTAATCTTAAAATTGTATATAGTTGCGCGCCTACATACAATTTGGAAGGAACCATGCAAGACTGATTAGTAGTCACCATGAAATTATTAATACACACTAAATTTTCTTTGAAACTATGAAAGATTAAATTTTATGAGATTTGCAAGAAGTGCAAAAATGGGGACATATTGTTAGAGACACCTACTAATGTAAGTTATTTTTCAATCAATTAATGTTCGTTTTCCTCGACTCACTCGAATTGATTTCCAATTTAACGTGGATTAATTTTTTTTGGTAACTAAATCTTTTTGGTATTTTTAAAACTAAAAAGACAACTATTTAAACTAATTAAAAAGAAAATATAAAAAAAATAATTATTAATTAAAACTAATTAACTATTTTAAAACTATTTTAAAAATAAAACTTAAATTTAATCTATTCTAATTAATTTCTACTAACACTTTTAAACAAAATCTACTTTAAAACTATTTTTAAAACAAAACTAAATTAATTGAAAATTAATTTTAAAAACTAAATTTAAAAACAATTTAAAAACAATTTAAATTTCGAAAAGTAATTAAAATATTTTTTATCTTTTTAATTTTTTTATTTTAACTTATTAAAACAAAATTTATATAAAACTTTGTAATTAAAATTTAAATAAACTAAAACTTGTATTAAAACTGTTTAATAAAACTGCAGCTAATGATAAAACCTATATTAATTAAATGCTGCGAATTAAAACACAAATAAGGGACAAGAGCAAATGGTAAAGTTGTTTGGTACACGAACAAGAGGTCGAGGGTTCGAGTCCCAGACCAGTCAAATTTTTGCTATTAATATTTTTTTGGAATTTTTGACTACTCAGATCAATTGGATCCGAGGTGTTAAACAGCTTATCAGAAATCAGCAAACTTAATAAAACACAAACAGCTTAAACATGAACTAAGCAGATAAGCTAAAGACTAAAAAAAACGAATATAAACTTAACAGGAAAAGAAACAGATAAAAGCAGAAAACAATAAGCTAAAAGGACTTAAGCAAATAAAACAAAAAAAATAAGCAAACTAGACTTAACAATAAGCAAATCTTAACTAAACATTCAACAAAGAAGTTATGATAAGTAAATCGGATCCAAACAGCAAAATCAAATGAGCCATCAGACTGAACAGTAGAAAAATAAGCAAATAACTACACGAATTAAAATAAGCTAATAAGTCCTAATCAGCAAGTATAAACTAATCAATAAGGGAAATAATACTATTAACTCAAAAAATAAACCCAAGTAGTTCGCAGACAAAATAAGCAGATATTTAAACACAAACAAAAATCTTATCAGCAACTAAGATCTTAAACCAATACCTAAGAACAACTAAAGCATATTAAACTCAAAGCTAACAGACTATTAAATTAAGCATAAACTAAGAACATGAAGCTTAAAAACGAAGATGAACCTTATGATGATACCGTTGAGCCGAAGGGTGAGCGCTGAGCCCCCTTATAATCGAAAACGAACACCACCATTTACTTGAACCAAACAGCTACTATTCACGAACCAAATTTATTATAAATTTCCCAGTGGGGGAAATTAATTATCCTCTTTTTACTTTTAACAATTTAATAATTATAATAAAAACAAATCATAATAATAATATTGATAAAAACAGATTGAAAATTAAATAGCAGAAAAAAATAGAACACGATTTAAACTGGAAGTAAATTTTTCATTAATAATTAAAAATTAAATACAATACTTGAAAGAAAAATTACAATAAACATATAATCTAATTTTGCAGAAATTAAAATAAAAAATAAAAAAGGCACACCTAAAATTACAGATTATGGTGGGGTTTTATAGGGAAACCCTAGAATATTTGTTGATGAAACTTGGTGATTACGGAAATAAATCCCAGCCGCTCTTTCTTCTTTCCTCTCTCTTTCTCTTGATCAACGGTGGATAATACACCTCTCATCACACGGATTGCCCTCGTGGCAATTTATGTGCTAGTTGTGTTTGTTGATTGCTGATGTGGAGATAAATGATTGGATGGAGGGGTTGTGGTGAGGTCTTTCACCCAATCAGAAAAGGGGAAAGGGGACACGTAGATGAGGACCACCACCTTAATCTTCCGGTTTTGATGGGGATTTATTTAACAATCGTGTGAATCACACGAGTGAAGCAAAAGCCCCAATTTTAATTGAGTGATTTTTGTTTTAGGGTTTGGGTAAATAGTAAAAATGGTGGCTGTGTTTGAGAGAGAAGGAGATGAAAGGGTGAGGGTTTCTTGTTAACATCGAATGGGTAATATGGTGGGTGGGTAAAAAATCGTTTTTAATAAAAACGTGTGAGTGGGGTTGACCAGGAATTTGAACAAGTAAATAATGGAAATGAATCCGGCCCATTTATGGGCTTTTGGCCCATATGCATATTTGATAAACTTTGGGCCCAAATGTCATTCTTTCTGTCTCTTTTTAAGATTTGTAAATGGGCTTTTGCCCATATTTAAAATATCTTAAATATCTTAATGGGCCTTTGGGCCCAATACCCGAATGTGGGACCCACTTAGCCCAAAATCTTCGTAAATGATTAAATCCACTAAAATCGAGCTTGAATTCATCTTTGATGATCATTTCTTCAAAGTCGTACTGATTTTGCCGGGTTTCGTGATCTTCGGCACACTTTTGGTCTTTTGACTTTGTCTTCGTCTCTTTCTTGGACTTTTCTTCAACATTTGACCACGAAATCTCGTGTTTTCTTTCCTTTTGATCATTTGTACCTATTTCACACAAAAACACAAAACCACGCGTAATTACGACTTTTTACGATATTAAACACATGATTAGGTCTTGTTTTTCCTTGATTTTAGTGGCAAAAGGATAAGTGTTTACACTCTTATTAAATCCCCTACACTTGACCATTGCAATGACCCCATGCAATGCATTATTTTAAAGCATAAAGTTACATTTTCCTCATAATTAATCCATCTCGGCCTTATTAAGATATACTATTATTACTACGATAAAAAGAAATAAAGCCTTAAAGGAAACAAAAGTTTTAACAATTTGTTAACATGGAAATTATTTGATGGAGAAAACTAGTAAATAAATCTAAGACTTAAATTAGGGCTTTGGTGTCATGAATATTAATCACCTTCAAGTTTCACGTTCCCCATACCAAGCTTAAAAACGAGATCATTGTTTACCATAAGCTCTCAAGTTAAAACCACTTATATAAGACAATTGTGTAATACTCTTTCTCCAATTCCTACATTGTATCTCTAGATTTTATGGATTGTCATTCACCCGTAGGCTCATTTGACTTATTTGATAATTATTATTCCAAAAATGAAGGCAAAACGGTGCAAACCCGACACTCAAAACCTAACCTCGTCCTCAAAAACGTTGTCACTAAAGTAAGCCCACATCAAGGATGATTTAACACGATTTGGGAATAAATTCCCTGATCCAAAATTTGGCCAATAATACTACTTATTGGTTATTCCTCCAAAGTCATGTTGACTTTATGTGGAGTTTAGCAAATTTACATCATATACCCTTAGGCTCTTTAAGATGTAAAAATGCTCCTCATGTATTGTCCACACCCTAAGGCTCCTTGAACGATAAACGAGGGAATTGATTTTTGATCAATTTTTATTTAACACTTACCATGCCATACACCCTAAGGCTCTAACGAGGTTCGTGCTACATGCCCCACACCCTAAGGCTCATTAAGGTCATGTTTTAATCTTATTCTTTCTTTATTATGATATATATATTAGGCCAAATTCCGCGGTCCCATGGTCTGAATACCTCCTACTTAGTGGTTATGAGCCACCTTAGTCGGAAGTCCACAACGCTGGCACCCTCAGTGTGTTCATGCTTTAATTACAAGGAGATAAAAGATTTGGCTAAGAGTTAAGAAAACGAATCTACACCGCAAAAATCCTCATTTATTAAGCAATTAAATATACAAGCGGGAAGAAAGAGCCACAAAACTCATATAAGTAAGAATTAACCCTTAAACTTATTATCAACTCTATCATCTCTCGTTCTCCATAATTTAAAATCTCAAGGAATGAGACTCGTGGATGCTTAGCCTAATTAACCAATCAAGGTCCATATGGTTAAGGATACTAGCTAGAGTAAACTTGGATAAGTAAACTCGGGTTGAGTCAAAATATTCACGACGGACCTAATATATCAAAGACATCTAAACTTGTTAAAACCATTTTATTCATTTATTTATCTTTATTTTGACTTTATTCTTGAAATGGAAAATATAAATACGATGCGATGACAAAAGGAAAGAAAGTAAATGGAAATACTATTAGGCCAAAGTAAATCAAAATTTTGAAAAACGTTGAATTTTTTTTAATTTTCCGGTTAAATGAGGTCAAATTCATGGAAAAGTCCACTAAAATTCGATATAAGTCCCCCTACACTTAATATAAACATTGTCCTCAATGTTTAAGCATGTGGAAGAATAAACTCCCCTACACTTAGGACATTGAGTACGTTGTTTAAATCGAGCTAAGGAAGAGACAACTAAAGTGATTACATTTATTCGTCTTATTTATATACATGTATGAATCACAATAGCAAAAAGTTATCGAAGAAACTGGGTACACGGGATCACGGGTCGCGTCAAAAATACCAAAAGTGGAGCATTAAAGCACAAGTCCCTGCACAACATCACAACACACAAACAACCTACTTGGCTCCCCCCTACACTTATTGGTGGAAATGGGTGAAGTCGAAAAAGGGTGGAAAGGATGGAAAAGGTAAAAATCTAACCTAGTTAAACGATGCTTGATTTATTTATCACGAGTCTCTAGCTCGACTCGATTTTCCGAATATCATTATTCAAATGGGAAAAATCATGGAAAAATCATGGAAAAATCGAGATTTCCAAGGGAGGAAAATCTCTCCATGATAAAGAGGTGAAACAAAGTCATATAAGGAATACCCATGAAAATCCACCCGGGTCAAACACATAATTTCCATCACAAAAGGAAATAAACCCCGAGGTGGTAAAATCACACAAGGCAAAGAAAAGTGGGGTATCCTTAGGCAAAAATTTCTTACGAGGAAAGGTGTTATGGTGATAAGGCAATGAAAGCACTAAAGTTTTTATTCCCGGATCAAACATCGATTCCTTAACGGGAAAATAGCAAGAGGTGTTGACATTTAAGCTCAAAATATCATCATAATCCAAAGTGGGAAAGTCGTCCTCTTCCAAACTCGATGTGAAAACATAAGTATCATCGGAGTCATAGGAAAACTCATCCTCAGGAGGAAAATAGGTGATTAGAAAGATATCTAAATCCTCCTCAAATGGAATAACCTCTAAAGGAGGAATGATCTCTAAGAGTGGAGGATCCTCCTCAAAAGTCATGACTTCTAAAATTGGGGTATAAAAGTCAAAAGGAGTTTCCATGGAAGAATCACTCATAGAGATAGGAGGTGCATTAAGATAATGGGGTGGGTCATCAAAGTTAATGAGATCACAAAAAAGAAGTGTCATCATTGTAATCATCAAAGATTGGTTGATCAAAAATGGGTGGGTCAAAAGATGGGTCGTCTAAACCGAAGATTGTGTGATCACTTGAAGAAGTGTCATCACTATAAGTATCGTAAATAAGAGTTTCAAAAATTTGAGGCTCTAAGGGAAGGGATGAATTAATCACAAAATCATTTTGAGTAGACTTTTGAATTCCAAAAGGATTAATAAAAATATCTTCATTATCATAAATAAGAACATCAATCATATTGACCGACTCTTTTCCATTTGATTTTGTTGTGATTTTTCCCATTTTAAAAACTTGTTGTTCATCCCTAACCCTAAGAATTAACTCCCCTTCGGCCACATCAACTAAGGCTCTTCCGGATCGTAAGAATGGTCTACCAAGTATTAACGGAATACGAGGACCCATCTCATAGTCGACGACGACAAAGTCCACGGGAAAAGTGAATGTACCAACTCGAACAAAAACGTCTTCGGCAATACCAACTGGGTATGTGAGAGTTCTATTAGCTAACTCGAGAGTCATGCGAGTCGGTACAAGGTCGGGTAATGATAATTGTTTCCATACCGATAGTGGCATAAGATTGATGCTAGCGCCAAGATCCGCTAAAGCCATACAATCATCCATTTGAGGAAACGAGCAAGGTAACACGAATCGTCCGGGATCTCCTAGCTTTTCGGGAAGCTCTTTGAGAAGAATCGCGGAACATTCTCATTTAAACGAGTGTTCACGAGATCAACCATTTTTTCTTTCTTATTAAGCAAATCTTTGAACATCTTCACAAATTTAGGCATTTGAGCAAGTGCTTCAATAAGGCTAATGTTAACATTGAAGTTGGAAATCATTTTCAAAAAGTTGGAGACATGAACGTCATCTTTGGTGAGCACTTTAGCCTTGTCTAACCTAGAGGGATAAGGGATATTGGGTTTAGACTTTGAAGGTTGATAAGGAGAAGGACTCGCTTCTTGAACAACCTTATGGTTGGGCTCTTTAGGAAATAGAGAACTAGTACTAGGAGTGGTAGTGGGAGGAATCACCGAAGGGGTAGTAGGATTACTCATTATGACCTCTAGGCCTTGTCTCTCCTTTATGGGTGAAGAGATGGAAGGTCCCACTAAAGTGGATCCACTTCGATCAGTGATAGCACTCACATTAGCATGAGGGTTAATCTCGGTATTAGAAGGTAAGGCTCCTTGGGGGCTAAGGGCTTGAATCATTGTCAAAAATTTCTTATCGGTCGATTCTTGCATCTCTCTCATAATTCGCTCATGGTCGGTTAATTTTTGTAGAACCAAGTCCATTTGAGGATTATGCATATTCATTTGATTATACCCTTTATTAGTAAAACCTTGATTAGGAAAACCTTGGTTTTGATATTGAGTTTGAAAACTGTTGTTATTATGAAAAACTTGGTGATTATTTTGAAAAACTTGATTTTGACCATTAAAATTCCCTTGATTTGCATTCCCTTGAAAATTACCCATTTGAGGACCTTGGTTCCTATTTTGGTTTTGGGTATTTTGGGCGGGTGGGGGTGGTCTTTGTGGACCTATAAAACCCGGGGGAGCCAAATAGTTAGTACTCTTATAAGATAAATGGTTAACATCAACATTTGGTTTAAAGTGAACCTTATCATTAGCATTAGTGTTATAAGCATAAAGTTGTTGTTGTTGATTGTAAACCTTTTCACAATTAAAATACGAATGTGGTCCACCACAAGTCTCACACGTTTCACAAGTCTCTTTTAAGGCATTAACTTGACCATTTATGGATTTGGTTTGTAGAGGAATTGATTCAACAAGCCAAGTAAGTTTATCGATTCTCTTGTCGCTCTCACTAGAACTAGCACTTGCCATAGTAGCCCTAACACTCTTGGTTTGCACTTTAGCCTTGTTTTCAATTATGGCCCAAGCCTCGTTCATGGACTTCACAAGAATATTACCCCCCCCCCCCCCCCCCCCCCCGCGGCACTATTAAGTGAGGCTTGGTCATTTAGAGTTAAACCATTGTAAAACGTATTAATTTGATGCACTTTACTGAAACCATGTTGTGGACATTTTCTTAAAAGCTCCTTAAATCGATCCCAAGACTCACTAAACGTTTCGCCATATTTTTGTTCAAAGGTAATGATGTCATTCCTTAAAGCGGTGGTCTGTGATGGTGGGAAAAAGTAGTTAATGAACTTGGTCTCTAAGTCAATCCATGTGGTAATACTTTGGGGTGGTTCCTTATCAAGCCAAATCCGGGCTTGTCC
Organism: Glebionis coronaria; assembly: GCA_025667525.1. Classification (NCBI taxonomy): domain Eukaryota; kingdom Viridiplantae; phylum Streptophyta; class Magnoliopsida; order Asterales; family Asteraceae; genus Glebionis; species Glebionis coronaria. The sequence goes on along the minus strand of CM046880.1, from coordinate 132,509,259 downwards.
CTCGAGGGAAAAAGGAAAGAGTTGTAAACGAATAGCCTCTTGTGGCACCCCATTGTATTTGACGATGTTTGCCTATGGTATGAAACGTTTGATATGAGCGTGTGGGTCATCATTAGTACGGCCTAGAAATGGTGTAGCGGAAACCGTTTGAATAAAACCCGTTTTAAGTTCAAAATTATTAGCTCCAATATCCGGCACCACAATCGCGTCATCGTTTCCTTCAACGTCAGATTGGAGAATCTCAATCATTGGTCGATTATCCGTTGCCATCGTGTTGCTCAAAGCTCCATTCTCGGGATCGGCTTGATTGACGGTCTTTTTGTTTTTCTTCTTCTTCTTCTTTTTGGAAGAATTATAAGTGTTTGGTACACCAATCAATATGTATGTACGCGCGCGAGTGCGCATACAATTAAAACTTTAGGAATTAGGTAGGAGACCTCGGTCTACTTTGAGAGGAAAGGGATTATCCCTCTCGAGGTGCAATATGAAAAAGTTACAAAAATATATACTTAATACTACTTGAGTTGGCAAACCAATAATCGGTCGTCCCTCTTAATATACACACAAGCAAGCGGGGAAACGTGGTGACACAAAGCACTTAAAAACCTATTTCCTTAGACGGCCTTTTATAGCGCGTCGCCTTATACCCACCTTATAGTTTGTATATATCGAGTTCAAACTTCTTACTAGTATTTATCTATTTTGCCTTTATTTTCCGTTTAGGATTCGAATACAATAGGTAGGTGATGAAATCCCAACTAAGGCCTTATTTGAAATGTAGGTAAAATAATTGTGCTACGTAATATAATATAGTAAAAAAAATCTTTTTGTATTTTTTTTAAGAAAAATATATATTCACAATAAAAACGAAAGAAATCGAAATAAGAAAAATAACAATAATACGTAATATCTTTTGTGTAATAATTTAGGAAAAGTATTAGTTTTTGATTTTTTATTTTTTTGGGTGCAAATATTAGGAAAGAATTTGCTTTTGTTTATTTTTTATTTTTTATTTTTTTGTATTTTTAAGTTTTTGATTTTTTTTGTGTTCTTGATTTTTGCAAGAAAATTAACGTTCAAAATGAACGGATCCCAAAATCTAAACGTCTCACGAAATCGTCATTCATAACGAGCGAAGCGGCAGCAGCCATTTTAATGTAAGTTATTTTTCAATCGATTAATGTTCGTTTTCCTCGACTCACTCGAATTGATTTCCGATTTAACGTGGATTAATTTTTTTTGGTAACTAAAACTTTTTGGTATTTTTAAAACTAAAAAGACAACTATTTAAACTAATTAAAAAGAAAATATAAAAATAATAATTATTAATTAAAACTAATTGACTATTTTAAAACTATTTTAAAAATAAAACTTAAATTTAATCTATTCTAATTAATTTCTACTGACACTTTTAAACAAAATATACTTTAAAACTATTTTTAAAATAATACTAAATTAATTGAAAACTTATTTTAAAAACTAAATTTAAAAACAATTTAAAAACAATTTAAAGTTCGAAAAGTAATTAAAATATTTTTTATCTTTTTAATTTTTTATTTAAACTTAATAAAAAATTTATATAAAACTTTGTAATTAAAATTTAAATAAACTAAAACTTGTATTAAAACTATTTAATAAATCTGTAGCTAATGATAAAACCTATATTAATTAAATGCTGCGAATTAAAACACAAATAAGGGACAAGAGCAAATGGTAAAGTTGTTTGGTACACGAACAAGAGGTCGAGGGTTCGAGTCCCAGACCAGTCAAATTTTTGCTATTAATATTTTTTTTTGGAATTTTTGACTACTGAGATCAATTGGATCTGAGGTGTTAAACAACTTACCAGAAATCAGCAAACTTAATAAAATACAAACAGCTTAAACATGAACTAAGCAAATAAGCTAAAGACTAAAAAAAACAAATATAAACTTAACAAGAAAAGAAACAGAGAAAAGCAGAAAACAATAAGCTAAAAGGACTTAAGCAAATAAAATTGAAAAATAAGCAAACTAGACTTAACAATAAGCAAATCTTAACTAAACATTCAGCAAAGAAGTTCTGATAAGTAAATCGGATCCAAACAGCAAAATCAAATGATCCATCAGACTGAACAGTAGAAAAATAAGCAAATAACTACACAAATTAAAATAAGCTAATAAGTCCTAATCAACAAGTAGAAAACTAATCGATAAGGGAAATAATACTATTAACTCAAAAAATAAACCCAACTAGTTCGCTGACAAAATAAGCAGATATTTAAACACAAACAAAAATCTTATCAACAACTAAGATCTTAAACCAATACCTAAGAACAACTAAAGCAGATTAAACTCAAAGCTAGCAGACTATTAAATTAAGCATAAACTAAGAACATGAAGCTTAAAAACGAAGATGAACCATATGATGATACCGTTGAGCCGAAGGGGGAGCGCTGAGCCCCCTTATAATCGAAAACGAACACCACCATTTACTCGAACCAAACAGCTACTATTCACGAACCAAATTTATTATAAATTTCCCAGTGGGGGAAATTAATTATCCTCTTTTTACTTTTAACAATTTAATAATTATAATAAAAACAAATCATAATAATAATATTGATAAAAACAGATTGAAAATTAAATAGCAGAAAAAAATATAACACGATTTAAATTGGAAGTAAATTTTTCATTAATAATTAAAAATTAAATACAATACTTGATAGAAAAATTACAATAAACCTATCATCTAATTTTGTAGAAACTAAAATTAAAAATAAAAAAGACACACCCAAAATTACAGATTATGGTGGGGTTTTATAGGGAAACCCTAGAATCTTTGCTGATGAAACTTGGCGATTACAGTAATAAATCCCAACCGCTCTTTCTTCTTTCCTCTCTCTTTTTCTTGATCAACAGTGGATAATACACCTCTCATCACACGGATTTCCCTCGTGGCAATTTATGTGCTAGTTGTGTTTGTTGATTGCTGATGTGGAGATAAATGATTGGATGGAGGGGTTGTGGTGAGGTGTTTCACCCAATCAGAAAAGGGGAAAGGGGACACGTAGATGAGGACCACCACCTTAATCTTCCAGTTTTGATGGGGATTTATTTAACAATCGTGTGAATCACACGAGTGAAGCAAAAGCCCCAATTTTAATTGAGTGATTAGTGTTTTAGGATTTGGGTAAATAGTAAAAATGGTGGCTGTGTTTGAGAGAGAAGGAGATGAAAGGGTGAGGGTTTCTTGTTATCATCGAATGGGTAATATGGTGGGTGGGTAAAAAATCGTTTTTAATAAAAACGTGTGAGTGGGGTTGACCAGGAATTTGACCAAGTAAATAATGGAAATGAATCCGTCCCAGTTATGGGCTTTTGGTCCATATGCATATTTGATAAACTTTGGGCCCAAATGTCATTCTTTTCGTCTCTTTTTAAGATTGGTAAATGGGCTTTTGGCCCATATTTAAAATATCTTAAATATCTTAATGGGCCTTTGGGCCCAATACCCGAATGTGGAACCTACTTGGCCCAAAATCTTCGTAAATGATTAAATCCACTAAAATCGAGCTTGAATTCGTCTTTGATGATCATTTTTTCAAAGTCGTATTGATTTTGCCGGGTTTCGTTATCTTCGACACACTTTTGGTCTTTTGACTTTGTCTTCGTCTCTTTCTTGGACTTTTCTTCAACATTTGACCGTGAAATCCCATGTTTTCTTTCCTTTTGATCATTTGTACCTATTTCACACAAAAAAACAAAACCATGCGTAATTCCGACTTTTTACAATATTAAACACATGATTAGGTCTTGTTTTTCCTTGATTTTAGTGGCAAAAGGATAAGTGTTTACACACTTATTACCTACATATGTGTCCGTACCATTTATTCTTCAGAGTCGAATTTACTCATCCGTGGATATTGTCTTAATTGACAATTGATATCCCCTTCTTGTCCAATTCTCCCGTGGTGAGATTCTTTGGAAAAGTATCTGATTATTGAGTGTAGATACCAGACTGGATGTATCGACGTTCCTATCATTTCTTTTGATTAGATTTCATTTGAATGACCTGGGTAACGATCGGAGGAGCTTTCGAATGCGTACTCAAATTATGAAAACATGGGATATATTCATATTCGTTAAATGTTTTCGTCTGTGTCTGATTTAAAATTCTCTCGCGTAGATTATGCGTTGACCTTACTCTTTTAAGGTTAGTTATGTCTCCAGATATCCTTGAATTGTGAAGGATTATGAGTTATTATTAGTCTATTGAGAAGTTCACATCTTATCGACGACAATAAAACTAAAAAGTTGGTAGTGCCATTAGAATGGATTGATTTATTATGACATGACGACGTTGTCTTAATTGATGGGAACTCGAGTAGAATTCCCCTAAAAGATAAGATGTTGATTATCAAAAGTGATTTAAATAATTCTCGATAGGTGGTTGTATCCTGCTTTTAGACTTGAAATTATACCATAAATGGTTATAAACTGATCATAGATCTTGTAAGCTAGAAAGAACTTAAAGTAAATTTATTAAAAGATGTTTCTATTATCTGAAACTTTAGGAAGTAATTGATGGTGAATTACTTAGACTTTTGCCATTTAGGCAAGTTGAATTCGATATTGATTATATTCCCGGTGCTGCACCTGTGGCATGTGCACTGTACGTCAGCACCATCTGAATTAAAAAATTACCCTACAACTGAGGGAGTTGTTGGAGAAAGCTTTTATTCTACCAAGATCGTCATCATAAAGAGCTATGGTGTTATCATTCCTTATATTTGTCGAATTACCGTGAACTAGGTAAATTGATGATAAAAATCTATATCCACTACCCAAGATGATATATTTGTTTGATCATTTACAAGATTCTAGCGTATGTTCTAAAGATTTGATCCACGACATGGTTATCATCAACTTCGCATCCGCGAAAAAGATTATCTATTCCAATCACTACATCCAGAACTTGTAATGACCATTATGAGTTTCATGTTATGTTGTTTTGATTGACCAATGCACATGTAGCATCCATAAATTTGGTGAATCATGTGTGTAGACTGTAATTTGATAAATTCATGCTTGTGATCACTAAGGACCATTTGTTTGTTTATAAGTATAAGAAGGAGTTAATAATTATTTATAAACTGTCCGGAGTTGTCCGAGCAATGAAAAATCTGTACCTTAAATAATTAACATGTAATTTAAGGCTTAATCCTTTATATTATTTGACCGTGTGATTAAAATATAACGGAATCTATATTGACTCTTTAAAAATTAGATCCATTTAAGACTTTGAGTTATACTAAAAAGAAAGTGCAAATATGTTTTGACAAAAGTTTTATCAAAAGTATTTTTAAGGAATCATTCCCTTAAACCCAGAACATTTAACTAAACTCCTGTTTAGGGGTAAATGTTTGTGTGTACCTCAAGACAACCTAAGAGGGATTGAGGCAACCATTTAAACTATGACTTGGAATTTGAAACGACAATTTTTTCTTTTCAACTAAGAAAATTTTGACCAAAGTATAAACAAGGATTTTTCGAACATTTACGAATCTTATTAATTATTTTCGATAAATCAACAAAAATCGTGTTAATTAAATTCAAATTTATTTTGAACATTTTTATATAATTGGACGAACTAAAAAATTTAAAACTTTTTACGTTTACATTTCATAAAAATTAAATATTTATTATTTGATTACTTGTAATAATTATCGATGCTTTAGACGTCGGATTGAGCAAAACCAATAAAGATATTAGTTGAGACGAAACTAAAACTTAGAAAATATGAAGAAAGAATTTTTGAATAAATATGGTCATGATAAATATTTCACCAGGAAAGGTGAAAATAGATACTGACACATTATGTAGAAAAGATAAAGAATCAATTAGGATGTGTTCCTTAATAATGACTGTGCAAAATAAATTGCCGAACAATTTAAATAGAGCCGATGCTTGTAAAAAGGATAATATTTATAAAACGGGGTTCGCGGCTAATTTGAACCATTAGAATTGAGAAGCCGATGGCGTTAAATGAAGAAGTGTAAATCTTGCTTATGTTTTTAGAGAGAGAAAGAGATAGAGAGATGGTGGATTTCACACTTTTAGAGAGAGAAACTAAAAAAGAACTATGTGTAAATTATGAAACCACACCACCCTCTCCATCTAAGGAGAGGGTTTATATACCCAAGCCCATGAGATGGGCTTGGGTTTACATTTGGCCGCCGGCCCATACACTTCATGGGCTCGGTTTTGGGCTTTGTTTAATAAAAGTAAATAACTAAACTACGAGCTATAACATGGACTATTGTTGGAGTGATCGATCCTTTCTAATACATAAAACGTATTTCCAACAATCTCCACCTAAGGGAGGTCACTCCAAACAAGGGTGTTACCCGAGTTACAATAATAAGAAAAACCTAGCATACTATGCTTGTCTTGAGCTCGTAGTCTTTGTCTTTCTTTTTCTTTTTCTTTTCTGGTGAACATGTTGATGTGATCTTTGATATCAATCTTGAGCATTTATCTCTTGCCTTGATCTCGTGCATCCATCACTTGTGATCTTTGCCTCTTCGTGACGCCATGTCCCACATACTTATACCTTCGTAATTCTTGAAAGCTTCAGAGTTTGATACAGCGGAAGACTTAACTTTTAAGCTTTCTTGAATTAGATGAGATATTAAGTGCATAAAGTATAAGCATGCGGGGACGACTTCTTCTTGGATTCCGCAACGCCACCATCTTCAAATGCCGCAACATAAGTAGACACGAACGAAATGGCTTTGAACATTTCATTCTAACTCGGTAGCATTTTACCTCCAATCGGTGAAGACCGTTGGACGATATTAGATATCGTACTCGTGACGGATAGTTTCAATTAAGTAACTTCCTGACAGGATTTCACGGGTAAACCCGTTCTCTTTATTCGACCGTCCAAAGCTGACTGCGAACATAAAGAGTGAATCATTTGGATAATAGTATCCGCATGATTTGAAGCCATCAATTCATGTTCCTGGAACAAGTGAAATTCAATAAAGAATCGCACCGTTGCTTTCCAGTTGTCACGAGCTTGATTCGTATAGAATCTTGCAAGTTACCTACCAAGTGCTGTTTGAGGTTAACACTAGAAGGATTTCCACTCATCACTGTGAACACTAAGGTATCACTCTGAGTGTTCTGGCAAGATCACTAAGATATTGCGTAGAGGCCTGGAACGTGTTTAGATTCAGTTAAGAATTAAACAGCTGTTGCTTTCCAGTTATCACAAGTTTGATTCATAAAGAATCGCACGAGTCACCTACCATGAGCTTTTTAATGTTCGCTCAAGAAGGATTTCCATCTTCATTGTAAATACTTTCGTATTACTCGGATGTTCAGGCAAGATCATGAAGATTTTACGTAGGACTCTTAATATCTTTCTTACTTTTCTCATTGTGTGAACAAGCAAGGAATAATGAAATTGTGTCCTAATGAGATATTTGATGATCTCAAATGGCTCTAGACTCGATCGTGCATTTTGGATTTTTAGTGATCGGAGGCTGGAGAGGAGTGCCACCATTTCAATACCAAATTATTCGGAGTGAATAAATCAATAGATAATGTGTTGTCTCCGTGTGATTAAAACAAATATCTTTTGAGAGATATCTGAGTTAGCTGGGATGGGTTGTGCATTGCATCACTGGGTCCATGATGTCTATCTTCAATATCAAGCATCATTAAAATGATCTCAATAGCATATGTATTGACCCGGTTTCTGCCTAAAGTTGTAAGGAGGGCTTCTTTCTTTACACCCTTTATCTTTACAATTCTTTTTCATTCTTCAACCCCTTGAATGCTTACCAATACGTCATAACTAGCACCTTGTTATGATTGTTCCAGTGCTAACTTAAGTAGTTGGTCGCCATTCAGCTACGTTCACAATCTTTCTCCATCTTTCCTAAGGACTACTATTTCTAGCTATGGAATGTCCTTGGGAAGATTCCTCTGGTTCTAGATGAATCAGTGGACTTTAACCTATCCTACCATCCTTATGTCACCACAATCTTCATCGTCGTGAAATAAATGGGTTGCGGGTAAGTATAAATCACCATGAAATCCATTTTGAAGTGCAAATCCATTTTGCTCCCCCTTAACATATGCCACGATATCCGAAAACATTTCGCACATGTCGGGATGAGCTAGCACATTAAGTCAAACCATTTGTAATAATATCCCATATTAAATCACATTTTCTCCCCCATATTAAAAATATTACCCCAATCGATGTTTTTAATATCAATTGATTTAATGAAGTTTTAACAAAGGTTTTGGGAAGAAAAATGCAAGTCCGTTTTATCTTCATGATATCAAACGTATGAGATATGATACCGATTTGTAACATGATCACATATTCACCATATTAGAAAAGAATTGACAAGGTTGGACCTGATAGATGAGAACATCATATGATAAAATCAAATGGTTCTTGTCAGCATATGTTGGTCGCCTCGTCACGTCTGAAGTCATCTCTTGACACCACATGTACGATTGGTATTGTTGTCTTGACACCAACTTGTGAACTTGGCACGTTCGGCATCGAAGATTCTGAATGCTTGACAAGTGCTCCCCCTCAATTGTTGACCCGTGTTCTATTGAAAGAGCTGTAGTCGTCGGTTGAGTAGTCGCATCGTGGAGTATGTAGATACCAATTATAGATTGCTATGGTTGTAGAGATGATAGCTTCATAAAAACAAGACTTCTCTTGTTTTGACAAACAAATGCACTAAGGCGTACATTAATTTGTGTTAGACCAAGTTATAAAGTAAACTTGATCCCTTACAAGGTTTTAAAGTAAACCTTGCCCGAGAAAATTAATTCCCGTTGTGAGCCAAAGCTTTCATAAGAAATACTTGACTTTAATGTGAAAATCGGGTTGCAGTCAGAAATAAATACACGCCATAAGGGCATGTTTTATGAAATATTTACAACTTTTGTACGAACTCTATTTATGGCGCCGTGTCAATATTAATCGACATTTCTAAGGCCGTAAATATTATCGTACCAAAAGACATGCCTTTGAAAAAATAAAGTAAAAATATTTTTGGATTTTTCTGAAGTTTTCAATTTTTATGGTTTTTATATGGTTTTATATTTTTGTATTTTGCTTTTGTGGATAAAAATATAAACAATATATACAAATGATCACCAAGGATACGAAGAATAGTTTTACCACCACTATTTTTTCTCTTCATCTGCTAGTTCCTTTAGAGTCTCAGGCGAGAAAGTTCTCATTCCTAGCTTGTCGGCCAAAAATTCAATTCGAGCGCGATCTAAAGCCTTCGTGAAAATATCCGCCAACTGATACTCAGATCGGACAAAGTAAAGCTCGATTACTCCATTTTCCACTTGCTCCTTGATGAAATGGTAGCGAATGTCAATATGCTTCGACCGGGAGAATTGAACATTGTTGCAGCATAAGGCAATTGCACTCTTGTTGTCGCAGTACATTGGAATCTTATTGAAACCTAGACCATAGCCGGTTAATTGCGATCTCATCCAAAGAATTTGAGCACAACAACCGGACATAGCTATGTATTCTGCTTCCGTACTTGAAATTGCAGCGCTTTTCTGCCTTTTCGATGCCCAACTGATTAGTCGATCTCCTAGTAGTTGCAAAGTTCCACTCGTGCTACGCCTTGTATCTTGACAACCCGCGTGATCCGCATCTGCATATGCCATTAGTGTAATAGAAGAGTCCTTCGAATACCAAAGTCCCCGATTGATGGTTCCTTTAAGATATCGAAAGATCCTTTTAACAGTAGCTAAGTGTAACTCAGTAGGCCTAGTTTAATACCTGGCACACATACATATAGCAAACTGAAGATCAGGTCGACTAGCTGTGATATACAGAAGAGTACCGATCATTCCACGATAAAGTGTCGGATCAACAGCAACTCCATGAGGATCTGCATCAAGCTTAGTTCGTTCCACCATTGGAGTATCCACGGGATCGCAAGATTCCATCTTATACTTCTTAATCTATTCAAGGGCATACTTGGATTGATTGATAAAGATGCCTCTGGGACTCTGAGATATCTGAAGACCTAAGAAGAATGATACCTTGCCCATCATTGACATCTTAAACTTGGAAGACATGAGTTTCCCAAATTCGTCGGATAAAGTTTGGGTCGAGGCTGCAAATATAATATCATCAACATATATTTGTACCATAATCATATCTTTACCTCGTTTCTGAATGAACAGCGTAGGATCTACCTTGCCTTTAGCGAAGCCTTGTGAAATGAGGAATTGTGATAGTTGATCATACCATGCGCGTGGAGCTTGCTTCAACCCATAGAGAGCCTTCTTAAGCTTGTACACATGATTAGGATAATTAGGATTCACAAAACCATCCGGCTGTTGAACATAGACTTCTTCCTTGATTTCACCATTCTGAAATGCCGTCTTCACATCCATTTGATAGACGATCATATTCATGTGGGCTGCATAAGCGAGGAATAGTCTAATAGCTTCCAAACGGGCAACAGGTTCAAAGGATTCCATAAAGTCGATGCCCAATAATTGCTTGTATCCACGAGCTACTAGTCGAGCTTTGTTCTTCAATATTCCGCCTAACTCATCGAGTTTCACCTTGTAAACCCATTTCAATGTGAGTAACTGCACTTGATCCGGGCATGGGACAAGTTCCCAAACATCAAGACGTATGAATTCGTTAAGTTCTTCTTGCATAGCTTCTATCCAACAGGATTGAGTAAAAGCTTGTTGCCATGTCTTAGGTTCAACTTCAGTGAGAAAAGCATCAAAGTGACAAAACAATGCACTTTCTTGTAACTGACTTCGTGTGGATACCGGACGATTAGGGTCACCAATAATAGAATCTATAGGATGATCCTTTGTCCACTTGCTGTCATGTTCACGAATCCGTGGATTGGAGTAAACTGCAGAAGGAGCTTCCTCTGAGGTGGACGACCCGACTTGATTAGGGTCGAGAATAGGTACACCAAAGAATGGAAGTTCACGCATTTGAGCGAATTCCAAATCGTGATCATCATCATCCTCTTCATCATCAATAGGCATGACATGGGTAGTTGAAACATGTGTTGGTTGAGAATTACTTGTTGAAGGTATATCTTGACCATTAGGTGCAGATGTATCCGATTGTGCAACGGTTGCTGGAGCGATAACTTCGGTTACTGGAGCTTTTACCTCAGTTTCTGGAGCAACAATACTTGGAGGAGTAAAGAATTCATCAAAGAACGGTTGAAACAACGTATCCCATTCCTTCCTAGTAGGTGGTGTAAATGATGATGAAGTAGGGTTGTTTGGGACAAGACCAGAACTAATATTATTGGGTCCCATTTCATAAAGTGCGGGTTCAGAGATGCTTTGCTCAGAAGCCATAGCTGTCAGCTCATCAAAATCAACATTCATAGTTTCGAGGATCTTGCGAGAGTTACGGTTGTAGATTCGGTATACCTTCTTTGTGAGGGCGTAACCAATGAAAATACCAATATCAGCCTTAGGTTGAAGTTTTCCAAATTGTCACCATCATTATTTGGATAGCAAAGAGAACCTAATACATGAAGATATGATAAATCTGGTACTTTTCCATGGAGAAGCTCATAAGGTGTTTTACCATGGCGTTTACGAATTAGTGACCGGTTTTGGGTGTACACTGCTGTTGATACTACTTCTGCCTATAAAAACAATGGAGCCTTCGCGTAAATTAACATCGTTCGAGCAGCTTCCATAAGTGTGCGATTTCGCCTTTCAACGACACCGTTTTGTTGTGGAGTGCGAGCACCGGATGTTTCATGAGAAATGCCATCTTCTTCATAATAGTCACGCAAAATTTGATTCACAAATTCGGTTCCATTATCTGTACGAATGCGTCGGACAGTAGTGTTGAGACGTACTTGAATCATCTTGAGAAATCCGATGATGAATTTAGGTGCCTCATTTTTTGCTTTAAGAAATTTCACCCATGTAAACCGAGAGTAATCATCCACAATAACGAGGATGTACTTTTTGCCACTAAGACTTTCAACACGCATTGGCCCACAAAGATCCATATGCAAAAGATAAAGTTTCTCTTGGTTGGTGTCTTCCGTCTTGGGTTTGTATGATTTCTTAGTGCTTTTCCCCATTGTACACGCGGAACACAAATGATCCTTGTGAAATGATAGTTTAGGAATACCACGAACAAGTTCGTTTTTCGCCAAGTGATTAATAGCGTCAAAGTTAAGATGAGATAACCGTCGATGCCATAACCATGACTTAGTCTTCGATGCTTTGGAGAGAAGACATACGGGAGAAGCGGCCATCATGTCTTGTAGAGACAAAGTATACAAATTATTCCCTCGAGTACCTTTCAATAAATCAACCCTTTCCAAATTACGAATGAAGTAGGTATGCTCTCGAAAAGCAACTTCTAGGTTTGCATCACAAAATTGTCCCACAGAAAATAAGTTGTGACCGAGACCCTCCACATAATACACTCTTGAAATAATAACATTCCCAATATGATATTCACCATCACCCATTATCTTTGCAATATGATCATTACCAAATCGAACCGTACCAAGAAACTTGCTGACGAAATTTCTGAGCTGAGAGCGATCTCCGGTCATATGCTTGGAGCAACCAGAGTCCAAATACCAGAGAAAAATTTGGACCACCTGTTTTCAACAACAACAGTAGACAATGCATTGGAAACTATTGGTTCCGGAGTGTTAGCAGATACATATATAGAATTATCAGAATTGCTAACATTTTTGAGACCCTTAGAGTTCCTGCGTTTTCTAATGTGAGTTTTAGCACTAACAGGTTTTACTGTTCCAACTTTCTTAGGTTTTGGATTATTCGCGGGCACTACAGTGGGAGTAGACCTATTTAAAGGGCACTTGGTTCCTACAGTAGTGTCAGTGTTCCTAGTTAAAGGACACGCTTGTGTTTTGGTAGCCTTGGTACTCCTAGTTAAGGGGCACGCTTTCTTCACTTCAGTGGGAGTGATCCTAGTTAAAGGGCACATATTTCCTACTATAGTGAAAGTTCTACCAGTGGGGCGCCACATCCAGCCAACTTGGGTTAAAATTTCTCAGTCGGTTTCCATTCTAATCCATTTTTTCGGGCATACATCTCATTCACATGGTCAATAAGGCAAGAATCATGACGACTAGAAAACATACATTCATTACAATTCCAACATTTCAAATTAGAATTCACAGTAGGCTTAGAACGCTGCACAACCGCAGAGCCTTTAGGTTTAGCTACAAGATTCTTTTTATTCAAAACAGAACTAACATTCCTAGGATGGGCTTCTACTTTCTTCTTCACTTGACTACTAGATGGGGGCAAGATCCTATCATTCTTCTGGATTCTTTTAAGCTTAGATCTTTGAGCCTTAGTAGTGGTGCTTACTCCTGTAGAAGGCAAAACGGGAATATTAGAAGCTGGTTTTGATTCCGCCTTTTCTTTAGTGACCAATGTTTGAGAAGGTTTAGTCCTAGGGCCCTTATTAAGTGGTGTGACGGCTATAAGGTTCCTTTTGATTTCACTAGAGGACGATGTTGAGATAGTGGCTGCGTTATCCACAACATTCTTACCTTTTAGAGTACGAAGTGTTTCCTTTAACTCAGCCAAGACCAGATTCTTATCACAAATTTGTTCCCTCAAATCAGATATTTCCATCGACTTTCGATTCAATTGTTCAATCAATGATTGATTCTGTGCAGTGGTATCAACACATGCGGGCTGTACTGAATCGAAGAGTCGTGTATTTTTCTGTTTTAAGTTATCAACTTTGGACAAAATCTTGGAAACTTGATTATCTAGATCAAGTCTAAAATTCTCAGCGGCCTCAATTACGTTCACACAGTTAAGCTCCTTAGATTTCTCTATGTCTATCCGCAAAGATTTAGCAACTTTGTCACTTGGCTGACGCTGTTTTGATTGTAAATTCAATCGAAAATTCTTTTCAAAGTTTGCATCATCGATATTAACACCTTCGAATGACGTTTCAAAGATTTCTTGAATAAATTGTTGCTTGCATTCAAGCGAAATACAATGTGTTTGAATCTCATCAAAACGTTTTGAAAGCGAAGAATATGAATCTTGAAGCTTTAAAAATTCAGCGTCAGATTCGTGACAAGTACTATCTACCACATTATCCATAGATTCAACATTATGCACAATAGAATCATCATCAACACTTGTATTCACACAGACATAAACTATATCATGAGACATCACTTGATTCAGAAGAAGATCATTATAGCGTGAAACCCGTTCTATTTCAAGTAAACTATTTTCATAAGCATCATTCATTTCATTGAAAACACGTCTAACTTCTTCTATTTCCAAAAACAAATCTTGATCAAGATTACTAAGACAAGCCTTAACATTGTCTACAAACGGAACAATTTCATTTCGAAACGCAGCTCTAGTGTGCTCAAAGTTCCATTCACCTTCCGTTATGGCCGAAGCCGTTGTACGTTCCAAAATGACCTTGTCAAAATCGGCTAAGTGTTGGTGTACCACATTTAAGTTAACGGACGCCTTACTTACCGGTGGAATTAACTTCGTTAAATCCGTTTTGACAAGTGTAGAAGACGTACTAGGAAGGTTTTCATTTGACAAACCTTGGGGCACAAGAACTGTCAATTAAGCTAATTCCTTTTGTAAGCAAATGCGGGTCTTTTTAGAAAATTGATCTTTATTATGTTGATCATAATCAATTGTATGGAATTTTGAAAGCATTTTAGAATGAGTTTCATCCTCAAGTGATTTTGTCTCCTCAGTACTACGAACAAAAGGTGCTTCTTTCGATTTGCCAATTATGGTCATATCATAAAGACCGGGAATATATTCCTGAGCTTGTTTTGCATAACCTGGATTAGGTGGTAAATCTTGAAGACGCTTAAGTCCGAGTTCTTTAAATGATTTAGTTAAAAGATGAACCTTTTCTGTGGAAGCGTATTGTTTTAAAAGCTGTTGTTCTTTAAATTTAAGAAGTTTGGTAGCATTAATTTCCGATTCAACCTTTTTAGACTCGAGAGTTTCGAAATCCATTTTATGTTTCTGAAAATCATTGACAACCGACTCTTTTGCTTTTAATTCATTGGAAAGATTAGCTTTTAATGATTCTATTTCTTTCAAGTGTTCAATCTTTTCAAAACGAAATTGGTCAAATTCAGAACATGTTATTTTCTCTGCTTGAGGGACCATTTCAAAAGTTTTGACCTTTTCTTTATGCAACGCAAGCTCAGCAGTTAGGGTGGAATTGGTATCTACGGATTGTCTGAGGGCCATATGCATTTGATCAATAATATGTTTAGGCACCATGACCAAATCATGTTGAGCATAAGATTCCATACCCGTCGTAGCATTTGGTTGAGGTTCATTCAAATGTGTAGAATTGGGTACCACATCATTTGAGTTACTAGTTCCCGAATGCTGTTCGAGGTTGTCATTTTCATGCCCAACTTGATGTTGGTTATCATCAATATTATTAGATGTGGTTGGTACCTCACTGATGACATCAGAACCATAGTGAGAGAGATTAGCAACGAGAGCAGCTTGGGCAGAGTGAATGTCATCAGAATCCGAATCATACGCGTCAAGATCATCTGCTTGATAAGCTGCATTAGAAGTGGAAACGACTGCAATGCCTTCAGTATCTGCTGCCCCTGGGTCTGCAAGAAATGCCAACTCCTCTGAATCCAAGATCTTCCCCTTAGACTGAGCATCAACCAAATACATCTTCTCACGAAACCATGCATCATCCCTCCTCCTTTTCGGCTGAGTGCATTCCCTAGCCATATGACCTTGTCCTCGGCAATTGTAGCAAGTCACAACCTTTTTAGGACCAATAGGACTCCCATTTCCACTAGCTTGAGAATTCACAGCTTGATTGTTCCCAGTCCTTGTAGGAGGTCCATATGAATTTTGCCTTCCCTGAATAGGTTGCACCGTCACTTGACCATCTTGAACAGTGGCTTGTTGTCGAGGATTTGATGAGGTGCGGAGCTGGTTGTTTGTTGGTGGAAATCCTCTAGTTGCAACAAGTTTTGACAAGTAGGCGGTGAGATGGTTTAGAACATCAGCTGGCGTATCATTTGGAGTAAAGACCGGTGCTTGGATCGGTGGAAGTTCATTAGAGTAGAAAGCTTGTGCTGGTTGTGCTTCTATTGGAAAATATCCCTGCTGAGGAGTATAGCCCAATGGAGAAGTGTTGTCTTGTAATGGTGATGTTTGACATGGTGGTTGATGTTGAAAAGATTGTTGATGAACACTTTGTTGATATTCTTGCTGTGGCATAATTGGTGGTTGATAAGATGGTTGCTGATAGATGTGTGGTGGTGGCTACTGCAAGTATGATGGTTGTTGATAAGTATAAGCCATGTTTTGTTGAGAAGCATACATTGCAAGTGGATCATGAACTTGAGGTGTAGACAACCGAGCCTCGATCACATGGCATTCGTGTTGTTGAAGAAAAACTTGAAGTTGATCCACATTGGTGTTATGCAAGTCCTTAGCCAATTTAACATCCGTCACGTATTTTTTCCATTCTGGAGGAAGAGTGTTCAAATAATTGGTGTTCAATTGAAAGGTAGGAATTGCCATGCCATAGATATTTAGCTCATTCAACAATAGGGTAAATCTCAGATAGTAGTCATTGAGAGTCTCCCCTGGCACATAGGAAAACTTATCAAAAGTATCATAAAGCTTACACTCTCGTTCTTGTTTAGTTAACGAGGTGCCTTGCATTAGAACACGAATTCTATCCCATAACTCTTTGGCAACTTTATGTTTGCTGATGAGTTTGTAGACATCTGGAGGAAGGGCTTGGAGAATGATGTTTGTAGCATACTTATCACGTTTATCTTGAATCTTCATATCTCCAGTCAACTCACCCGTTGTGCGAGGACGAGTAGTCGTACCTTCCGTCACTATACCATAATCTAATGGTCCATTGAGCACCGATGCCCAAATTAGATGTCCATTCTCCTTGTTCAACATATAAAGTTCCATTCAGGAAGCCCATTCCTCATACATAGTCTTCACCAACATTGGTGGACGATTATCCGTACCCGAGAGGATGGACTTGTCCGTAAGAGATGTGTACTCCATTTCAATAAGTTAAGATTTACAAAGTTGATCGAACAATGAAATAAGGTTAAGTATTTTTGTGTTGTTGTGAGTTAAAATCAAGAAACAATGTTAAAATCCCCTAAAATATGTTCTCGAGAAACCAAAAATTCCAAGTCAAAATTACACACGATTCGAAATTTTTTAAGGAATAATTGTTGGATTGTCGGAATGTCAGATCGGAATGCTAGATTGGAATGTCACTATCAGAAAGTCCAGATCGGAATGACCTATCAGAATGATTCAGATCGCAATGACCTATCGGAAAGATTCAGATCGCAATGACCTATCGGAATGATTCAGATCGGAATATAGCTGACAAAATTTCGATAGAGTAACGATTAAGCAACTTCCTTATATCCGTCGGAATCCCAGATCGCAACGAACGATTGGAATGTTCAGATCGGAGTGAGTATCGAAATCCTCAGTATCGCAATGTGGAACCAAACACTTTCCGATGGTGATGGTTAATGCGATGGAAGCCCCCTTTTTCTTGTACTTTCCGATGGAAGTGTTTGCTTGAATTTCGGAAAGAAGAACACAATACCTTTTTGCACTTTTGATCCAAGAAAGATTGTGTTTTAACCAAAATCAAGACACCAAAAACACTACAATACTACTGAATACGTTATGCTTCTTTGAAATCACGATCAAACACAAAAATTTTTGAAGATTCGGCAATATGAACTCAAAAGGCCACGAAATGCTTATAAAAACATACGCAATACTAAAACAAACCTATATTTCATCCCAAGCTCTTGATACCATTTGAAGAAGTGTAAATCTTGCTTATGTTTTTAGAGAGAGAAAGAGATAGAGAGATGGTGGATTTCACACTTTTAGAGAGAGAAACTAAAAAAGAACTATGTGTAAATTATGAAACCAGACCACCCTCTCCATCTAAGGAGAGGGTTTATATACCCAAGCCCATGAGATGGGCTTGGGTTTACATTATGCCTCCGGCCCATACACTTCATGGGCTCAGTTTTGGGCTTTGTTTAATAAAATTAAATAACTAAACTACGAGCTATAACATGGACTATTGTTGGAGTGATCGATCCTTTCTAATACATAAAACGTATTTCCAACATTAAATGTTTTAAAGGCCACTTGTGGTTGCTTAAATATGGAGATTTTGAGATTTAGTCATGTTGGAATCCCATAAGATTAAGTATTCTATTCATGCCATATCTGATTAAGTGTATCTTATCAGAAGAAGATGTACTGATGACAAATTATGAAGGCAGACATCGCCTAATACATTAGTAAACGTCTAACTATTGCAAAGGTCATCATCTGAATTTGATTCGATTTGGGACATCGTCGAAAGACTGACTAAATCTGCTAATATCATTCCTGTTAATGATATATTCTTGATGAAGAAATTGACTCTTTTATATTTAAAGGAGTTGTGTAAACATAGTGTGCATGTATCGATCATCTCTATCAAGATCCTCGCTTCGCATCAAATTTCTAGAGATTTACTCACAAGTCATTGGGAACGAACCTTGATGAGAGTAATGTTTACCACCCCAATCGAAGGGGCGAGGTAAAGTAATGATACAAAACACTAGAGGTGTTGTTTTTTGCATGAACAATTGACCTTTGGTAATAAACCCTATAATCGTTTTCCTTTGGAGATATTATCATTGATAATTTTCGTATTAGGATCAAGATCGAATCTTGTGAGGATATAAACATGAGAGCATCTGTAGGCAGGAGTTGGGATGAAGACACCCGGCATACACCCATTGTGAGTTGGACATGTCTTTTAGGTTTAAGGTTGCCTTTGATGACAAACCTAACCTTACAAAATACCCGACCCACGAGACCTGAAATGATTGTTGAAATTAGGATCTGATTATTGATTGCCATTAGTGGGCAGGAGGTTATGTGAATATGAAGTGTAGATCTTGAAGTGCCGGATGGGTAGCGAAGTTATGCCAAAAAAATTTTACTTTGGAAAAACGAATAGATGATCTGAAAGATCATGGGAAATAATTCCCCGTTGTATGGGACCATTGAGATGATGTAAAAAGTTGGTTTGAAAGGTATATAAGCTGGATCTACCCTAGGACTTCAAGGGCTGCGTAAATTATGTTTCGTATATCGAACTTGATAAAATGTCTATCAAGCGAAAATCTGATTGTTTCCTAGTAAAGTTTAGATCGGCAAAAAGTTGCATTCATCAAAAACCTGTGAACATCATGGATAGAGAAAGTAAGTCAACATTAAGCCTGATCTTATTCCCGTAGTTATGTTTGCTGAAACTCGCGTATTCTATTGAATTACACTTGTGAGGACAGACCAAATTTGGAGGAAATACCCACTGGCTTTATATCTATAAGAAGCGAGTAGTAAGATAAATTGATCTTTGAGGACAAAGATCCTGTTTAGGGGTAAATGCTGTGACAATCCGTCAATTTATGGTCGATATTTTATTCTCAAGTATTATTTAAAAACATTATTTTAATGTTATATTATGAACTCACTTATTTTGGGAAGAATTTTGGGTTTATGTCTTGAAGTAGCATCGACTACGTCTAAATCAGAGGACTCTACGTTACGTGCTTACATTTACATACACCGCTCTTGGTGACAGTCCGACATTTCAGGAAATAAATTTATCCGTGAATATTATTTTAGGATTTTAAATTTGTGTTGGTTCATAAACTCACTAATTTATGAGAAGAGATTAGGACTTACGTGAATAATTTAACGTCCTTTACGACTAAACCGGAAACCCTAGGTTTACGTATTTACACTCCGTTTTTTTATAAGACAATTTTTATTAGATTCGTTTTGTGCCGTTGATTCATAATTTATAAAAATGTTTTTCATAAAACGACCCGAGGACACGCAAATCGAGGAAACTAGAATCGAGGAGTACCCGTAAATTAGTGGGATGGGACAAGTTTTACACTTGCCCACCCCACTAATATGGGACGGCAACACCTAGCCACTAACACCCTTAGGTGTCAAAAGCTTCACTAAGAAGCTTAAACACTTGTATTATAATCCTCTAAAACCATCCAACACAAACCATTTCTCCTAAACTTACATGCAATACCACTCATACTCTCCTCCCTCTCTCTCTTTATTCCGTCCCAAAATCACCACTAAACACCCCTTTTTGATCAATTTTAGCCATAAACTTTGTGTTATATACAATATGATGATGCCCCTTTGAAGCTTTGTTGATTGGTGATCAATATAACATCCAAGGAGGTGATTTGATTATGTCTTAGGGCTGATTTCTATAAGAAGTTTACAAAGATTGGTGGTCTTAAAAGTTGGTGTTGATCTATCACAAGTTTTGCCATCAAAATCCAATCCTTGATCATAACCTACACAATCTTGGTGGTATAGAGATTATTCTTCCTATCCTCTTGTTATTTTGATTATGTAATCTTGTATTTTTGTTATTTATGTATATTTATATGATGATGAATGATGATTAAAAACATTATGTGGGGATCTTGTGTTGATAAACATGATTGAAATGATTAACAGTTATATGAAAGAATGATAAAATCTTGCATAAACAAGTAGACTGTATAAAACAGAAGATGACCATATGATAACTTGTAAAAATGTCATAGGTTACTTAATATACAGTAAGTTATAAGTCTTATACACATGTGAGAGTTGGCCATATAATGGAATCCTAATAATAAGTAAGATATGATCAAAACAAGATTAGAGTGTGAATCTGCATACACTGTTTTGGACGAATTTATTAAAATACTTAGAGACTGATTCATCAGTAGCTATAAGGAGTTAAATGAAGCACATATCATGTTGTTTATGTCATAAAAATTTGAGGTCATATCTCCTTATAGAACTCTAGATATGGACATTTTAGTGGACTGAATATTTAAGACAGATTTTATAAAATAAATAGTATATAATATAAGCACTCAAAATTTTATATTTATAAAATATACATATATAAAACCCACTAGTTGCTAATAATAATTATAAATAAAGAGTTATATATATTGATATTAAAATGAGACATTTTATATAAATTACAAGTATAAATGTTTTTCCAAGTTATAAAACTATATACATAAGTTTTACGTCTTTTCGGCTAAAACCGAAAGATTAACGTTTTTGTCAAATAAAACTTAGACGGTCGGACCTGTCTAATGTAAACTTTTATAAACTCACATACTGATGTATAAACTTATATAACAAGTAAAAACCGGTAAAACCCTAGCATTATAACATATAGACATTAACGGGCCAAAGTAGCCTTATTAGACTATTAACCCGACTAGTTTGGCTTAACTCTAATGGACTTACTCATTGGGTTTAACCCACTTGGGCCCAATATGTAAGCATAAGGCTGAGGTTAAATGTATAAAGATGGACTAATTTAAGGTAATGGGCCTATAATGGGCTTATTGGGCCTTGACAAGTAAAGAAGTTAAACTAGTGAGACTAGTATGAAAATTTACCAACACATGACACTATAATGAGTAAATAAAGATGTACAATCCCACTTGATCATCATCATATTTATAAAATCATCATATATATACATAGTTATGATTTTTAAAAAGTCATTGGACAAGAGTCTAAGACGAATATTATTTGTCTAGGTTTCCGTGATTGAAGCACGTACCGTACATCCAAATTGCCGATAACCGCCTTTCCCAATCAACGTGAGTTCATAGCCTCGCACTCTTTTAAATGTTTTTATGAAATTTTTTATAAACCCGCAAGGGAGATAACATGTTAGTTTTGATAAAATAGGACACCATTTGTCCTGATTGTTTGTTTATTGATTTGGACCCGAATAATTATATGACCCGATGTATGATTATATGACCCGATGTATGAAATAAAATGGATTATTAAAGTTAGGTTATGTCACTAAAAGTCCCATTAGCATGAATTGTGAACTATCAGGATTTGGTAGACTCTTGTGCATATAATAGTACTATTTAGGGACGATCACCCCAGTTCGCGCCTTGACGGTTGATCCCCGTCGTGCCACATTGATTGGTAAGCGAATTTATGTATGAGAAGATTTCCATAGCGTGATTTTTGTGACGACACGCTAACTTAGATGGGCAAATTGAGTTTCGGGCTAGCTACCCGTTGTTTGTTGTAGTAAGGTAACAATGTCATGCGGCTTATAATAATCCAAATAACGAAATACTGCTATATATATTGCCTGACTAGTAATACGGGGTCTTATTATTTATATTATGTTCGTGTTTTGGTTCTACATAACCATATTCATATAACGGTTTTTATTTAACTCTATTCAACGTGATAAAACATATTGTATGATGTTTTTACGACGATGGTTCATATAATGATTTTGAAGGCAAACGCCTATATTATGATTTTTGATAAGGATTTGTATAAAATGACTTTGGCTATTTTATGGCCTATTACAATGATTTGTACAAAATGGTTTTTGGTAATAATTATATATCGATGATATATTAATGGTTTTATTAAACTCTATGAATTCACTCGGCGTTATCGCTGACCTTTTCTTTTAACATGTTTTGTCTCAGGTACTTGAAGGTAATTCTCGGGAAGACAACAAGAATTCATGGCCCGCACTTAAATAATAATTTCCATTCTGCTTTGTAAAAATTATATGAAATACTATGACTTGGGACCTATGTAAATATGATATTTATGAATGGAAATGCTTTATTATTAAACGACGCGTTTTTTATGCATTGTCTATGATGTGAGTAATGTGATATCCCGTAACACCAATGACTCTTCCGCTGTATTGAATTGTGTAAATTTGGGGGTGTTACATAAAGTGTAAGTTACGGCTGCCTAGTTTAGTAAAAAGTAACCCAACTAAAAAAATGTGAACATATGATGTGGTTGTATGCGTATATGTAAGAAGTCAAGACCAAGGACAGTGGTCCTTCTCCCCTTTGTGTTTTCATTTGGTTACTTGTCATGTGGGGTAAGAGTATGGGATAAAAATATAACAAACAAGTTGCTTGACATGTTAGTTAGGGGTGTTGGGGGCAGCGTACAACAGAGGAAAACACGATTTACACATAGAATATAGAGTTACATGGGCTCTCTTAGAAAACTCGACACCACTACTTTGTGCAATATCTTAACTAATCAAACAACCATGCCCTAAAGATCTAAAAGTACCCTAGGAAACTTGGCACAGCCTAGTTTTCATAACAACTTTCCTTTTGTTCTAAGACGTATTAATGAACTCGGAAATCGCTTTCAAAAATGCTTGATTAACACGTATAAATGAATGAAGCATTACTTGTTTATTTTGTTTGCGAGTGCACCACTTTGTAAAATTATTCGGTATACTTAGAGAGTCATTAAAATACGATATTTATCAAATATCTAAGACCACGCGACCTAGTTTTTATAACAAGAACCGGTTTATTTTTATGACTATTATTTAACGAGATATTGATACCCAAAGTTGACTCGTGACTAAATTGGACGAACATGAAAAATGTATAAAAACATTTTATTAATCAATAGCAAGTATAAATTATCAACCAAGTACATTGTACGTTATTATTTCTTATATTTAGCCTAAGTACGAATATTTTACTTAGGTTATGAATAGATCGTTTGCTCATCGTTTTGCGTGCCTTGATTTTCCGTGCTATCCTTATTGATCATATTCACTACTCCATCGAGGTGAGTTTCATAGCCCCACTTTTAATTGTTTTAACTATTTTGGGGTGAGAACATTGCTTGTTTTAAACGGATGAACATAAGTGCTAAAACTTGATACGTTGCCTACATGATGTCTAAGTAGCGATATACCTAGATGCTTTATCCCACTATCATGAACCGTTAGTTACTTTGTGTAAGCGCGAATGTTATGGATAGATCTATTGGGATTGACCTCTCTATCTAATGTTGGTTGTGTGACCAAATTAGATACACTTACATTTGAGTCGTTACAAATGCTTTGGGATAGGCATTTGCTCGGGCTCTCATTATATCTTGTTGGTTGGTTAACGCTTCGGTGTCATGATCTTAGACGTAGGTTGTTGAAACGTATACTTTTGATTATAATCTTGTATTTGTTATAAGACTATATGCCGGTTGCCTTGAAAATATTATGGTTCATCATACTATTTAAACTTAAACCTATGAACTCACGAACCTTTGTGTTGACGCTTTAGCAATGTTTTTCTCAGGTATCAAGACGAAGGAGTGACGTGGTTATGCATGGGAGATTTTTAATAAAAATGGGCGTGACTAGTGTATGGATATCTGGAATCAATGTTAAAGTATTTTGAAACAATGTTTTGTTAAGATCTTGTGTAATTCGCTTCCGAACAAGTTTTATGCTTTTAATAAAATGAAAACGGCTTTTAAATAGTCGTTCTTTGTATCTATGTCTTTTGATAGTCATGACAGTCGTACCCTATTATGTTGCCTTACTATGATAAATTAGGGGTGTGACAATAAGGATGGTAGGATAGGTTAAGTCCTATGATTCTTCTAAAACCGGAGGAATCTTCCCAAGGACATTCCATAGCTAGAAATAGTAGTCCTTAGGAAAGATGGAGAAAGATTATGAACGTAGCTGAACACCGACGAAGTACTTAAGTTAGCACTGGAACAATCACAACAAGGTGCTAGTTATGACGTATTGATAAGCATTGAAAGGGTTGAAGAATGAAAAAGAATTGTAAAGATAAAGGGTGTAAAGAAAGTAGCCCTCCTTATAACTTAGGCAGAAACCGGGTCAATTCATATGCTATTGAGATTATTTTTAATGATGCTCAATATTGAAGATAGACATCATGGACCCAGTGATGCAATGCACAACCCATCCTAGCTAACTCAGATATCTATCAAAAGATATTTGTTTTAATCACACGGAGACAACACATTATCTATTGATTTATTCACTCTGAATAAATTGGTATTGATATGGTGGCACTCCTCTCCAGCCTCCGATCACTAAAATCCAAAATGCACGATCGAGTCTAGAGCCATTTGAGATCATCAAATATCTCATTAGGACACACTTTCATAATTACTTGCTTTTTCACACACTGTGAAAAGTAAGAAAGATCTTAAGAGTTCTACACAAAATCTTCATGATCTTGCCTGAACATCCGAGTAATACGCAAGTATTTACAATGAAGATGGAAATCCTTCTTGAGCGAATATCAAAAAGCTCATGGTAGGTGACTTGTGTGATTCTTTATGAATCAAACTTGTGATAAATGGAAAGCAACAGTGGTTTAATTCTTAGCTGAACTTAAACACGTTCCAGGCCTCTACTTAATATCTTAGTGATCTTGGCAGAACACTCAGAGTGACACGCTATAGTGTTCACAGTGATGAGTAGAAATCCTTCTAGTGTTAACATCAAACAGCACTTGGTAGGTAACTTGCAAGATTCTGTATGAATCAAGCTCGTGGCAACTAGAAAGCAACGATGGTGCGATTCTTTAATGAGTCAAACTTGTTCCAGGAATCGGATTTGACGGCTTCAAATCATGCGGATAATATTATCCAAATGATTCACTCTTTATGTTCACAGTCAGCTTTGGACGGTCGAATAAAGAGAACGGGTTTACCCGCGAAATCTTGTCAAGGAGGTTCTTAACTGAAACTACATGTCACAAGTACGGTATATTATCGTCCAACGGTCTTTACCAACCGGAGGTAAAATGCTACCGAATTAGAATGAAATGTTCAAGGCCATTTCATCCATGTATATGTTTTGTTTCTAACTGTCTTATGCAGCGTAACAAGAAGGTGGCATTACGATGTACAATCTAGAAGAAGTCGTCAACAAATGCTTATGCTTTCTGCACTTAATACTTCAACAAATTCAAGAATGCCTAAAAGTCAAGTCTTCTGCTGTATCAAACTCTGAAGCTTTCAAGAATTTATAAAGGTGTAAGTATGTGGAACATGAAGTCACGAAGAGGCAAATATCACAAGTGATGAATGCACAAGGTCAATGCAAGGAAACATGCTCAAGACTAAAGTCAAATATCACATCAATCATATTCACAAGAACAAGATCGAAGACTCAAGCATAGTATGCTAGGTTTAAGATTTTGTAAAATGGTGTGACCTCCCTTAGGGGGAGATTGTTGGAAATACGTTTTCCAAAGAAAGTCTCGGTCACATCATTGTTAGCATAGATCACGAGCTATAGACTATTTAGGATATTGTAACTTGGAGTGACCTCCCTTAGGGTGAGATTGTTGGAAAAACATTTTTACGTATTTAGAAAGGATCGGTCACTCCAACGATATATTCAAGTATTGGGCTCGTGATCCTATATATTAACATATAGCCCATATAGCCCACATGTAGGGTGGGCTATATATACCCCCTCCTAGCATGTTAGGAGGGGTTGATCACTTAGTCATTTATTTAACATTCCATCTAACTCTCCCTCTCTAGTTCTTTCATCTTCTTCTCTATTTAGATAAATCAAACACTTGCACAATCCTAAGAAACTAAGGACCTACACTACTAAGGAAGAAACAGGAATGAGAGAAAATTAAGAGTGTGCGTGTTTTCACACTCTAGCTACTATCTACAAAATGAAAGAGTACATGGGTATTTATATAGAGAAAATGAGAAGTAGGAGGTGTCAGTGACGTGTTCTGGCCAATAGGGAATTGTCAGGTGTCAAAATCTGCTTGATTAATTTCTTGTGTTCTTGATCAAAATTGGGGGAATCTTATTCCCTTGATGATTTGCTAATTAATCACTTGGGTTAGATTCGCCTTATGATGATGATCAATTTTGGTGTTGAAAGAATTTCATGAAACGGTCTTGATTGTGGTAAAAATACGTGTTTAGGAAAACAACGTACGTATGGTAAGTATTAAGTGAATGATTTAGGAAAATCAAGCACTAATGACCCAAAGTAAGTTCGTTCACCAAGGAGGACTAAAGTGTGTGTTTAATTTATATGATTTTGGATTAATATAGAGGAAAGAAAAAGGGGAAAAGAAGATGACGGATCACGGTTAAAATTAAACTACGACGAATGATAAAACGTAAAACGTTAAAACGTGACGAAATTAAAAATTTAATCTAAAAAATTATTAAATATAAAAAACAAATCTAAAATAATATAATAAGAATAAAAATTTGACAAAAATATTTTAAAACTTATTCCTAATTTAATATTCAATTTTAAATGCTATTTAAAGCCTTAAAATTAAATAAAACAAAAAATAAATCCAAAATATGATTCTATCAAATGAGAATCATACTTATATTGTATAAAAACTAAAAAGTATTTTTCTTGACTTCTTAAAACTATTTTACTATTTTTTAATGGCTAAAAACTATTAAAAGATTAAAATAATCCTAAAAATTAATTAAAAGATGAGAAAAATAATTTTCCTTTTCCAAAAATCTTAACTTAATGTATTTAAAGTAACAAAAATGAAAAAGTTGAAAAAAAATTAATTTCACCCTAATAAGACAAAAACAGATTTATTAAAAACTAATGTAACTTAAAATAATTCTATAAAATGATTAAATAAAGTTAAAAATGAAATTTCTTTTCTAAAAATCTTAAAATGCTTAACTTAAAATAGGAAAATTATAAAAACAGAAATTCAAGACTTTTTGGCACTAAATGACAAAAACTGAATAATAAAAATCTAATTTAAAATCAAAATAAAGCAATAAATAGTAAACTAATCAGACAATGAAATTTTCTTTTCTAAAAATCCCAAAATAAACCAAAGATCAAGGGAAAAATTAAAACTATGAAAAATACCACTAATTTGCCACCAAAGACAAAAGGTCAACATTCTGAAAGTGACAGCTCTGATGGTTTCTTGTTTTTAGCTAAGCAGTGGCTAGCAAGAGTCTATCAGTGGGAACAGGGGTTCCCACTGCTGATCATAGAAAGTGAAATATGGATCTTTTGAGCTTGTTTACTTGGATTCTTTGGACAATATGGGCACCCCTACAACCAGTAGGGTTGTAGGGAGTCTAGTGAACAAAAAGATAAGCAAATCCAAACAACAAATAAGCACAAGTTCATCAATTTGCAGTTATTGAGGTGGACTGTGGGTGTCTGTAGCTATAGTCTGATGTAATTGGCAATGTTGTGTGTTTCTAACTACTAAAACTTGATCAAAATACCACCAAAGCACAACTAATAAACACAAAACCCTATATGAACATTAGATCAATCAGATTACCCAAATTAACCACCAGTTATCCTCTATGACCCACTTAACTCACATCTTGACTGAATGTTTTAGATATTTGGTAAACTCTATAAAACATACAATGCATATAAGTCTAAACCAATCCACAAAATTCTGAACACAGCAAACATAACAAACTCAATCACTTATCAAGAACTTAAACAAATCACACTAGTAAAAACCTTTCCTATTACTGATTTCACTAAACAGATTTTTTATCAGTCAAAGAAAACACACTTCTCTGATTAACATATGATTTTACTTGTTCAAAACCCAAACCCTTAACCTAATATCTAGTGCAGAGTAAGCCAAACCCAAGATGGTAACTTTTTCACACCTATTTTAGCACTCCCAAACACCCCTTTAAGTAGGTTATGGCAGATTAGTATCAAGCAAATAATGGAAAAATCAATACACAACCCAAGTAAATTAACCCAAAAAATTCTTCAATCACTTATCAAGAACAATTACTCACAAGCATTCGCACATTTGACTTAGTAAAAAAAGTAAAAGACTTAAAATGAGATGAATCAAACCTCAAGGATAGACATCCCTACCCTCGGATTTAAGAGATAATGTTTTGAGCAACAACACAAGCTTCCAATCCTGTTGGAATAACACACAAAACTTCAAGAATCAAGACCAAAGGTCTTGATTCAGTAAGCAGATAAAAAAATGGAGTAAATTCTGATTTCTAAAAATCTTTATGTTTTCTTTCAATAACTTTTTCTTTATAATCTCAAACCTTAACACCAAACTATAACACTTCCTGATAGTAACCTCAAAAAAGAAATCTTAACATAAATATTGAAAATAAATCGATTTTAAACCAACTTTTCTTAGATAGAACAAGTGATCACAAAATGATTTAAACAAATTGATTATGGAACTCACTTTTTTTACACAAGTTAATACCAGCTTTCAAGTAAATAAAAAGGAATTAAATTTCACACGAAAATACCAACTTTTATTCCTTTAAAAAAGAAAATACAAGAACTTTCTAAAAAACTAGAACAAAGGGGATATCACAATCTGAGTCCTCCTTTTATAATACTAACAAGAACATTCTAGTATCCTTAAAGCCCTAAAGGTGAATTTCCAGTAAAGCCCTTTGTTTGAATCTTCAAAGTAGGTCAAAGGTGAGTCTCGTGAATTACCAGAGGTGCTCATGTGAGTTGACAGCTGTTGACTTGAACTGGAACATTAAACACAACGTAGGGACCAAGTTTTAACCCTTAGCCGTGGATTTGGTCGGGGTATGGGGAAAAGAGAGAAAGGGACAGGGCAGGGGAGGGTCCCACAGCCACATGGGGTGGTCTGGTGATGGGGATTTGGGTGGGGTTTGGTTCGGGTTATGTTAAATCATGGGTATGGAAAGAATTAGGGGTATTTATCCAGTATTTTAGTTTTGACCAATTAGGGTTCATACTGGGATTAGGAGGTGTTTAGATGGGGATTTGGGTGAAATAGTATATGTTTCCCACCATTTTTATCAATTTAATAAACGGTTTAAAAAAGTTTGTATATTAATATAAGCGGGTATAAGGTTACTGGATAGTGGGTGACGTGTTTTGATGTGGTTGGAGGGATGGGTTTGACTGGATTGTTGACCGGGTATGTTTGTCAACCTTTGGCCCCTGAACTCATAATGAACTACCATATCAAGTTTTTTCAACTCTCCCAAACAGAATTAGGGTTTATACAAGTTTGCTTCTTGTCAAAATTGGCACAACCAATTTGAAACTTATCACAAGGACTTCTTATGCAATTTTGATCATTCTTCAAGGGTATTTCTTGACAAGTCTTTAATCTTAAAGGACTTTTCTTACAATATCATGATTCTTCAAGGACTCATTTTGACAAACCTTCAAATTTGGAGGACCAAAGTTGTCATTTCTTCAAAATTTAAGGACTTTTCTTGGAACATCAATAATCGGGCCTGGTTCATTGTGCGGCTTCGTTTCTTGTGTTCGTTTTTGCTTGATTCTTGTGATCTTTTGTCTTTTTCATGATATCCATACCTAAAATACACATGCAACAAATACAAGCACATAATATGGTATTTTATGACATTGTATGCATTTTAAAGCCCAAAAAGAACGATGAGACCATGTATAATTGCAGTCTCATCCCTCCCTCATACTAAACCATTGACGTGCCCCACGCAATGCTAGAATAAAGTATCTAAGCATCACCAAAATTCATTTTCATCGACTTTTATTTAAATGTAAACTTACTACATTACTACTATTTCTTTTTTAGACATAATGTATGACTTTCTTCGCAAAATGGGACGTTTAGGTTCATAGAACAAGAACACGTGAATGCTTCCTTAGAAATAATTTCATCGTCCTCGATTTTCAAGAAATTCCATGCCAAGCGTGTAACCAGATCATTGTCATTATAAGTTAGTAATGTTAACTCTACTCATATGCCCTAATCACGTACTTAGACTCCCTTAATCCTATATGGTATCTCTTATATGTTATTTTTGTCTTGAATGATCATTAAGATACATTTTTGACTTTAACTATGATTGAGATTAAGGTCCAAAAATAGAGTCATAACGGTGTAACCAAGACCATCGAATTAATAACCTCCCCTAATAGACAACGATGTCAAAAAATTAAGTCAACAAGAAGGATCGATAAACACGGTTTTATAACGGTTTTGAACATGAGACTTATTACCATGAATTTTATGACCCACCTCATCATCGGTGGCTTTGATTATCATGGTTTACCTCCACCTTTTATTCAACTCCGCCTTGGAGCTTTTATTATGACTTCGGTCTTGCCCTTGTCTTTTATTTAACCTCACCATGAGGTGTTTATTATGACTTGACGTATATCCTCACGCTAAGGCGAATTTTGGATCTTTAAGGCTTCGAGAATTACGACATTCACTTCAATTTTGCATAGATTTTTAGGCCTTGTGAGCTTCAATTTTTTTTCTTGATTTAGGTGTAGAGGAACTTAAAAATTATTATTGGGGGAAGCCTTTGATTATTCGGGGTGCCAATACTTCAAAACTGTGACGTTGGCGATACCTTAATGTTTTCCCAATTTAATTACATGGAAGCTACTAGAAAAGACTAGAAACCAACAATCAATACTAAACCGCTAAGTTTAGCATAGTAACTTATAATTAACTCTATCATTTCTCGTCCTCATTTAAGAGACTTAGCCTAAAAATAGTTAAGGAATCAAAGCTAAGTGCTCAACACGCGCGGTCGAGTCAAAATTACTCTTATTCACGCCATCGGAAAATCTACATTCGTGTCTTTAAACACTTATGAAAACATGAGAAAAATTTAAAATTTGGCCACTTTTAGCCTTATTTGCAACAAAACGATAAACAAAAAGATAAATTTTGGAAAGCTTGAGGGCGTATGCAAGGCAAGTATCTATTCACCCCCCATACTAATGTTAAACATTGTCCTCAATGTTTCGAGTCTAAGGGTGGAACACCCCCATACTAGAGACGAAGTCGAATGCCTAATCTAGCATGAAAAGGGTAAGTAATAATTAAATCTTAATCCATTTATCAAGTTTGCTAATAAGACCTATTGTTAGAACGATAAAAGGATATGTCATGGATTCGTGAAAAAATTCTTCAAGAAAACGATCGAGGCTCACGTAAACGAACACGAGATTCTTCAATGTGGTGATGATGATGATCTAGATAACACATTCACAAACAACCATGAGACAATGAGTTGGAAGGGCACAAATCCCCTCACATTAGCTACCTTAGAAAGCGATAATATGTACATGGATAAGAATGGGATCTCCCCCACGAGGCACCTCGTTTTTTATTACCAAGTCATGAGCTCGACTCGATCCCCTCGATACTAATTATCATTCGGGAAGGTGATTTGGTCGAGGTCGTCCAACGAAGGGACTTCCCCACCGAAATAGTGCTTCAATCTATGTCCATTCACCTTGAAATTAGGTCCATCATCTTGAGCTAGCTCGATGGTCCCATAAGGAAAAACTTGTGTTACGGTGAATGGACCCGACCAACGGGATTTAAGTTTTCTAGAAAATATTTTCAAACGAGAATTAAAAAGTAACACTTGATCACCAACGTTAAAACCCCGGTTTTTAATCTTTAATCATGAAACTTTTTAGTCTTTTCTTTAAAAATCAATGAATTTTCATAAGCATTATATGGTAATTCATCCAATTCATTAAGTTGTATTTTCCGGTGATCTCTCGCGGTCTTCAAATAAAAATTTGAATGCTTTAGGGCCTAATATGCCTTGTGTTCAAGTTCGATAGGCAAATGGCAATTCTTCCCATACACCAACTTATAAGGAGTGCACCCGATTGGGGTCTTATAAGCGATGCGAAAAGCCCATAAAGCATCATAAAGTTTGTCGGACCAAGACGCACGGTTCTATCCTATTGATCTTTCCAAGATCCTCTTTAAAGCTCGGTTTGAAACCTCGACTTTCCCACTCGTTTGCGGGTGATAAGCCGTAGAAAGACGATGTGTAACCCCATATTTCCTTAGAACCTTTTCAAATTGGTCATTACAAAAATGGGTTCCACGATCGCTAATAATTACACGAGGGGTTCCAAACCGAGAGAACAATTGCTTCAAGAACTTGACCACTACACGAGCATCATTCGTAGGCAAAGCCTTAGCTTCCACCCACTTAGACAAGTAGTCAACCGCAACGAGGATATACTTGTAACCATGAGATGATGGGAAGGGACCCATAAAATCAATCCCCCGAACGTCAAAGATTTCACAAACTTGGATTATATTTTGGGGCATTTCATCCTTTTGTGATGATTTTGCTTGACGTTGGCATAAGTCACATGACTTGACTAGTGTATGTGCATCTCGGTAAATAGTAGGCCAAAAGAATCCGGCATCAAACACTTTCTTAG
Organism: Glebionis coronaria; assembly: GCA_025667525.1. NCBI lineage: Eukaryota > Viridiplantae > Streptophyta > Magnoliopsida > Asterales > Asteraceae > Glebionis > Glebionis coronaria. Next base: position 132,476,025 of record CM046880.1, on the reverse strand, counting down.
CCGTAAGATTAGTACCGTGATGACCTATCATAGGGTCTTAATGGCAAGCTCTAAGGATATTAGTCGCTTCGGTGCCAAACACACAACGTCTAATGATTTGATCCGCACAAACTCGAAAGAGATAAGGGTCATCCCAAAAGTAGAACTTGACGTCACGAAAGAATTTTTGTTTTTGTTGTGTCCTCATACCATTGATTTTGAAATTCCCCGCATGGTAATTTTCAATGTCCGTAAACCATGGGCTAGATGAGTCTTCCTTGGAATTCACTACACCAAGTGTCCCAAGAGGAAATGTTTTGGTGATTTCCTTGTTCTCGTTCACACTTTGGTCAGGATCTTCCAAACGAGAGAGATGATCGGCCGCAAGATTTTGTGCTCCTTTTTTGTCAAGTATTGTGACATCAAATTCTTGTAGGAGGAGAATCCAACGAAGCAATCTCGGCTTTGCATCAAGTTTAGAGAAGAGGAACTTGATAGCCGAATGGTCCGTATACACTATGCTTTTAGTCAAAACAAGGTAAGTTCGGAACTTCTCAAAAGCATACACCACGGCAAGTAATTCTTTTTCCGTTGTGGTATATTTCATTTGAGCCTCGGTCATTGTTTGCTAGCATAGTGAATAGGCAAGAAATTTTTTGCATGATGTTGCCCCAAAACGGCCCAATAGCGTAATCAATAGTATTACACATTAGCTCAAAGGGGAGGTTCCAATTTGGTGCAACAAGAAGGGAGCTTCGGGTAGTTTCCTTTTCAAAGTCTCAAAAGCTCGAAAACAATCCTCATTGAAGACGAAAGGAGCATCTTTCTCAAGAAGGTGTGTCATAGGCCGAGATATTTTCGAGAAATCTTTGATGAATCGACGATAAAAGCATGTGTGGCCTAGGAAACTCCTAACTCCCTTAACGGTTTTGGGATGAGGTAATTTGGCGGTGACGTCTATCTTTGCTTATCTACCTCAATCCTCTCTTTCGAGACCTTTTGCCCTAAGAAGATTCCTTCTTTACACATAAAATGACATTTCTCCCAATTAAGCACAAGGTTGGTTTCCTCACAACGTTTTAACATTCTCTCAAGATTTCCTACACATGAAATGAACCAACTACAAAACACCAAAAAGTCATCCATGAAGACTTCCATCGTCTTCTCGATCATATCATGAAAAATAGCCATCATGCACCTTTGAAAGGTTCCTGGTGCATTGCAAAGTCTGAATGACATTCTACGATAGGCAAACGTTCCATATGGACACGTAAACGTAGTTTTTTCTTGATCACGAGGATCGATGGGGATTTTAAAGTAACCGGAAAAACCATCTAAAAAGCAACAAAAATCGTTTCCCGTAAGTCGCTCCAACATTTGATCCATGAAGGGCAAGGGAAAATGGTCTTTTCGAGTGGCATCGTTAAGTTTACGATAATCGATGAACACTCTCCAACCGGTCAAAACACGAGTGGAAATTAACTCGTTGTTTTCATTGGGAATAAGGGTCATTCCTCCCTTCTTAGGGACACAATGGATTGGGCTCACCCAAGGGGTATCAGAAATAGGGTAAATCATTCCCGCGTCAAGGAGTTTTAAGACTTCCTTTTTGATGACATCATGAATTTTGGGGTTTACCCTTCTTTGATGTTGAATTGCGAGCTTGTAGTCCTCCTCCATTAAAATTTTGTGTGTACAAAATTTTGGGTCGATACCCTTAATGTCAGAGAGTTTCCACGCAATTGCCCTTTTGTGAGCATTCAAGACTTTCAAAAATGCGTTTTTTCATCATTAGCAAGATCTTTTGCAATAATAACCGACAATTTTTCAACAACTTCCAAGAATGCGTATTCGAGGTGAGGTGGAAGATCTTTCAATTCAAGGATTAGTGGATCCTCGATTGAAGATTTAGGTTCAACATTCATAATTTCCATCGGCGGAAAATATGGTGGAATGAGAGTATCCTCACTAATCGTTACCTCATCTTAATTGTCGATTTCATTAAAAATAAAATCGCCTCCTTGGAATGGAGTGAGATTTGGTGTAGAAATATCAAGAATTGGATCCATAATAGTGGGATTGCCACTAGTGGAACTATCGGAAAAACCTAACACTTCTTGTGTAAACTCATCGCAAACTACGTCAACTAAGTCTACGTGATTGATGGTAGCGATTGCATAAACATGAGAAGGTTTAGAGCTTTGAGTAGCGTTTATAACAATTTCCTCCTCATTGAATCGCAAAGTGATTGTCCTAGCATGCACATCAATAATCGATCTCAAGGTATCTAAAAATGGTTGCCCTAAAATTAGAGGAACTTGAGGATCCATGGGAATGTCTACAACGATAAAGTCCACCGGATAGTAGAACTTCCCAACTTTCACAAAAACATCTTCGGCCATACCACATGCAAGGATTGTAGAATGATCGGCCATTTCGTTAGACATTTTCGAAGGAATAAGATTTGGAAGCGATAGCGATTTCCACATGGAATAAGGCATCAAATTAATTCTCGCGCCAAGATCGGCCAAGGCGAGGCATCCTTCCATCTCTTGGATGTCACATGGAATAAGAAATTTCCCGGGGTCTCCCACTTTTTCTGGTATTCGGTAAAGAAAAACCGAAGAGCATATTGAGAGATTTAAAAGCTTCTCGTTATCGTTCATCATACTTTTAAAAGTGGAGGTGAAACGAGGCATATACAACAACGCGTCGGCTAAACTTATGTCAAAATAGACCTTACTAAACATTTTCATAAAAAGCTTGATTTGTTGATTGTTACGATCATGCAATTTTTCCTTGTTTCATCTCGAGGGGTAGGGTAAAGGTGGTGTGGGTTGAGGCATAGGCAACGGCCTTGGAATCTCAGGTTCCATGATTGGTATAGGTTCAACCATAGGTGTGGTTTGAGCGGTACTTCGTGGGCTTGTAATATGCTCCTCTTCTACCATCACCTCGGGCTCTTTCTCTATTTCCTTCTCCTTAGAAGTACTTGGACGAGTAATGGGTTCTTTGAAAGTTTTACCACTTCGTGTAGTAATAACTACTAAGTGTGAAAACACTTATACTTTTACCACTTATTTCTAATAATAACAAGACCAAAACGTGTATTTAATGTCGTAAAAGGCGAAATTATGCTTGGTTTGTGTTTTTATTGTGTTTTAGGACAATAATATGAAAAAGGAAGAAAACACGGGCTTTCACGGGTTTTTATCAAAGAAAAAGACAAAAGACGAAGTCAAAAGATCAAAAGTGCAAGAAGAACGGAAGTCAAAGGCCTATTCTGAAGATTTATCGAAGAAAAAAGTCTAAAGACGGAAGTTTAACGAAGTCGTAGAACCAAGTCTACTAAAAGAAGAAAATTAGAAGACGAGTTCATTTTATCATTCGACTAATCCCGAGACAAATTCGAGAAAGACGAGTTATTTAAAAGACGAGAAGAGAAGAAGAAAGAGAGAAGCAACAATACCTTCCCCTTCCCCTATATACAGTTTCCTAATCTTCATTAGGAAGAGTTAGTTTTTTTATTTTTAGTTTTTAGAGGTAATTAGGAGTATGTGTTTTACTTTCTCTCTCTATCTTTTCTTGCAAGTTTATTAATCTTTCATCTTAATCTTGTAATTTTGAATCTTAATCTTCAATTAAATCAAACTTTTTAGTTAATTCTCATTCTACCTTTCTTAACCATAATCTATTGTTTTGTCTCTTTAATCATGTAGTTGGTTTAATCTTGTTGATTATGTGATTGATTTTCTTATTAGATTGTGCTTATTGATTTGGTGTGTTTGAGGTTTTTAGATTATTGTGCTTATTCCCTATTTTTTATGCTTTTCCAGTTTTTAAATAAGTTGATTTTGGTAGATTAATATTTTTATAAAAAGTTGATTTTAAATATTTTGATTATTTAGTGTTTTCTTAGTTCTCAAATTGTGGCTTATTTACTTTTTCTAAAAATTAGATTGGTTTAAGTTTTGGTAAAGTGCTTATTTGAGTTTTTATTATTTGCTTAAATTCGTTTTTATCCGGGTTTTCAAAACCCTTTTATTCCGAACAATATCAATTTCTAACATTCCGAATAGTGGAAATAAGTAAGATTTCGGATAAGGTAAGTAATACCTTATCCCGGATTGTGAGTAGATATTGTATTCCGGATAAGTACCAGTAGGATTCCGGATTGTATCCAGAATATATATTCCGGATAGGCTTAAGTTTCATTTATATTCCGAATAGCACAAGTTTCATTATTCTGGATTATCGTTTTAACCATATTCCGGATAAGGTAAGAAATACCTTATTCCAGATTGCATCCATTTTACACATTCCGGATAGTGTGTTTAACACACATTCCGGATAAGCAAATTTCTCACATTCCAGATTGGGTAGGAATCTTAGATTCCGGATAAGAAGAAAATCAAGTATTCCGAATTGCAAGAATTTCTACATTCCGGATAGTTTTTCATCACACATTCCAGATAAGTTCCAGTAAACAACTTTCCGGATTGTAAGAAAGTTTTCAAGGATTCCGAACAAGGGTATTTACAATACTCTGGATTAGAGTTTGAAATATGATTCTGGATTAACTATTGAACTCATATTCCGGATATGACTACAAATTTGGATTCCGAATAGTGTCTTGAAACTGTATTCCGGATTGCAACAACTATCTTGGATTCCGACTTAGGTTATTTTATGTTTTCCCGACTTGTTTTATTTTCAAAATTCTATTTTTCCCGCCATTTTCTTAAGTCTTATTTTTAATTATCTTGTCTTAGATTTATTTTAAAGTTTACATTTTTATAAAGTTTTAAGTTTTTCAAATTTACATTTTATCAAGTTTAAACCTTTTGTCATTTATTTTTAAAGTCTTAAATTTTTAGAGTTTTCAACTTTATATAAATATAGATAATCACCCTTTCTTTATTTTTACCAAGAACTACTATGCAGCGTTCATTCGGGATAAGCAATCAAGGTTAGATATCTTATTTTCACTTTTATGTTTAATAGCTTTAATGTTTATGTTATTAGTAGACACAGATAATCAAAAGCTCCCCCTTTTAGTGACCAAAAACAATAAATCCACCCTAAACCGTGATTAATTCGATTAGACACTGAGAACGAACGAGTAAACATATGCAAAAGTTGTCATATTAAAATGGCGCCGCTGCCGGCTCTATTCGTAAAGATTAACGGTTTTTTGTGAGAAAAATTGGATTTTTGGATCCGTTCTATTGGGAACGTTATTTTCATTGCATAAAAATTTCAAAAAAATTCTTAATAATATAAAATTTTCAAACCAAACAAAAAAAGTAATAAAAAAATAATAAAATAGATAAAAAATCAAAAATATTGTATTGCATTTTTAGTGTATGCGTACTCGATCTTCGTCTTATCTTGAGCCCGAGACTCGTAGAGACCTAGATATTGCCGGTGTGCATAATAATAATCCACCTCACCCCGTTGTGAATAATAACAGCCACGACCCTCAACCCAACCTTCGTACGATGGAGGAGCTATGCCAACCGACTATGAATGGACGTGGAGGACCGATTGCGCCGATGCAAATCACGGCTCGCGAATATTCGTTGAAGCATCACATAATCCAACAAGTTCAAAATGCTTGTCCATTTCGCGGATTACCGGATGATGATGCCAACAACCACCTCGATAAATTCATTACCGTCACTCAAAGCATGAAATTACCCGGTGTTTCCATGGATTTTCTCCGCCTTCATCTTTTTCCACACACATTCCCACCATGCCGAAAAATGGTTTGATCGTCTTTCTAAAACCTCAATTAATACATGGGACGAGATGACTCAAATTTTTTTGTCAAGATATTTTCCACCATCCATGGTCACTAGTCTTCGGAATCAAATCAGTGGTTTCACTCAAGAACCCGATGAGTCTCTTTTCGATGCTTGGGAATAATGTCTTGATCGATCGTTGTCCTAACCATACTATGATCCCCGTCACTCTAATTGATACACTCTACAATGGTTTAACCTTTCGTGATCGTGATACGATTAATGTTGCCGCCGGTGGTACGTTTATGAAAAGAAGACCCGAGGAGTGTAGAGAGCTAATCGAGAACATGACCACTCATCACAAAAATTACGATTCATCCGCATCCTCAAGAAATAACCCGAGGGCTAATGTTTCTTCTACTTCATCAAACCCCTAGATAGCCGAACTCACCCAACTCACCCGCCAACTAGCCGAGATGAACAAAATTTTCTTAACCATGGCTACGAACCAATTTCAACAAGTTAAAGCTGTAGCACTTTCTTGTTAGAATTGCGGCGGTCCTCATTCATACACGGATTGTCCTTCTACTCATGACAATCCGGAAAACGTGTATGCGGCTAACAGTAATTTTTCCACGAGAGGCTATCAAGCACGTTGAAAAAGAGATTTTGTTTACCCTTTTTATTTTCTATTATCGTTCCTCGACTCACTCGAATTGATTACCGTTTAATCGTAAAAATTAATTTGTTCTTGGTAAACGTAAAAATTTTGAAAGTTTTAAACTAACTTAAATCTAATTAATTAAAAGGAAACTATTTTAATTAAAACTATTTTAAACTAATTTAAAATAAAATCTATTTTAAACTTTAAACAAACCTAGATTGAAAACTTAATTAAATTTAAACTAAATACTTTTTTTTTTAAAACTAGAAAAGAAATCTATTTCAAAAATAAAACTTAATTAATTGAAATAAACTAAATTAAAAATCTATTTTAAAAATAAAACTATTTAATAAAAACTTTTTATATCTAAAATCTATTTTAAAGAAAGCTATTTTAAAAAAAACTAATAAAATGAAAACTAATGTAAATCTAATTGCAAAAGTATTTTAAATAAAAGAAATATTTTTATCTTTTTATTTTTAAAATTGAATTAAAGAAATTAATTAAGTAAAACTTCTAATTAAAATTTATAAAACTAAAAACACTGCTTTAAAATAAAAACTGTCAGGAATTAAATACCTATATTAATAGGATAAAAGGAAATCGAACACAAAAGTAAGCCTAGAGCAAGTGGTTGAAGCGTTCGTTAGAGATGCGAGAGGTCTGGGGTTCGAGTCCAACCCCAGACGAAATTTATGTTATTAGTTTTTTTTTTTTTTTAATATCAGCAGATGCTACAAAACCAAACAGTTACTAATCAAACAGCAGACCAGTAAACTTAATCAGCTAATAGGGTGAATCACATAAGCTATAAATCTAAATCAGTACTTTAAAATAAGTGAACTAGTAAAAAGCAAATAAGCAATATCAACATAACCATATAACAGCTTAAATCAAAGTAAAAAAATAACCCTAAACAGCAGATCTACAAAGTTAAGCTAACCAACATAAGCTACAAAAGCAAAATAAGCAAACATTAAAAGCTAAATAAAACCATACATCCTAAACAAATAAGCTAACACATCTAATCAATAAGCGAAACTGAATAAAAATAAGTTGAACAAGCATATATAGACTGAATCAAAATAACGATAAGCAAACATAGCAGACTTTAAACGAATCAGATCCTATCAAATAGAGAAATAAGCATATCCTAACCAATGAAAACTTAATCAAAACAAACATAGCAGAATTTAAACAAGCTTTAAAAATCTAAATAAACAAACATGGAAATAAATAAATAAGATTAAACTGATAAAAATAAAATGGAGATAAACCTTGAGTCGAATTCCGTTGGGTCGAAGTGTCGCGCTGAGCGAACTTGTGAACCGAAGCAACACCAAACACCACCTCAAATAATCACCCGAACCGGCGCTCGAACCAATGATCATCAACGAATAGTATCTTCTAATCCAAACGAACAGAAACTAAAGAGCAGTAACCTTGATATTTTCCCAGTGGGGGAAAATATTTAATTCACTTTCCTTTATTTATTTATTTATTTTTTTTTTGTTATTTTTTTATATTTTTTTTTCTTTAAACCGAATAACAATAAACATAAACAGTAACAAATCAGAAATAAATCTTGCAAGAAATTTAAATGAGACTGAATTTAATTAAAAGAAACTTTTCATTAATATAAAAAATCCAAATTACAATCGACTGAAAAAAAATTAAAAATACAGGATTAAAACTAATCTAATTTTACTGAAAAATTAAATCTAATTAAACCTACTCCTAAATTTAATTAAAAAAACTGAAAATAATAAAGAAAAGCTTAGATCCAAATTACACAAGTGAAAGGGTTTTTATAGGCAAACCCTGGAAACCTTCTTCGTACTCCTTGGTGGCCAAGGCTTGTGATCATAGCCGTCGATTTCTTCATTCATCCTTCTCTCTTCATCAAACGGCTGGAATTAAACATGAGCACACGGATTGCCATGTTGTTTTATTGTGATTGGATGATTTGGGGAGTGATGTGCTCCATCCAATCACAATAGGCCACGTCAGAGAGATATGAGGACCACAATAGTGCTATACCCCGATTTTTCTGGGGATTTAATTCCCATTTGTATGAATTATACATTAAGGGTAAAACCCCCAATATTTTGTGGGTAATTTTTGATTAAGGTAAAAAATTAGGGTTTGAGATTGGGGTGGATGTCTGTGTTTCGTGTTTGTGGGGAGAGAAAAGGGAAGGGTTTATTTTCTTGATTGTATCGTAAGGATAAGGGGATGGGTAATTGGGAAGTAAATAAAAAATGTTTTATTTATTTAGGGTGTGGGATAGGGTGTACGTGTGAATGGGAAGAATAAAAGTTGGGAAAAACTTTTAATAAACAAACGTATTAATTGTGAAGGGTAAAGAGTTAAATGAAATGTGTGAATGAATTGTTTTAAACAATTGCGTGTGATGTGGGGCAAAATAGTTGACCGGTTGTTATTCATTGTGTGGGAATTTGACCAATTTTGCAAAGTGAGCGTCCAATATCATCATTCTTTAAATGGGCTTTGGCCCAATATCACATTCTAATTCAATTTTCCAAATGGGCTTGTGGGCCCAATAAGCAATGTGGGACCCACAAGGCCCATTAAACTCAAATGATATTAAATCCATTAAGAACGAGCTCGGTTTTGGCTTTGTCGATCATTTCTTCAATTCCATGTCGGTTTAGCCGGTTTTCGTGATCTTGGCACACTTTTGGTCTTTTGACTTTGTCTTTGTCTCTTTTTGGACTTTTCTTCAACATTTGACCGTGAAATCCCGTGTTTTCTCTTCTTTTGATCATTTGTACCTATTTAAACACAAGAACACAAAACCACGCGTAATTCCGATATTTACGATATAAAACACATGATTGGTTTTGTTTTTACATGATTTTAGTGGCAAAAGGATAAGTGTTTACACACTTATTAAATCCCCTACACTTGACCATTGCAATGACCCTGTGCAATGTATAATTTTAAGGCATAAACTTACATTTTTCTCATAATTAATCCGTCTCGGCCTTTATTATTATTACTACTACTAATAAGATAAAAAGTTAAAAGGAAACAAAAGTTATAACGATTTATTAACTTGGAAATTATTTGATGGAAAAACTCGTAAAGAAATCTAAGACTTAGATTAGGGCTTTGGTGTCATGAATATAAATCACCCTCAAGTTTCACGTTACCCATACCAAGCTTAAAAACGAGATCATTGTTTACCATAAGTTAGCACAACTAACACTTACTCATGTGGTTTAATTAATAACTTAGACTCCCTTATTCCTACAGTGTATCTCTTGTATTTTATTTTTGTCTTGAATGATCACGAGGATGCATTTTTGACTTATTTCGATAATTTATTAAGGCCGAAAATAAAGTGGGACGATTTAATCGATAGTTAGCTAAAGGACAAAATCTTTTAAAACGGCTTCTCGAAACCTCATAAAGTTCATATCGTGGCATAACTCATTTCACGATTTGAGACCTTTCTCGGACCGATATTTGGCTTGTACTTCAAACTTCAAATCTTGAGAGACGATCTTGAAATTATGGTCTTCTCTTCATTTTGGTATACATCTTCATAAGGAGTGAAAGATGCTTCAAACGTTGACCACGACTTCTTCATTTATCCTCTTCTTTATTTAGGATTTTGATATACAACGATCCGCCTCCTTTTCGGACTTGGATCTATTTATCCTCATACCTTGTTAGGGTCTTTTTGGATAGACTTCTCCATGATCTTTAGGGGAGTAATTGCTTCTCGTCGTGTGTCTTGATCCTTCATATTGATTTGGATTAATGATCTTCACATCATCTTAGGATCTTTAGCAAAAAGTGAATCCTCATGCCTTGTGAGGGCCTTTTTGGACTCGGGTATCCTCATGCCTTGTTAGGGCCTTTTTGGATAAGCCAATCTTCGCGTCCCGTTTCAATAAGTTATGCCTTGGCTATGAACTCTAATTAATACCGAGCAACTTTTAAACGATCTTGTGCTAGAAGCTAAGTAACCTTTTAAATCGTACAACCTTATTTATTGCAAATATATTTATTAACAAGTGATGAGAGAAAAACCTCATAACTAACTCACATAAGTTAATGAAAGAATACCGAACTTATAATTAACTCTATCATTTCTCGTTCTCCACAATTTAAAATCTCAAGGAATGAGACTCGTGGATTCTTAGCCTAATAAACCAATTAAGGTCCATATGGTTAAGGATACTAGCTAGAGTAAACATGGATAAGTAAACTCGGTTTGAGTCAAAATATTCACGACGGGCCTAATATATCAAAGATATCTAAACTTACTAAAACCATTTTATTTATTTATTTATTGAATTTTTTTTTTTACTTTATTCTTGAAATGGAAATATAAATACGATGCGAAGAAAAAAGAAAGAAAATAAAAATACTACTAGGCCAAAATAGATCAAAAATTTGAAAAACGTTGAAATTTTTTTTTAAAAATTTTCCGGTTAAAATGTGGTCAAATTTATGGAAAAGCCCACTAAAATTCGATAGAAGGCCCCCCTACACTTAACATAAACATTGTCCTCAATGTTTAAGCATGTGGGCGAATAAACTCCCCTACACTTAGGACATTGAGTACATTGTTTAAAATCGAGCTAAGGAAGGGACAACTAAAGTGATTACATTTATTCGTTTTATTTATATACAAGATAGAATCACAATAGCAAAAACTTATCGAAGGAACCGGGTACACGGGTAACACGGGAACACGGGTCTCGTCAAAAGTACCAAAAGTGGATCATTTAAGCACATGTCCCTGCACAAACACAACACACAAAACAAACAACCTACACGGCTCCCCCTACACTTATTGTAGAAAATAGATAGAAAAATAGATAATAGATAGATCATCGGGTTGCCTCCCGAGAAGCGCTTGTTTTTGTTAACCGAGTCACGAGCCTGACTCGACCCCGAATTAAATGGTCCATGGGGAAGCCTGGAATGATATAACGGGATCAAAGATCTTGTCCTCGGTCCCGGATGAACATAATAAATGAGAGGCAGGAGGATAAGTCATAAATGGTAAAAAAATCTTCTCAACATACGAAAAGTATGTGAGGTCGTGATCCACGGGTGGTGGGATGGGTAAAGGAGACAAATTATCATCCCCCAAAGACAATGGATGGTCACTATTCGGCAAAGCCGTAAACGTATCAATCAAAGAATGGTCAATGTCACCTCCCGGGTCAAAGTAATCATCCTCATGAACGTGAATCTCTTCGATTTCTTCATCATAGATAGGCTCGTCAAACAAAGGTTTGTCGTTCCCCTCATCTAGGATTTTAGAAATTCTCTCGAAGATATAACGATCAAGTACGAAACCATCATTCATTTGTGGGATTTGTTGATAAGTTAAATCCTCACGAATGTGGTAAACGTAATTCTCATTAGAGGAGTATTTATTAGGTAACTCCTCGAGAATTGGATGCGTGGTCATGTGAGTTGGTTCGTCATTATTAAAAATAAGACGTTCCAACTCATCAAGTTCGGCCTCGATATTGGAAAAATCGACCTCACTTGTAGGTGGAAGTGGAGGGAAAAGAGCTAGCTCTCGGTCGATAATTTCCTTAATCTCGGGCTCGAAGATGAAATCATCATACTCACCACATATAGAACTCTTATTGGAAGAATCAATTATCGCATTTGGATTTGTGAGTATGTGATCATGGACTAGCGGAACGACCGTGTCCGTAAGCTCAGCAAAAATCGGTGCATCACAAACTTCATCAAAGAATTTGTCGAGCCCAAAATCGCTAATCTCACTCGATGTATCAAGATCCTTAGATGCATTTGGGATATTGAGAGAAGGGATTACAATTGCACTAGGACATTGAGCACAAAGATCACTCCAAGAAATAGTAGTCTCATCGTCATCATCATAATAGTAAGAACGCACAAGAGGAGGAGTAGAAACACTAAGAGTAGATACTTTCTCTTGTTGTCTTTCGTCATGCAAGCTAATTTCGAGTTGTTTTAAGCGTTCTAAAATTTCATCCAAACTAGTGCTTTGCTCCTTAAAAGAAGGTTGATGAACGACGGAGTTTTGTGGGGGTTCAAAATTTTGAAAACCGGAGTTATAGCACGGATGTGGCTCATAATTCATCGGTTGACAATAAGAAGTATCGTGAGGGCCCCCACAATGATTGCAACACGGGTATTGAGAAAAACCCGGTGCATGTTGAGGATAGAGATTGTCATAAACGGGAGGAGGGAAGAAATTTGTGTAAGAGGAGAAGTACGAATTTCTAGAATTGCACAATGGACAAAATCCAAATTGTGTATTGTCGATATCGGAACCACACTTCGCACAAATACACCATGGACAAATTGGAAAACCAAGCCATGGTCTCCCACACCGAACGCAAGACAAATCCATGAAGAATTATAAATAAGAGGGGTTGAGAAAAAGAATTAAACACAATAGAGGATAAAGAAGAATATTTTTGTATTTTTTAGAAAAATATAGACACAAGAAAAAGCGAAAGAAATCGAACGAAAAATTAACACTAATACGTAATATTTTTGGTGTAATACTTTTAGGAAAAAGTATTACTTTTGATTTTTTTTTTATTTTTTTGTGCAATTCTTAGGAAAGAAATTGCTTTTGTGATTTTTTAATTTTTTTTTGTAATTTTATGTTGTTGATTTTTTTGTATTTTTGATTTTTGTTGCAAGAAACGTAACGTTCAAAAAGAACGGATCCCAAAATCCAAACGTCTTCACGAAAAATCGTCAATCGTACGAGCGAAGCGGCAGCGGCGCCATTTTGAAAAAGAGATTTTGTTTACCCTTTTTATTTTCTATTATCGTTCCTCGACTCACTCGAATTGATTACCGTTTAATCGTAAAAATTAATTTGTTCTTAGTAAACGTAAAAATTTTGAAATTTTTAAACTAACTTAAATCTAATTAATTAAAAGGAAACTATTTTAATTAAAACTATTTTAAACTAATTTAAAATAAAATCTATTTTAAACTTTAAACAAACCTAGATTGAAAACTTAATTAAATTTAAACTAAATACTTTTTTTTTAAAACTAGAAAAGAAATCTATTTCAAAAATAAAACTTAATTAATTGAATAAACTAAATTAAAAATCTATTTTAAAAATAAAACTATTTAATAAAAACTTTTTATATCTAAAATCTATTTTAAAGAAAGCTATTTTAAAAAAAACTAATAAAATGAAAACTAATGTAAATCTAATTGCAAAAGTAATTTAAATAAAAGAAATATTTTTATCTTTTTATTTTTAAAACTGAATTAAAGAAATTAATTAAGTAAAACTTCTAATTAAATTTTATAAAACTAAAAACATTGCTTTAAAATAAAAACTGTCAGGAATTAAATACCTATATTAATAGGATAAAAGGAAATCGAACACAAAAGTAAGCCTAGAGCAAGTGGCTGAAGCGTTCGTTAGAGATGCGAGAGGTCTGGGGTTCGAGTCCAACCCCAGACAAAATTTATGTTATTAGTTTTTTTTTTTTTTTTTTTAATATCAGCAGATGCTACAAAACCAAACAGTTACTAATCAAACAGCAGAACCAGTAAACTTAATCAGCTAATAGGGTGAATCACATAAGCTATAAATCTAAATCAGTACTTTAAAATAAGTGAACTAGTAAAAAGCAAATAAGCAATATCAACATAACCATATAACAGCTTAAATCAAAGTAAAAAAATAACCCTAAACAGCAGATCTACAAAGTTAAGCTAACCAAGATAAGCTACAAAAGCAAAATAAGCAAACATTAAAAGCTAAATAAAACCATACAACCTAAACAAATAAGCTAACGCATCTAATCAATAAGCGAAACTGAATAAAAATAAGTTGAACAACCATATATAGACTGAATCAAAATAACGATAAGCAAACATAGCAGACTTTAAACGAATCAGATCCTAACAAATAGAGAAATAAGCATATCCTAACCAATGAAAACTTAATCAAAACAAACATAGCAGAATTTAAACAAGCTTTAAAAATCTAAATAAACAAACATGGAAATAACTAAATAAGATTAAACTGATAAAAATAAAATGGAGATAAACCTTGAGTCGAATTCCGTTGGGTCGAAGTGTCGCGCTGAGCGAACTTGTGAACCGAAGCAACACCAAACACCACCTCAAATAATCACCCGAACCAGCGCTCGAACCAATGATCATCAACGAATAGTATCTTCTAATCCAAACGAACAGAAACTAAAGAGCAGTAACCTTGATATTTTCCCAGTGGGGGAAAATATTTAATTCACTTTCCTTTATTTATTTATTTTTTTTATTTTTTTTTTGTTATTTTTTTTATATTTTTTTTTTCTTTAAACCGAATAACAATAAACATAAACAGTAACAAATCAGAAATAAATCTTGCAAGAAATTTAAATGAGACTGAATTTAATTAAAAGAAACTTTTCATTAATATAAAAAATCCAAATTACAATCGACTGAAAAAAAATTAAAAATACAGGATTAAAACTAATCTAATTTTACTGAAAATTAAATCTAATTAAACCTACTCCTAAATTTGATTAAAAAAACTGAAAATAATAAAGAAAAGCTTAGATCCAAATTACACAAGTGAAAGGGTTTTTATAGGCAAACCCTGGAAACCTTCTTCGTACTCCTTGGTGGCCAAGGCTTGTGATCATAGCCGTCGATTTCTTCATTCATCCTTCTCTCTACATCAAACGGCTGGAATTAAACATGAGCACACGGATTGCCATGTTGTTTTATTGTGATTGGATGATTTGGGGAGTGATGTGCTCCATCTAATCACAATAGGCCACGTCAGAGAGATATGAGGACCACAATAGTGCTATACCCTGATTTTTCTGGGGATTTAATTCCCATTTGTATGAATTATACATTAAGGGTAAAACTCCCAATATTTGGTGGGTAATTTTTGATTAAGGTAAAAAATTAGGGTTTGAGATTGGGGTGGATGTCTGTGTTTCGTGTTTGTGGGTGGAGAAAAGGGAAGGTTTTATTTTCTTGATTGTATCGTAAGGATAAGGGGATGGGTAATTGGGAAGTAAATAAAAAATGTTTTATTTATTTAGGGTGTGGGATAGGGTGTACGTGTGAATGGGAAGAATAAAAGTTGGGAAAAACTTTTAATAAACAAACGTATTAATTGTGAAGGGTAAAGAGTTAAATGAAATGTGTGAATGAATTGTTTTAAACAATTGCGTGTGATGTGGGGCAAAATAGTTGACCGGTTGTTATTCATTGTGTGGGAATTTGACCAATTTTTCAAAGTGAGCGTCCAATATCATCATTCTTTAAATGGGCTTTGGCCCAATATCACATTCTAATTCAATTTTCCAAATGGGCTTGTGGGCCCAATAAGCAATGTGGGACCCACAAGGCCCATTAAACTCAAATGATATTAAATCCATTAAGAACGAGCTCGGTTTTGGCTTTGTCGATCATTTCTTCAATTCCATGTCGATTTAGCCGGTTTTCGTGATCTTGGCACACTTTTGGTCTTTTGACTTTGTCTTTGTCTCTTTTTGGACTTTTCTTCAACATTTGACCGTGAAATCCCGTGTTTTCTCTTCTTTTGATCATTTGTACCTATTTAAACACAAGAACACAAAACCACGCGTAATTCCGATATTTACGATATAAAACACATGATTGGTTTTGTTTTTACTTGATTTTAGTGGCAAAAGGATAAGTGTTTATACACTTATTACACGTCCTCAAGGTGACCGTAATTTACTAAGTTATCGTTCAAAGAACTTTCTTTCACCTCCCGGTTTTCCTCCTCAAAACCAAAACAACCTCAATCGTAACAGTCAAAACCAACCTCGAGCTCCTAATCAATATCAAACCTAAAGAAACCCATATCCATCTCAAGGAAATAATAAAGTTTACCAGCCACCCACCTATCAACTACCCGCTTACCAAGCTCCCCCTCCCAACCAACCCACGACATTTAATCATGAGGTCGAAACTTACATGAGGACTAATGACGCGCTGGTGAAGAATCTTCAGAGCCAAATTATTAACTTGAAAGGTGACATCACTAAACAAGGGAATGATCTTCGAGCCGAGCTTAGGAATGACCTGTGAAACTCTTTAAGAAATCAAACGAATGACTTAAGGGATATGATGGCTAGTTTCTTCCAAGTAATCAAACCTCTGCTTCGGGTTCTCTTCCGAGTAACACCATTGCTAATCCAAGAGTGGAGATGAAAGCAATCACCACCCGAAGAGGAAAAGGTTATAAGGAACCCGAGATTTCTAAACCTACTCTAGTGATTGTGACAAAGGATAACGAGCAACCTTCACCAATTCCTCCACCTTCTACTTCTACCCCTCCTCCACCCAAGGATGTGAGTGAGAATTCCATTCCAAAGCCTTCCTCTCAACCCGATATACCTCATCCTTCAAGGTTGAGGAAAGAGAAGTTGAAGAACAGGGATGATATTCAAGTTTCAAACTTTCTTAAAATGTTTAATTGAATTTCAACATCTCCTTTGCTGAGGCACTTGCTCACATGCCTAAATATGCTAATAAGTTCAAAGATCTTCTACGTGAAAAAGAAAAACTTCTTGATATTGCTCAAACCCGACTTAATGAGAATTTCTCCGCGGTTCTCTTTAGGAAATTACCAACCAAACTTGGTGATCCGGGTCACTTTCGCATTCCTTTCAACTTTCCCGGGGTAGAGAATTGTATGGCCTTAGCCGATCTAGGTGCTAGTATCAACTTAATGCCATTAAGCGTTTAGAAACAATTATCTCTACCGAGCTAGTCCCCACACGAATGACATTGGAGTTAGCTAACCGTACGGTTGCTTATCCAGTGGGGATAGCCGAAGATGTCTTCGTCGGTGTCGATAAATTCACCTTTTCGGCGGATTTTCTTGTCGTTGACTACGAGATGGATTCCCGTGTTCCATTAATCGTTGGACGTCCATTCTCGAGGACCGAACGCACTCTTATTGATGTAGCCGCGGGCGAATTAATCATGAGAGTTGGTGACGACAAAATCGTCTTTAACATGGGTAAACTTTCAAACAAACCTTATGAACACGAGAGCGTTAATTTCATTGACGTACTTGATGAGGCTTGTGAAGAACATTTCAAAGACGCTTGTAAAAGTGATTTTTCTTCTCTACCCATTGTTGAGACTGTTGCCTCTATTGCTCCATCATTGACTCTATTTGGAGAAAGTGGCTTTCTTTTGAAAGAATTTGAAGCAACTTTAGGGGATGTGGACTTAAAATATGACGATTCTCCCTCCGATTGGGATGAAGACATTCGTACCATTGAGAAACTTCTCAATGAGGACCATATTTCTCCACCTTCTCCTAAGGAAGTTACAAACGATGATCCGAATTTTACTAAGCCTTCCATCGACAATCCTCCGAATTTAGAGCTTAAGGATTTACCGTCTCATCTTGAATACGTTTTCCTAGAAGATAATAACAAGTTACCCGTCATCATTGCAAAGGACTTAAAAGAGGATGAAAAATCTTGACATATCGATGTGCTCAAAAATCATAAGAAAGCAATTGCTTGGAAAATTTCCGACATCTGCGGAATTGATCCTAAATTTTGCACTCATAAAATTATCATGGAAGATGACATTAAACCCGCAATCCAAAGCCAAAGAAGGGTAAATCCAAAAATTCATGACGTCATGAAGAAAGAAGTTATCAAACTTTTAGATGCCAGAATGATTTACCCTGTTTCGGATTCGCCATGGGTTAGTCCCGTCCATTGTGTGCCTAAAAAAGGCGGAATAACCGTTGTTCCCAATGAAAACAACGAGTTGATTCCTACTCGACTTGTTACGGGTTGGCGAGTTTGCATAGACTATCGCAAGCTCAATGATGCCACTCGTAAGGATCATTTTCCTCTTCCTTTCATGGATCAAATGCTCGAGCGTTTAGCGGGTAATGACTACTATTGCTTCTTAGATGGTTTCTCCGGGTATTTTCAAATTCCTATCGATCCAAAAGACCAAGAGAAAACCACATTAACTTGTCCTTGTGGAACATTTGCTTACAAAAGAATGCCTTTCGGCTTATGCAATGCTCCTGGGACTTTCCAAAGGTGTATGATGGCTATATTCCATGACATGGTTAAAGAAATTATGGAAGTCTTTATGGACGATTTCTCAGTCTATGGTTATTCTTTCTCTTCTTGCCTTGCCAATTTAGAACGTATGTTTAAACGGTGTGAAGACACTCGTCTCGTTCTTAATTGGGAAAAATGCCATTTCATGGTAAAAGAAGGTATTGTTCTAGGTCACAAAATTTCCAAAGCCGGTATCGAAGTCGACCGTGCTAAAGTTGACGTCATTTCTAAGTTTCCTCCACCTACCACTGTCAAAGGAGTTAGAAGTTTTTTAGGTCATGCGGGATTTTCTCGTCGTTTCATCCAAGATTTCTCTAAGATAGCTCGACCAATGACTCACCTCTTAGAAAAGGATGATCCTTTCATATTTTCTCAAGAATGTCTCGATTTTTTCGAACTTCTTAAAGGTAAATTAACCAAGGCACCGGTCTTAGTTTTTCCATATTGGGAGTTACCTTTCAAGCTCATGTGCGAAACTAGTGATTTCACGGTAGGAGCGGTTTTAGGTAAATGAGTGAACAAACACTTCCAACCAATCCATTATGCTAGCAAGACAATGATGGGGGCCCAATTGCATTATTCCACTACCGAAAAAGAGCTTTTAGATGTAGTGTATGCTTTTGAGAAATTCCGCCCCTATCTTGTGCTTTCCACTACCATCGTTTACACCGACCATTCCGCCTTGAAATACTTGTTGACCAAGCACGATGCTAAACTGAGACTCCTTCATTGGGTTTTGCTCCTACAAGAATTTAAAATTGAAATTCGTGATAAAAAGGGAGCAGAAAACCTAGCCGTGGATCATCTTAGTAGACTCGAGGATCCTTATCAAGGGGAATTTCCATAGCAAGAGATTAATGAATCTTTTCCCCTTGAGGCCTTAATGTCTATTAACTCCAATCTTGACGATAACCCATGGTTTACGGACATTGCAAACTATTTAGCGGGTGGTGTTCTTATGGAAGGGTTAACGTCCCAACAAAAGAAAAAATTCTTTAAGGATATTAAACACTATTATTGGGACGACCCTTACCTTTTCAAGCAATTTGCGGATCTTGTCATTCTTCGATGTGTTTATGGGCCAACAACTTTATTAATCCTTGAAGCTTGCCATAAAAGACCCACCGGTGGTCACTTTGGTCCTAACTATACCGCGAAGAAAGTTTTTGACTCTGGATTTTATTGGCCCACCATTTATCATGACGCTCATGAAATGGTTAAGCATTGTGATGCTTGCCAAAGACAAGGCAAGATCACACATAAAGATGAGATGCCTCAAAATTTCATCCAAGAATGTGAAATCTTTGACGTATGGGGCATCGACTTTATGGGGCCATTTCCATCATCTAAAGGGAACAAGTACATCCTCGTAGCCATTGACTATGTATCCAAATGGACTGAATCAAAGGTTTTACCTACTAACGATGCGAGGGTGGTTGTGAACTTTCTGAAACAATTATTTGCTCGATTCGATGTTCCTCGTGCTATCATTAGTGATCGCGGTACTCATTTTTGCAATGATCAATTTGCACGAGTCATGGCTAAGTATGGTGTCAATCACCGTCTTTCCACCGCGTATCATCCACAAACTAATGATCAAGCCGAGATCTCTAACCGTGGACTTAAGCGAATCTTAGAGCGTACTATGGGAGAGCATCGTCCCTCATGGGCTGATAAGTTAGATGATGCTTTGTGGGCTTTCCGTACCGCATATAAGACACCTATTGGTTTCACTCCATACCGTCTTGTGTACGGAAAGGCATGCCACCTCCTCATTAAGTTGGAGCATATGGCTTATTGGGCCTTGAAATGGGCTAATTTTGATATCAACAAAGCCGGTGATCTTAGGAAAATCCAACTCAATGAACTTAATGAACTTAGGAATGAGGCTTATGAGAATTCATTGATCTACAAGGAGAAAACCAAGCTCATTCATGATTCTAGGATTAAGAACCGAGAGTTTCACATAGGTGATCAAGTTTTACTCTTTAACTCTCGGTTGAAAATATTTTCGAGCAAGCTTAAATCATCACCGTTGCTAAAATCTTCCCTTATGACACCATTGAGTTATCGCAACCAAATGGGCCAAACTTTAAAGTGAATGGCCAACGTGTTAAGTTGTACTTTGGTGAGGACATCTCTCACGAGATGATTCCATCCCTCACCACGTTTCCTTTGAATTAATTCTGGGTCGAGTCAGGCTCGTGACTCGGTTAATAAAAACAAGCGCTTCTCGGGAGGCAACCAGATGATCTATCTTTTACCCATTTTCATAAGTGTACGGGGGAGCTACATAGGTGTTTGTTGTCTTGTTTCTTATGATGTGCAAGGATTAAAGCTTTCAAATAGCACTTTTGATGATATTTGACGACCCGTGATCTCGTGTACCCATCTTCCCGGTTCTATCCTAAACTTTTGTGATTCAATATTTCATATCTTATATGTTAACATTGAAGTCACTATAGTCGTCTCTTCCTTAGCAAGATTTAAAAAAAATGCACAATGCTTAAACATTGAGGGAAATGTTTATATCAAGTGTAGGGGGACTTCTATCGAAGTTAAGTGGGTTTTCCATTAATTTATCCTCATTTTAACCGGAAAATTTAATTTTTCGACATTTTTCAAAATTTTTGATCTATAATGGCCTAGTAGTATTTTGCATTTATTTTCTTTTATGTTCTTTCCTTCTGTTATCGCATCGTATGTAAATATTTCATGACAAGAATAAAGTAAAAAGAGAAAAAATAAAGGAATAAAATGGTTTTAACAAGTTTTGATGTCTTTGATATATTAGGCCCTTCATGAATTTTTTGACTTAACACGAGTTTACCTATTCGAGTTTCCTCTAGCTAGTATCCTTAACGTGTTTAAATCAAGTTTTGCTAGGCTTTTATATAGGGAACTTTAAAACGCGAAAGTCTTAACTCATATGGGTTCAAGAACAAGAACTTTTCGCCAGTTCCTATAATTGATCCTAGAAAGTCGTTTATCAAGGGAACTTTAAAATGCGAATTCTAAACTTGAAAAAGTCTAAGAAGTTGGAAGATCCTATAGATGACTTGAAAACCCAAACTTTGATTTAGTTGGCTAAGCATCCACGAGTCTCATTCCTTGAGATTTTAAATTGTGGAGAACGAGAGATGATAGAGTCAATTATAAGTTTGGAGTTCTTTCATGAGTTTATGTGAGTTAATTATGAGCTTTTTCTCCCATCGCTTGTTAATAAATATAATTGCAATAAGTAAGATTGTACGATTTGAAAAGTTACTTAGCTTATAGCACAAGATCGTTTAAAAGTTGCTCGGTATTAATTAGAGTTCATAGCCAAGACATAACTTATTGAAGCGGGATGCGAAGATTGACGAGTCCGAAAAGGCCCTAACCAGGCATGAGGGCTACATTTTGTTGCTAAAGATCCTAAGTGATGTGAAGAATCATTTATCAAAAATGAGTATGAAGGATCGAGACACACAAAGAAAAGCAAATACTCCACTAAAGATCATGGAGAAGTCTATCCGAAAAGAACCTAGCAAGGTATGAGGATAAATAGATCCAAGTCCTTAAAGGAGGCGGATCGTTGTATATCAAAATCCAAAATAAATATTGGAGAAAAATGAAGAAGTCGTGGTCCAAGTATGAAGAATCTCTCAAAAACTTCAAGTGAAGAAATTCCTATTATGAAGAGAAGACCATTATTTCAAGATCATCTCTCAAGATTCGAAGTATGAAGTCAATGCTAAATATCGGTCCGAGAAAGGTCTCAAATAGTGAAACAAGTTATGCCAAGATATGAACTTTATGAGGTTTCGAGAAGCAGTTTTAAAAGATTTTGTCCTTTAGCTAACTATTGATTAAATCGTGCTACTTTATTTTCAACCTTAATAAACTATCGAAATAAGTCAACAATGCATCCTCGTGATCATTCAAGACAACAATAAAATATAAGAGATACACCTAGGAATAAGGGAGTCTAAGCGAATAATTGAGCCACATGAGTGAGTGTTAGCTTACTAACTTATAATAACAATGATCTCATTATTAAGCTTAGTATGAGGAACGTGAAACTTGAGGGTGATAAACATTCATGACAACCAAAGCCCTAATGTAATTCTTCGATCTCTTTACTTATTCTTCTTTCAAGCATTTTGTACTTTTATATTTTCATTTAGTTTCATTATTGTCGAGTATTTTAATAAAGGCCAAGGTGGGATAATTATGATGAAAAATGTAAATCTTGCTTTGAAATTAATGTATTGCATGAGGGCATTGCAATGGTCAAGTGTAGGGGATTTAATAAGTGTGAAAACACTTATCCTTTTACCACTTATTTCTAATAATAACAAGACCAAAACGTCTATTTAATGTCGTAAAAGGCGGATTATGAGTGGTTTGTGTTTTTATTGTGTTTTAGGACAAAAATATGAAAAAGGAAGAAAACACGGGCTTTCACGGGCTTTTATTGAAGAAAAAGACAAAAGACAAAGTCAAAAGATCAAAAGTGCAAGAAGAACGGAAGTCAAAGGCCTATTATGAAGATTTATCGAAGAAAAAAAGTCTAAAGACGGAAGTTTAACGAAGTCGAAGAACCAAGTCTACTAAAAGAAGAAAATTAGGAGACGAGTTCATTTTATCATTCGACTAATCCCGAGAAAAAGTCGAGAAAGACGAGTTATTTAAAAGACCAGAAGACAAGAAGAAAGAGAGAAGCAACAATACCTTCCCTATAACACCCCCAAATATACACAATTCGATAAAGCGGAAGACTCGTTGGTGTTACGGGATAGCACATTCTCACATCATAGACAACGCTTGAAAATCGCATCGTTTAATAATAAAGCATTTCCATTCATAAATATCAATTTTACATAGGTACCAAGTCATAGTATTTCATACAAATTTACAAAGCATTTGAATGGAAATTTGTTATTTAAGTTCGGGCCATGAATTCTTGACGTCTTCCCGAGAATTACCTTCAAGCACCTGAGATAAAACATGTTAAAATAAAAGGTCAGCGAAAACGCCGAGTGAATTCATAGAGTTTAATAAAACAATTAATATATCATCGTTATATAATTATTACCGAAAATCATTTTGTACAAATCTTTGTAAAGGCCATAAAATAGCCAAAGTCATTTTATACACATCCTTATCAAAAAACATAATATAGGCTTTTGCCTTCAAAATCATTATACGAACCATTGTCGTAAAAAAACATCATACAATACGTTTTATAACGTTGTACAGAGTTAAATAAAAACCGTTATACGAATATGGGTATGTAAAACCAAAACACGAACATAATATCAATAATAAGACCCCGTATTGCTAGTCAGGTAATATATCGTAATTCAGTGCGTATAGCAGTATTTCGTTATTTGGATTATTAAAAGCCGCATGACATTGTTACCTTACTACAACAAAAAACGGGTAGATAACCCGAAACTCAATTTGCCCATCTAAGTTAGCGCGTCGTCACAAAAATCACGCTATGGAAATCTTCTCATACATAAATTCGCTTACCAATCAATGTGGCACGACGGTGATCAACCGTCAAGGCGCGAACTGGGGTGATCGTCCCCAAATAGTACTATTATATGCATAAGCGTCTACCAAATCCCGCTAGTTCACAATTCATGCTAATGGAACTTTTAGTGACATAACCTAACTTTAATAATCCATTTTATCTCATACATCGGGTCATATAATCATTCATCAGGTCATACAATCATTCGGGTCCAAATCAATAAACAAACAATCGGGACAAATGGTGTCCTATTTTATCAAAACTAACATGTTATCTCCCTCGCGGGTTTATAAAACATTTCATAAAAACATTTAAAAGAGTGCGGGGCTATGAACTCACATTGAAGTGGGAAAGCGGGTTATCGGCAATTCGGATGTACGGTACGTGCTTCAATCAAGGAAACCTAGACAAATAATACTCGTCTTAGACTCTTGTCCAATGAATTTATAAAAATAATGGCTATGTATATGTATGATGATTCTATAAATATGATGATGATCAAGTGGGATTGTATATTCTTATTTACTCATTTTAGTGTTATGTATTGGTAACTTTTATACTAGTTTACTAGTTTTACTTATTTACATGTTTTAGGCCCAATAAGCCTATTATAAGCCCAATACCTTATATTAGGCCATTTTACACTTTTATTAGCAGTATTATACTTTACATGTTGGGCCCAAGTGGGTTAAGCCCAATAAGTAAGTTTATAAGTGTTTTACCAAACTAGTCGGGTTAATAGTCCAATAAGGCTACTTTGGCCCGTTAATGTTCATATGTTATAAAGCTCAGGTTTTATCGGTTTTTACTTGTTATATAAGTTTATAAATCAGTATTTGAGTTTATAAAAGTTTACATTAGACAGGTCCGACCGTCTAAGTTTTATTTGACAAAAACGTTAATCTTTCGGTTTTAGCCGAAAAGACGTAAAACTTAGGTATATAGTTTTATAACTTGGAAAAATATTTATACTTATAATCTATATAAAATGTCTTATTTTAATATCAATATATATAACTCTTTATTTATAATTATTATTAGCAACTAGTGGGTTTTATATATGTATATTTTATAAATACAAAATTTTGAGTGCTTATATTATATACTATTTATTTTATCAAATCTGTCCTAAATTTTCAATCCACTAAAATCTCCATATCTAGAGTTCTATACGGAGATAGGACCTCAAATTTTTATGACAGAAACTACATGATATTTGCTACATTTAACTACAGTATAGCTACTGATGAATCAACATCTAAGTATTTTAATAAATTCGTTCAAAACAGTGTAGGCAGATTTGCACTCCAATCTTGTTTTGATCATATCTCACTCGTTTTGATGATTCCATTGCATGGCCAACTCTCACATGTGTATAACACCTAATACTTACTGTAAATTGATTCCACTAAACCATTTTATCAGTTTATCATTTGGTTACTTACTGTTTTTATACAGCCATCATATTAAGCAAGATTTTAACCTTGTTACCTATGGTTTTCCATCTTTTTAACCATATTTATCAACACTTGATCCCCACACAACATTTTTATCATCATATACATATACAATAGGAATAGGAAAGAAAATACATTTGATCTTTACAAAAATAACAAAGAAAATGGAAAGGATGATCTTGTTTACCAACCAAGACTATATCTTGTTTTTGGATGACAACAACTTGATGTACACCAAACATATCTTCTAGATTATCAACCACCAAGATTATTTGTTGAGAAATCAGCCCTAGGACACAAGCCAATCACCTCCTTTGATGTTAATATGATCACCAATCAACAAGGCTTCAAGGTTTCTTCATTGTATGTGTAGATAACACATAGTTTGTGGCTAGAATTGATCAAATGGGTGTTCTATGGTGAATTTGGGACGAAAATGAGAGAGAGAAAAGGGAGGATGAGAGTGGTTTTGCATGTATGTGTTAAGAGAAATGGTTTGTGCTGGATGGTTTGATGGTTTTGTTAGGTGTAGCTTACTTGTTAAGCTAGACAAGTGTAGCTTGTAAGCTACATGTTTGACACATCATGGTGTGTGTTGGAGCCCATTTGGTCGTCCCATGTAGTGGAGTGGGCAAGTGTAAACTTGTCCCATCCCACTTATTTACGGGTACTCCTCGATTATAGTTTCCTCGATTTGCGTGTCCTCGGGTCGTTTTACGAAAAATGTTTTTATAAATTATGAATCAACGGCAAAAAACGAATCTAATAAAAATTGTCTCATCAAAAACGGAGTTCAAAAAAGTAAATACGTAATCCTAAGGTTTTTCGGTTTAGTCGTAGAGGACGTTAAATTATTCACGTAAGTCCCAATCTCTTCTCTTAAATTAGTGAGTTTATGAACCAACACAAATTTAAAATCCCAAAATAATATTCACGAATAAATTTATTTCCTGAAGTGTCGGACTGTCACCAAAGACGGTGTATGTAAACGTAAGCACGTAACGTAGAATCCTCCGGTTTAGACGTAGTCGATGCTACTTCAAGACGTAAACCCAAATTTCTTCCCAAAAATAAGTGAGTTCATAATATAACATTAAAATAATGTTTTTAAATAACACTTGAGAATAAAATAGCAACCATAAATTGACGGATTGTCACAGCATTTACCCCTAAACAGGATCTTTGTCCTCAAAGATCGATTTATCTTACTACTCGCTTCTTATAGAGTTAGAGCCATGTGGGTATTTCCTCCACATTCGGTCTTTTCTCACAAGTGTAGTCCATTACAATACGCGAGTTTCATCAAACATAACTACGTGAATAAGATCAGGCTTAATGTTGACTTACTTTCTCTATCCATGATGTTCACGGGTTTTTGATGAATGAAACTTTTCGCCGATCTAAACTTCATCAAGAAGTAATCAGATTTTCACCTGATAGACATTTTATCAAGTTCGAAACATAATTCACGCAGCCCTTGAAGTCCTAGGGTAGATCCAGCTTATATCCCTTTCAAACCTACTTTTACATTATCTCAATGGTCCCATACAACAGGGACTTATTTCCCATGATCTTTCAGATCATCAATTTACTTCTCCATGTTTAAAATTTTTGGCATAATTTCGCTACCCATCCTGTACTTCAAGGTCCACATTTCATATTCACATAACCTCCTGCCCACTACCAGCAGTCAATAATCAGATCCTAATCTCAACAATCATTTCAGGTCTCGCGGGTCGGGTATTTTGTAAGGTTAGGTTTGTCATCATAGGAAACCTTAAACCTAAAATACATGTCCAACTCACAATGGGTGTATGTCGGGTGTCTTCATCCCAATTCCTGCTTACAGATGCTGTCATATTTAGATCCTTACAAGATTTGATCTCGATCCTAATACGATAATTATCAATGATAATCTCTCCAAAGGAATGCGATTATACGGTTTATTACCAAAGGTCAATCATTCAAACATAAAACAACACTTCTAGTATTTTGTATCGTTACTTTACCTCGTCCCTTCGATTGGGGTGGTAAACAGTACTCACATCAAGGTTCGTTCCCAATGAATCCTTAGCAAATCTCTAGAAATTCGATGCAAAGCGAGGATCTTGATAGATATGATCGATACGGGCACACCATTCTTACATAACTCCTTTAAATACGAAAAGAGTCAATTTCTTCATCGAGAATCTATCATTAACAGGAATGATATTAGCAGATTTAGTCTGTCTGTCGACGATGACCCAAATCGAATCAAATTCAGATGATGACCTTTGCAATAGTTTAGACGTTTACTAATGTATGAGGCGATGTCTACCTTCATAATTTGCCATCAGTACAACTTATTCAGATAAAGATACGTTTAATCAGAAATGACAAGAATAAAATACTTATACTTATGAGATTCCAACATGACTACATCTCACAAACCTCCATATTTTGGCAACCACAATTGGCCTTTTATACATTTAACGCCATCGGCTTCTCAGTTCTAATGGTTCACATTAGCCGTGAACCCCTTTTATTATCTATATTATCCTTCTTACAAGCATCGGCTATATTTTAAATTGCTCGGCAATTTATTTGCACAGTCATTACTAAGGAACACATCCTAATTGGTTCTTTATCCTTTCTATATAATGTGTAGTATCTATATTCACCTTTCCTGATGAAATAATTATCATGACCGTATTCATTCAAAATTTCTTTCTTCATATTTTCTAAGTTTTAGTTTCGTCTCAACTATCATTTTTATCAGTTTTGCTCAATTCGACGTTTAAAGCGTCGATAAGTATTACAAGTAACTAAATAATAAATATTTAAATTTTTATGATACGTAAACGTAAAAATTTCAAATTTCTTAGTTCGACCAATTTTATAAAAATGTTCAAAATAAATTTGAATTTAGTTAACACGATTTTTGTTGATTTATCGAAAATAATTAATAAGATTCGTAAATGTTCGAAAAATCCCTGTTTATACTTTGGTCAAAATTTTCTTAGTTGAAAAGCAAAAATTGTCGTTTCAAATTCCAAGTCATGGTTTAAATGGTTTCCTCAATCCCTCTTAGGTTGTCTTGAGGTACACACAAACATTTACCCATAAACAGGAGTTTAGTTAAATGTTATGGGTTTAAGGGAATGATTCCTTAAAAATACTTTTGATAAAATATTTGTCAAAAGATATTTGCACTTTCTTTTTAGTATAACTCAAAGTCTTAAATGGCTATAATTTTTGAAGAGTCAATATAGATTACGTTATCTTTTAATCACACGGTCAAATAATATAAAGGATTAAGCCTTAAATTACATGTTAATTATTCAAGGTACAGATTTTTCATTGCTCGGAAAACTCCAGGCAGTTTATAAATAATTAGGAACTCTTTCTTATTCTTAGAAACAAACAAATGGTCCTTAATTATCACGAGCATGAATTTATCAAATTACAGCCTACACACGTGATTCACCAAATTTATGGATGCTACATGTGTATTGGTCAATCCAAACGACACAACATGAAACTCATATTGTTCATTACAAGTTCCGGATGTAGTGATTGGAATAGATAATCTTTTTCGCGGATGCGAAGTTGATGATAACCATGTTGTGGATCAAATTCCTGAATATACGCTAGAACCTTGTAAATGATCGAACAATCTATCATCTTGGGTAGTGGATATCGATTTCGATCGTCAATTTACTTAGTTCACGGTAATCAGTAAACATAAGGAATGATAACACCATAGCTCTTCATGATGACGAGCTTGGTAGAATAAAAGCTTTCTCCAACAACTCTCTCAGTTGTACGGTAATTCTTTTAATTCAGATGGTGCTGATGTACAATGCACATGACACAAGTATAACACCAGGAGTATAATCAACACCAAATTCAAATTGCCTTAATGGCGAAAGTCTAGATAATTCACCAGCAAATACCTCCTAAAGTTTCAGATAACAAACACATCTTTTAATAAATTTACTTTAAGTTCTTTCTAGATTACAATATCTATGACAAATTCATAACCATTCACGGTATAATTTCAAGTCTAAATGCGGGATACAGCCACCTATCGGGAATTATTTAGATCACTTTTGATAATCAACATCTTATCTTTTAGGGGAATTTCTACTCGAGTTCCCATCAATTAAGACAATGTCGTCATGTCATAATCAATCAATTCATTATACTGGCACTACTAACTTTTCAGTTTTATTGCCGTCGATACGATGTGAACTTCTCAAAAGACTAATAATAACTCATAATCCTTCACAAGTTCTAGGATATCAGGAGACATAACTAACCTTAAAAGAGTAAGGTCAACGTATAATCTACGCGGGAGAATTTCAAATCAGATACAGACGAAAACATTAACGAATATGAATATATCCCATGTTTTCATAAATTGAGTACGCATTCGAAAGCTCCTCGGATCGTTACCCAGGTCATTCAAATGAAATCTAATCAAGAGAAATGATAAGAACGTCAATACATACAGTCGGGTATAAATACTCGGTAATCAGATACTTTTCCTAAGAATCTCACTGTGAGAGAATTGGACAAGGAGGGGATATCAATTGTCAATTAAGACAATATCTACAGATGAGTAAATTCGACTCAGAAGAATAAATGGTTCGGGCACATATGTAGGTGTCCCTAACACTATGTCCCTATTTTCCCACTTCTTGCAGATCTCATAAAATTTAATCTTTCACAACTTCAAAAAAAATGTAGTGTTTATTAATCAATTTTATGGTGACTACTAATCAGCCTTGCATGGTCCCTTCCGAATTGAATGTAGGCGCGCAACTATATACAATTTCAAGATTAACGATGTAATACTCAGTTCGTCAAAATTTTATCATCATGTTTATAATAAAAATATTTTCATGCTTAATTCTTGAATAAGAATCAAAAATAAATTTACAAAGATGTTCTTTGTTATGGAAAAAATTAAGTTTTCCAAGATGTTTCATAAACAACTTCATTTCGATAACGATTATTTATAAACCTCACTTTAAATAATACTTATGGTGATGAAAATTCAATTTTTCTCAAGGAATACTGTTTTATCTTATAAAAACAATGAGTGATCTACAAAAGAGTGATGAAAAGTTGTTCACCAAGAACTAACTACAATATAATAGGAAATGAGCTTAGCCAAATAATCATGAGGTTCATGATCTCGATGGCACTCAAAATGAATAATCCACAACGTAACTCAATTCGAGATGAGTACTTGTTCAATGGTTGCATCACTTATGCGAGCATTAGGATGAAGCAATAAAAGATAGATAACATCGATACATGTAGAATTTAGCCATCAAAGGTAGTCTTTTCATTAATAACAAACAAGTCTAAATTGTACCGTAACACATTACGTGTCACTATGTCATAAAATTCCAAGAACTCATCCTACCAACTGATGTCTCAGTTAAGTTAGGGATTATTTTTAAAAGATACCACAATGAATACTAATCTACAAGAGTCATTAGGTGTTCCACATGTCCCGGAAGATCCATCGGTCCCAATTCAGAAGAAGATTTCTTCAATTTCTTTCTTGGACACTGGGCATCCTCGTCATTGGACAACGGCCTAGGAACAATCCATAACACTAAAAAACAATCATTTAAAACCTTATAATTCAATCACATGACTTAACGACTTCCTCGTATCATTTTCTTATTCCATACAGGTTAAATTTTTCTTTATTCAAGTTTTAATCAACTTATACTCAATTCGATATCCTACCTTATTTTCCAATACTTTCAACCTTATTCTTAGACCTTAATAGGGCCATAAAAGCTCGATATGATCAACACTTAATTTCCAATCATATAGCTCTTACAACAATAGTTATCAAATGAGTCACTAGTATGAATTGACTCGATCATTCAATTAGACTTCTCGGAAAGGTACTAGTGGCATGAGACTTTTGGGTAATGGTTCCATTGACAGCCTCAAGTGCAACATTCACCCTTTCAATTTCAATTTAAGAATTGGGTGACAACGAATCAGATGAAACCTTTCCAGGTGGTAACGTTTTGTCAAATCCACTCTATAAGGAAAGATCGTCATGACATCGATATCAGATTTAATCACGCCAATTCTTCTTCAATATCACAATAAACTAATATCTACATTTCTACGAATATCAACCATTTTGTTGGATCATAGATATCCACAACTTGGTTTAGATCTGGAATAGCTAGAATTCCTACGGAAATAGCTTCGGTTAATTACTAGGGAAGTTAGGGTTTCTTGTGACAATCTATGTCGTATAAATATCTCGTATACGTATTGAAATAATCATCAAACAATCATGTAATCAAATTACAACATATATGTATATATAATCCAAGTTATATATATATATATATATATATATTAAAATAATACATCTCAGTCTGGCCTTGTCGGTAACTCGGGAATTCTTCAGCACCGTTATAGTCAAAAGATTTTTAGACATTTTGAGAAAAATGTTTATAGTTAAAAGATTTTGAAATGTTTTATTCAAAACCTTGGTTTTAAAAATCTTTTGTTCGCTATAGCGAGAGCTCTGGTACCAAACTGTAACACCCCCAAATATACACAATTCAATACAGCGGAAGACTCGTTGGTGTTACGGGATAACACATTACTCACATCATAGACAACGCTTGAAAAATGCGTCGTTTAATAGTAAAGCATTTCCATTCATAAATATCAAATTTACATAGGTCCCAAGTCATAGTATTTCATACAAATTTACAAAGCATTTGAATGGAAATTTGTTATTTAAGTGCGGGCCATGAATTCTTAACGTCTTCCCGAGAATTACCTTCAAGCACCTGAGATAAAACATGTTAAAATAAAAGGTCAGCGAAAACGCCGAGTGAATTCATAGAGTTTAATAAAACCATTAATATATCATCGGTATATAATTATTACCGAAAATCATTTTGTACAAATCTTTGTAAAGGCCATAAAATAGCCAAAGTCATTTTATACAAATCCTTATCAAAAATCATAATATAGGATTTTGCCTTCAAAATCGTTATACGAACAATTGTCGTAAAAAATAACATAATACAATACGTTTTATAACGTTGTACAGAGTTAAATAAAAACCGTTATACGAATACGGGTATGTAAAACCAAAACACGAACATAATATCAATAATAAGACCCCGTATTGCTGGTCAGGTAATATATCGTAATTCAGTGCGTATAGCAGTATTTCGTTATTTGTATTATTATAAGACGCATGACATTGTTACCTTACTACAACAAACAACGGGTAGCTAACCCGAAACTCAATTTGCCCATCTTAGTTAGCGTGTCGTCACAAAAATCACGCTATGGAAATCTTCTCATACATAAATTCGCTTACCAATCAATGTGGCACGACAGGGATCAACCGTCAAGGCGCGAACTGGGGTGATCGTCCCCAAATAGTACTATTATATGCATAAGCGTCTACCAAATCCCGGTAGTTCACAATTCATGCTAATGGGACTTTTAGTGACATAACCTAACTTTAATAATCCATTTTATCTCATACATCGGGTCATATAATCATTCATCGGGTCATACAATCATTCGGGTCCAAATCAATAAACAAACAATCGGGACAAATGGTGTCCTATTTTATCAAAACTAACATGTTACCTCCCTCACGGGTTTATAAAATATTTCATAAAAACATTTTAAAGAGTGCGAGGCTATGAACTCACGTTGAAGTGGGAAAGCGGGTTATCGGCAATTCGGATGTACGGTACGTGCTTCAATCACAGAAACCAAGACAAATAATACTCGTCTTAGACTCTTGTCCAATGACTTTATAAAAATAATGGCTATGTATATGTATGATGATTCTATAAATATGATGATTATCAAGTGGGGTTGTATATTCTTATTTACTCATTTTAGTGTTATGTATTGGTAACTTTTATACTAGTTTACTAGTTTTACTTATTTACATGTTTTAGGCCCAATAAGCCTATTATAAGCCCAATACCTTATATTAGTCCATTTTAGATTTTTATTATCAGTATTATACTTTACATGTTGGGCCCAAGTGGGTTAAGCCCAATAAGTAAGTTTATAAGTGTTTTACCAAACGAACCGGGTTAATAGTCCAATAAGGCTACTTTGGCCCGTTAATGTTCATATGTTATAAAGCTCGGGTTTTATCGGTTTTTACTTGTTATATAAGTTTATAAATCAGTATGTGAGTTTATAAAAGTTTACATTAGACGGGTCCGACCGTCTAAGTTTTTGTTTGACAAAAACGTTAATCTTTCGGTTTTATCCGAAAAGACGTAAAACTTAGGTATATAGTTTTATAATTTGGAAAGATATTTATACTTGTAATCTATATAAAATGTCTTATTTTAATATCAATATATATAACTCTTTATTTATAATTATTATTGGCAACTAGTGGGTTTTATATATGTATATTTTATAAATACAAAATTTTGAGTGCTTATATTATATACTATTTATTTTATCAAATCTGTCCTAAATTTTCAATCCACTAAAATGTCCATATCTAGAGTTCCATAAGAAGATAGGACCTCAAATTTTTATGACAGATGTGACAATCCGTCAATTTATGGTTGATATTTTATTCTCAAGTATTATTTAAAAACATCATTTTAATGTTATATTATGAACTCACTTATTTTTGGGAAGAAATTTGGATTTACGTCTTGAAGTAGCATCGACTACGTCTAAACCGGAGGATTCTATGTTACGTGCTTACGTTTACATACACCGTTTTTGGTGACAGTCCGACATTTCAGAAAATAAATTTGTCCGTGAATATTATTTTGAGATTTTAAATTTGTGTTGGTTCATAAACTCACAAATTTAAGAAAAGAGATTAGGACTTACGATTATAATTTAACGTCCTTTACGGCTAAACCGGAAACCTTAGGATTACGTATTTACGTTTTCGAACTCCGTTTTTGATGAGAAAATTTTTATTAGATTCGTTTTGTGCCGTTGATTCATAATTTATAAAAAACGTTTTTCGTAAAACGACCCGAGGGTACGCAAATCGAGGAAACTAGAATCGAGGAGTACCTATAATTAAATAGGGATGAGACAAGATAAATCTTGCCCCACCCCCACTTATAACCAGCCAAAACTATGACCCAACACCCTTAGGTGTCAACACTTAACAAATAAGTGTTACACTTGTTGCTAAAGCTTAACTTGTAATCTACTTCTTACACAAAACCACTCAAAACCACTTCATTTTACCATTTGCAACTAGAAACTCATGCAAACCACTCTCACTCCTCTCCTCTCTCTCTAAAATTCGTCCAACCATCATCAATTACAACCCTCATTTGATATATTTTAGCCATAAAATCATGTGTTACTCATACACATGATGATGCTACTTTGAAGCTTTGAAGATTGGAGGTGATTCTAACATCCAAGGAGAAGATTTGTTGGTGTCATACGGCTGATTTTCCACAAGATGTTCATGAAGATAGGTGATCTTGAAGTTGATATTGGTATATCACAAGTTTTGCCATCAAAATCCA
Organism: Glebionis coronaria; assembly: GCA_025667525.1. NCBI lineage: Eukaryota > Viridiplantae > Streptophyta > Magnoliopsida > Asterales > Asteraceae > Glebionis > Glebionis coronaria. The sequence goes on along the minus strand of CM046880.1, from coordinate 132,441,002 downwards.
AGCCTTGTTCATCAACCTCATCTTTTCATCACTATGGTGGTATAAGGATCATTCTTCCTATCCTTCTTGTTATTTTGATTATGTAATATTGTATTTTCTTTTACTTATGTATATGTATATGATGATGAATGATGACTAAAAATATTATGTGGGGATTTAGTGTTGATAGATTTGATAAACATGGTTAAAAAGATGGAAAACCATAGGTAAAATGGTTAAAATCTTGCTTAAATGTGATGGTTGTATAAAAACAGTAAATAACCAAATGTTAAACTGATAAAATGGCTTAAATAAATTAATATACAGTAAGCTATGAGTCTTGTACACATGTGAGAGTTGGATATACAATGGAATCATTATAATGAGTGAGATATGATCAAAACAAGTTTAGAGTGCAAATCTGACTACACTGTTTTGGACGAATTTTATAAAATACTTAGAAGTTGATTCACCACTAGCTATACAAGAATAAAATGAAGCACATATCATGTAGTTTCTGTGATAAAAAATTGGGGTTATATCTCCATGTAGAACTCTAGATATGACCATTTTAGTAAACTAGATTTTTAGGACTGATTTTGTATAAATAATATATAATATAAGCACTCAAAATTTATATAAAATATATAAATATATAAAAACCCACTAGTGGATAATAATTATAGTAAAAGAGTTATATAAATATTGATATTAAAATGGGACATGTTATATAAATTACAAGTATAAATGTTTTTCCAAGTTATAAAAACTATATACTAAGTTTTACGTCTTTTCGGCTAAAACCGAAAGATTAACGTTTTTGTCAAATAAAACTTAGACGGTCGGACCCGTATAATGTAAACTTTTATAAACTCACATACTGATGTATAAACATATATAACAAGTAAAAACCGATAAAACCCGAACATTACAACATATAGACATTAACGGGCCAAAGTAGCCTTATTGGACTATAAACCCGACTAGTTAGTAAAACACTTATAAATTTACTTATTGGGCTTAACCCACTTGGGCCCAACATGTAAAGCATAATACTGATAATAAAAATATAATTGGGCTAATACCATGTATTGGGCTTTGATAGGTGTGTAAACACCCATCCTTTTTACCACTTGATTACAATAATAACCGAGCCAAAACGTGTATTTATGTCATTTATGTCGGAATTATGTGTGGTTTGTGTTTTTGTTGTGATTTAGGACGAAAAGGTGAAAAGTGGAGAAAACACGGGCATTTACGGGCTTTTATTCAAGAAAAAGATGAAAGACGAAGTCAAGAAGTCAAGAGTGCAAAAAGAATGGAAGTCCAAGACCAATTCTGAAGATTTATCGAAGAAAAAGTCTAAAGATAGAAGTTTACAAAAGCCGAAGAACTCAAGTTTTATTTATTGAAGAATTAAAAGACAAGTTTAAAGAAATCCCGAGCCAAAAGTCATTAAAGTCCAAGATTAACAAAAGATTAAGAAGGGAAGGACTTAATGGTGCAATTAAGAAGAAAGGAAGGAGGGGAGGAAGCTTCCTCTAACCATCTCCCTAATCTACTATAAATAGGATCATCTAGTTTCATTTTTTTCTTGGTTGGCTAAGGTGACAATTAGTCTTCCACCCTTTTAATTTCTTGCTCTTTAAATACATGTCAATTTAAATACTTGTCTTGCACTTTTAATACCTTTTAATTTCCAAGTAAGTGTTCTTTAATTTTCTTGTTTTAATCTCTCATTCTACCTTTCTTTCTATGCTTTAATCTTTGTTTACATGCTTATTATCTTGCTTATTTGATTAAAGGTTATGTTTTTATGCTTTTGATTGTTTTAGATCATTGATTTTTATATCTTATTGTGTTTATCTTTAAGTTTATAAAGTTTTTATAAAAGTTATTTTTATATAAAAGTTTGTTTTTCGTAAACCTTTTTCTTTTCGTGCTTCAAAATTCTGTAAATTTCAGTTTATTAGCTTTTTCTTACACGGTTTTCATTAGGATTTTAGACTTGTGCTTATTTGGTTCATAGCTTATTAGTTTTTCTTATTTTAGTTTCCTTTTACTGTATTCCGATCTGACTGATCGGATAAGGGTTTCACATTCCGACCAGCGCTCCTTGGCTTGGTCGGAAAAGGGTTTAAAACATTCCGATCAAAGGTAAGTGCGACATTCCGATCAGGTATAGTGACAGTTATTCCGATTTGTATTTCACTCCTTATTCCGGTCTGAAAGGTTAGTTCATTCCGACGAGACAATCATTCCGATCAAAAGGTGAGTACATTCCGACAAACATTCCGATCTGTAAGGTAAAGATCATTCCGATCGGAGGTGACAGCATTCCGATAGGTTCCGATCAACATTCCGATTGAGAGGTTTGTGTACATTCCGATTGAGGTCTGATCGGAATATATTCCGACGGTGAGCTTGCTTTACTATTTTGTCTTGTTTAATTTTTAAGTTCTCATTTAAATTCTCGTCACGCTTTTAAATTTCAGTCATTTAATTATTTTACTTTTTGAAGTTTTAAATACTGCTCCCTTTATTTTAGTTAGACTTAGATTTAATTTCTCGCCATTTATTTTAACGCCTTTTTACTTTAACGTCATTTACTTTAATTGTTTCGCGCTTTTTAATATACTACAACGACACAACTTTTGTTTCCACCAAAGAACAAATGAGTCGCACATTAAACACAGTTTTCAATTCGAAGAGACATACTTAAACGAATCTTTTTAATTAGGCCAAAAACTTTGTATTTAATGGCGCCGCTGGCGGCTCTTTTCGTAAAGATTAACGGTTTTTTGTGAAAGACGCGTTGCTTTTTGGGATCCGTTCACTTGTGAGCGTTATTTGTCTTGCATAAAAAATTCAAAAACCATAAAAAATTAAAAATTGCTAAAAATCCATAAATATTAAAAATTTCAAAAATCCAAAAAGATTTTATCTTTATTGTGTATATATATTGTCTTTGTGTTTGGTATTGTTTTCTTTTGCATTTTCAGGTGTATGCGTACTAGATCTTCTAATTATCAAGAGCCCGAGACTCAAGAAGATTTAAGTATGTCAGGTGTTAACAACAACAATAATCCACCGCACCTCAACAATAACAACAATGTTCTTCCACAACCCGATCTTCGGACAATGGAGGAGCTTTGTCAACCTACCATGTTTGGACGAGGAGGACCGATTGCGCCGATGGAAATTAACGCTCCGGAGTTTTCGTTGAAGCACCACATGATTCAGCAAGTGCAAACAAATCCTTTTAGAGGAATGCCTGATGATGATGCCAACAAACACCTCGACAAGTTCATTACAATCATCCAAAGCATGAAGTTGCCTGGTGCCACAATGGATGTTCTTCGCCTACAACTCTTCCCAATTACTTTATACCATCATGCCGAGAAATGGTTTGATCGTCTCTCGAAGAATTCTTTTCACACTTGGGATGACATGACTCAACGCTTTTTGTCATGCTACTTTCCACCATCCATGGTCACGAGCCTTCGCAATCAAATCAGCGGTTTCATGCAAGATCCCGATGAATCTCTTTTTGATGCTTGGGAAAGATATAATGTCTTGATTGATCGTTGTTCAAACCACAACATGCTCCCTGTGACCTTAAGTGATACTTTCTACAACGGACTGACTTTTCGTGATCGTGATACGATTAATGCAGCCGCCGGTGGCACATTTATGAAAAGGAGACCCGAGGAGTGTAGAGAGCTAATTGAGAACATGACTACTCACCAAAAAAACTGGGATTCCTCTGCTTCTTCAAGGAACAACCCGAGAGTCAATGTTTCTTCCACTTCAGCAAACCCTGATATGACCGAACTCACCCGCATGATGACTGAAATGAGCAAAAGTATCACGCTTCTCGCTTCAAACCAACAACAACAACAAGTTAAAGCGGTTGCACCTTCTTGTGAAACATGCGGCGGTCCACACTCATACACCGATTGTCCTTCGACTAAAGGAAATCCGGAAAATGTGTATGCAGCTTATGGTAATTATTCACCGGAAAATTACCAAGCTCGACCTCAAGGGGATAGAAATTTGCTGAGTTACCGGTCCAACAATTACCTTTCACCCGGTTTTTCTCCTCAAAACCAAAACCCCGCCAACAACTACACTAGAAGCAACCAAATCCCACCAAGAGCTTCTAATCCTTATCACCCACCCGCCCAACAAACCCCACCCATTAACCCCGATGTTGAATCCATCATGAGAACCCAAGGTGAGCAAATCAAGAATCTGTAGAGCCAAATTATAAATTTGAAAGGAGATATTACCAAGCAAGGGAATGAGATAAGATCCGAGCTTTGAGATCATATTCAATCCTCCTTCAGCAATCAAACAAATGATTTGAAGAATATGCTTGCTAGTTTCTTGCCCGCCGCTCAACCTTCTTCTTCGAGTTCTCTACCTTCAAACACCGTCACCAATCCGCGAGCAAATGTGAGTGCTATTACTACTCGTAGTGGAATTACCATTGTCGATCCACCGATCCCACCCCCATCATCTACACCTCCTCCACCACCATTTATCCCTACTCCTCCTACACCTAGTATTAGTGCACCAATACCGTCTCCGCCTCGTCATGACAATGTACCTAGGAAGGAACCTTCAACATCTCAACCTTTACCTACTACACCTGCACCTTCCCCACCCAAACCCAATATCCCTTATCCCTCTCGTTTAGGCAAGACCAAAATGCTAACCAAGGATGACTCTGAAGTGTCGAGATATGTGAAGATGATCTCTCAAATGAACTTCAACATTAGCTTTCTCGAAGAACTTGTCCACATGCCGAAATTTGTCAAAGCATTCAAGGAATTGCTTAACAAGAAGGAGAAGCTGATTGAGCTCGCCAACACACGCTAAAATGAAAACTGCTCTGCAGTTATTCTTAAAGAACTTCCGGAAAAGCTTGGAGATCCCGGTCGTTTTGTGTTTCCATGTATCTTTAACAAAACTGAAGAATTTACTGCCCTTGCTGATCTCGGGGCCAGTATTAATTTGATGCCTTTGAGTGTTTGGAAAACACTATCATTACCCGACCTCACTCCAACGAAGATGACTCTCGAACTTGCAAATCGCACTCTCGCTTACCCCGTTGGTATAGCCGAAGACGTGTTCATCAAATTTGGCACATTTACTTTCCCGGTCGATGTTGTCGTCGTTGATTATGAAATGGACCCTCGTATTCCTTTAATACTTGGTCAACCATTCTTGAGAACCGGACGAGCTCTAGTTGATGTTGCCGAAGGTGAGTTAATCTTACGAGTCGGGAATGATTCACAAGTTTTTAAAATGGGGAAGCTTACAAGCAAATCCTATGGACGAGAATCCGTGAATATGATTAATGTGCTCGATGATTTTGTCGTCTACAACAATCCTCGATTCGACTCTTGCATTGATAATCCATTTTTTCATGATGATGTGGATGATTCTCTCTCCAATTTGGAACCTTCTCCCATTTATGATTCTCCACCAATCTTTGATGCTTATGATGATGATTCTAGCTCAGATTCGGATGATTATGATGACCTTACTTCTGAGTATCCCGAGCTGCCCACATATGATGATTTTGATGAGGCCGATACTCTTTCGAGCGATTCTTCACATGATGAAGATCCTTCGCCATCACTCGATCCTAATTTGGACGATTGCTCATTTGATGAAGACTTCTCTACGTTTCTCAACACATACTTCCCTCATGAGAGTAATGCTCCTCCTTTGGACTTTGAAGATTATCGTCTTGATCCTACTTTGGATTTGAAGAATATTCTTTCAAAGGAGAAGAAACCGGTCGACACCGATATCCGTAGCACGTATGATTTAACACCTCTTTGTCCCCCTTCTGAGGACGAGGTTGTGCTTCTTTGCGGATCTTCTTCCCATTCTGCTGAGCCTGAGTGCTATTTTCCCTTAAAGGAAAAGGTGTTCGACCCCGGTATTGATATTCTACAGCCATCTCAGTATCCACTTGATGAAATAAAAGGAAATATCTTTGGAACTTATGGAAATCTGCTTGCACCACTTCACCCTTGCTTCCACCGTGCTCCGTCGCTGCTTAAGGGAACCTTGCCTACTCTTCTTTGGCTTGCCTTGTTCGCCTTAAGCTTGTGCTATTTGATGGACGAAAACTATGTCTTTGATCCTGGTGGATATATTTTCATGCTTCTTCCTATGATGATCAAGGTCGAGTCAGGCTCACGACTCGGTAATCAAAAATCAAGCGCTTCTTGGGAGGCAACCCATGCATCTATCTTTTAGCTTTCTTTATCCTAAGTATAGGGGAGACCCGTTGGTTTGCTATTTCCTCTCCTCTCTCTTAATCAGGGATTCGAGCTTCAAAGACACACTCTTGATGCTTCTTGACGACCCGTGATTCCGTGTTCACTTCTTCCCGGTTCTATCCTAAACTCTTTTCGATTCACTATTTTATATTTTGCAATATTAAAATAGGAATCTCTTTAGTTGTCTATTCCTTAGCGAGATTTAAACAAAGTGCACAATGTCCTAAGTGTAGGGGAGTTTACTCCCACATGCTTAAACATTGAGGACAATGTTTATCTTAAGTGTAAGGGGGACTTCTATTGAATTTAAGTGGTCTTTTCCTTGTATTTGTCCTCATTTTAACCGGAAAATCAATTTTTCGACATTTTTCAAAATTTTTGATCTACTTTGGCCTATTAGTTTTTACCTTTGTATAGCTGTTTTCTTTCCTTATTAGAATAAATGTTTAATAAAGTGGTTTTAATGTTAAAATGTTGTGAATCTTTTGACTCAACCCGAGTTTACTTATCTAAGTTACTCTAGCTAGTATCCTTAACATGTTTAAGTCAAGTTTTGCTAGGCTTTTATATATGGAGCTATAAAACGCGAAAGTCTTAACTCTCACGGGTTACGAACAAGAACTTGTCCCAAGTTCCTATAATTGATCCTAGAGAGTCGTTTATCAAGGGAACTTTAAAAAGCGATTTCTAAACTTGAAAAAGTCTAAGAATTTGCAAGATCCTATAGGCGACTCGAAAACCCAGAATTTTGACTTAATAGGCTAAGTATCCACGAGTCTCATTCTTTGAGATTTTAAACTATGGAGAACGAGAGATGATAGAGCCAATTATAAGTTCGGTATTCTTTCGTGAATTTATGTGAGTTAATTATAAGCCTATTCTCCCATCGCTTGCTAATAAATTTATCTGCAATAAATAAGGTTGTACGATTTGAAAAGTTACTTAGCTTCTAGACCAAGATCGTTTAAAAGTTGCTCGGTATGGATTAGAGTTCATAGCCAAGGCATAACTTATTGAAGCGGGATGCGAAGATTGGCGAGTCCGAAAAGGCCCTAACAAGGCATGAGGGCTATATTTTGTTGCTAAAGATCCAAAGTGATGTGAAGAATCATTTATCGAAAATCGATATGAAGGATCGAGACACACGACGAAAAGCAAAAACTCCCCAAAAGTCATGGAGAAGTGTATCTGAAAAGACCCTAGCAAGGTATGAGGATAAATAGATCCAAGTCATAAAAGGAGGCGGATCGTTGTATATCAAAATCCAAAATAAAGATTGGAGAAAAATGAAGAAGTCGTGGTCCAAGTATGAATCTCTCAAAACTTCAAGTGAAGAAATTCCTATATGAAGAGAAGACCATAATTTCATGAACGTCTCTCAAGGTTTGAAGTATGAAGTCTCTTCCAAATATCGGTCCGAGAAAGGTCTCAAATCGCGAAGCGAGTTATGCCAAGATATGAACTTTATGAGGTCCCGAGAAGCAGTTTTAAAAGATTTTGTCCTTTAGCTAACTATTGATTAAATCGTTCACTTTATTTTCGGACTAAATAACTATCGAAATAAGTCAAAAATGCATCCTCGTGATCATTCAAGACAACAATAAAATATAAGAGATACACCTAGGAATAAGGGAGTCTAAGTGAGTAATTGGCCCACATGAGTTCGTGTTAGTTTGCTAACTTATGACAACAATGATCTCGTTTTTAAGCTTGGTTTGGAGAAAGTGAAAACTTGAGGATGATGATCATTCACAACATTTCCAAAACCCAAAGGTATGTTTTTGATTTCTTTAATTTCTTTACTTTGAATGTTTATAGTTTTCTATCTCTTTAATAAAGGCCAACGTGGATTGATTATGATGAAAAATGTAAACTTGCTTTGTAACTAATGCATTGCATGAGGACATTGCAATGGTTAAGTGTAGGGGATTTGATAGGTGTGTAAACACCCATCCTTTTTACCACTTAATTACAATAATAACCGAGCCAAAACGTGTATTTTATGTCATTTATGTCGGAATTATGAGTGGTTTGTGTTTTTGTTGTGATTTAGGACGAAAAGGTGAAAAGTGGAGAAAACACGGGCATTTACGGGCTTTTATTGAAGAAAAAGATGAAAGACGAAGTCAAGAAGTCAAGAGTGCAAAAAGAACGGAAGTCCAAGACCAATTCTGAAGATTTATCGAACAAAAAGTCAAAAGACGGAAGTTTACAAAAGCCGAAGAACTCAAGGTTTATTTATTGAAGAATTAAAAGACAAGTTTAAAGAAATCCCGAGCCAAAAGTCATTAAAGTCCAAGATTAACAAAAGATTACGAAGGGAAGAACTTAATGGTGCAATTAAGAAGAAAGGAAGGAGGGGACGAAGCTTCCTCTAACCATCTCCCTAATCTACTATAAATAGGATCATCTAGTTTCATTTTTTTCTTGGTTGGCTAAGGTGACAATTAGTCTTCCACCCTTTTAATTTCTTGCTCTTTAAATACATGTCAATTTAAATACTTGTCTTGCACTTTTAATACCTTTTAATTTCCAAGTAAGTGTTCTTTAATTTTCTTGTTTTAATCTCTCATTCTACCTTTCTTTCTATGCTTTAATCTTTGTTTACATGCTTATTATCTTGCTTATTTGATTAAAGGTTATGTTTTTATGCTTTTGATTGTTTTAGATCATTGATTTTTATAGCTTATTGTGTTTATCTTTAAGTTTATAAAGTTTTTATAAAAGTTGTTTTTATATAAAAGTTTGTTTTTCGTAAACCTTTTTCTTTTCGTGCTTCAAAAGTCTGTAAATTTTAGTTTATTAGCTTTTTCTTACACGGTTTTCATTAGGATTTTAGACTTGTGCTTATTTGGTTCATAGCTTATTAGTTTTGCTTATTTTAGTTTCCTTTTACTGTATTCTGATCTGACTGATCGGATAAGAGTTTCACATTCCGACCAGCGCTCCTTGGCTTGGTCGGAAAAGGGTTTAAAACATTCTGATCAAAGGTAAGTGCGACATTCTGATCAGGTATAGTGACAGTTATTCCGATTGGTATTTCACTCCTTATTCCGATCTGAAAGGTTAGTTCATTCCGACGAGACCATCATTCCGATCAAAAGGTGAGTACATTCCGACAAACATTCCGATCTGTAAGGTAAAGATCATTCCGATCGGAGGTGACAGCATTCCGATAGGTTCCGATCAACATTCCGATTGAGAGGTTTGTGTACATTCCGATTGATGTCTGATCGGAATATATTCCGACGGTGAGCTTGTTTTACTATTTTGTCTTGTTTAATTTTTAAGTTCTCATTTAAATTGTCGTCACGCTTTTAAATTTCCGTCATTTAATTATTTTACTTTTTGAAGTTTTAAATACTGCACCCTTTATTTTAGTTAGACTTAGATATAATTTCTCGCCCTTTATTTTAACGCCTTTTACTTTAACGTCATTTACTTTAGTTGTTTCGCACTTTTTAATATACTACAACGACACAACTTTTGTTTCCACCAAAGAACGACTGAGTCGCACATTAAACACGGTTTTCAATTCGAAGAGACATACTTAAACGAATCTTTTTACCTGGCCAAAAGCCATGTATCAGGCTTATAATGGGCCTATTGGGCCTCCAAAATGTAAACAAGTTGAACTAGTATAACTAGTATAAAAATGTTACCAACACATAAACACTATAATGAATGATTAAAAATGTTCAATACCACTTGATCATCATCATATATATAAAATCATCATATGTATACATAATTGTTATTTTTATAAAGTCATTGGACAAGTGTCTAAGACGAGTATTATTTGTCTAGGTTCCCGTGATTGAAGCACGTACCGTACATCCGAATTGCCAATAACCCGCTTTCCCACATCAAACGTGAGTTCATAGCCTCGCATTCTTTTAAATGTTTTTATGAAATTTTTATAAACCCGCGAGGGAGATAACATGTTAGTTTTAATAAAATAGGACACCATTTGTCCCGAATGTCTGTTTATTGATTTGGACCCGAATGATTGTATGACCTGATGAATGATTAAATGACCCGATAGATGAAATGAAATGGATTATTAAAGTTAGGTTATGTCACTAAAAGTCCCATTAGCATGAATTGTGAACTACCGGGATTTGGTAGACGCTTATGCATATAATAGTACTATTTGGGGACGATCACCCCAGTTCGCGCCTTGACGGTTGATCCCCGTCGTGCCACATTGATTGGTAAGCGAATATATGTATGAGAAGATTTCTATAAGCGTGATTATTGTGACGACACGCTGTTTTAGATGGGCAAATGATTGTCGGGTTAGCTACCCGTTGTTTGTTGTAGTAAGGTAACAATGTCATGCATCTTATAATAATCCAAATAACGAAATACTACTATACGCACTAAATTACGATATATTGCCTGACTAGCAATAAAGGGTCTTACTATTGATATTATGTTCGTTTTTTGGTTTTTCATAACCACATTCATATATTGGTTTTTATTTAACTCTATACAACGTTATAAAACGTATTGTATGATGTTTTTACGACAATGGCTCGTATAATGATTTCGAAGGCAAAGGCCTATATTATGCTTTTTGATAAGGATTTGTATAAAATGACTTCGACTATTTTATGGCCTATTACAATGATTTGTACAAAAATGATTTTCGGTAATAATTATATACCGATGATATATTAATGGTTTTATTGAACTCTATGAATTCACTTGGCGTTATCGCTGACCTTTTCTTTTAACATGTTTTATCTCAGTTACTTGAAGGTAATTCTCGGGAAGACAACAAGAATTCATGGCCCGCAGTTAAATAACAATTTACATTCAAATGCTTTGTAAAACCTGTATGAAATACAATGACTTGGGACCTATGTAAATTTGATATTTATGAATGGAAATGCTTTATTATTAAACGACGCGATTTTTAAGCGTTGTCTATGATGTGAGTAATGTGTTATCCCGTAACACCAACGAGTCTTCCACTGTATTAAATTGTGTATATTTGGGGGTGTTACGGTTTGGTACCAGAGCTCTCGTTATAGAGAACAAAAGATTCTTAAAACCAAGGTTTTGAATAAAACATTTCAAAATCTTTTAACTATAAACATTTTTCTCAAAATGTCTAAAAATCTTTTGACTATAACGGTGCCGAAAGAATTCTCGAGTTACCGACAAGGCCAGACTGAGAAGTGTTATTTTAATATATATATAACTTAGATTATATATATACATATGATGTAATTTGATTACATGATTGTTTGATGATTATTTTAATATTTATACGAGGTATTTATACGACGTAGATTGTCACAAGGAACCCTAAATTCCCTAGTAAATTAATCTAAGCTATTTCTCTAGGAATTCTAGCTATTCCAGATCTAAAACAAGTTGTGGATATTTATGATCCCAACAAAATGGTTGATATTCGTAGAAATGTAAATATTAGTTGATTGTGATATTGAAGAAGAATTGGCGAGATTAAAACTGATATCGATGTCATGACGATCTTTCCTTATAGAGTGAAGTTTGACAAAACGTTACCACCTAGAAAGATGTCATCTGATTCGTTTTCATCCAATTCTTAAATTGAAAATCGAAAGGGTAAATGTTGCACTTGAGGCTGTCATTGGAACCATTACCCAAAAGCCTCATGCCACTAGCACCTATCTGAGAAATATTGAATGTGTGAGTCATCTCTTGCTAGTAACTCATTTGATAACTATTGATGAAGGAGCTATAGGATTGGAAATTAAGTGTTGCTTATATCGAACTTTTATTGCCCTTTCAAGGTGTAAGAATAAGGATGAAAGTATTGGAGAATGAGGTAGGATATCGCATTAAGTATAAGATTGATTGAAATTTGAATAAAGTAAAATTTAACTTGTATGGAATAAGAAATTGTTAAGAGGAAGTCGTTAAGTTCTGTGATTGAATTATAAGGTTTTAATTGATTGTTGATTCGTGTTAAGGGTTGTTCCTAGGCCATTGTCCACTAATGAGGATGCCAGTGTCTAGGAAATAAATTGAAGAAATGTTCTTCTAAATAGGGATCGATGGATCTTCCGGGATAGGTGGAACCCCCATGACTCTTGTAGGTTAGTATTCATTGTGGTATCTTTTAAAAATAATCCCTAACTTAACCGAGACATCAGTTGGTAGGATGAGTTCATGGAATTGTATGACATAGTGACACATAATGTGTTACGGTACAATTTTGACTTGTTTGTGATTAATGAAAAGACTACCTTTGATTGTTAAATCCTACATGTATCGATGTTATCTATCTTTTCTTGCTTCCTCCTAATGTTCGCATTAGTGATGTAACCATTGAACAACCACTCATCTTGGTTTGAGTTGCGTTGTAAATTCTTCTCTTTGTATTTCTGAGTGCCATCGAGGTCATGAACCTCATGATTAATTGGCTAAGCTCATTTCCTGATATATTGTAGTTAGTTCTTGGTGAACAACTTTTCATCACTCTTTTGCAAATCACTCATTGTTTTTATAAGTTAAAACAGTGTCCCTTGAGAAAAATTGAATTTTCATCACTATGAGGATTATTCAAAGTAAGATTTATAAGTGATTGTTATCGAAATGAGGTTGTTTATAAAACACCTTGGAAAACTTAATTGTTTTCATAACAAAGAAAATCTTTGTAAATTTATTTTTGATTCTTATTTAAGAATTAAGCATGAAAATGTTTTTATTATAAACATGATGATAAAATTTTGACGAACTGAGTATTGCATCGTTAATCTTGAAATTGTATATAGTTGCGCGCCTACATACAATTGGAAGTGACCATGCAAAGCTGATTAGTAGTCACCATGAAAATTATTAATAAACACTAAATTTTCTTTGAAGATTGTGAAAGATTAAATTTTATGAGATCTGCAAGAAGTGAAAAATAGGGACATATTGATAGGGACACCTACATATGTGCCCGTACTATTTATTCTTCTGATTCGAATTTACTCATCTGTGGAAATTGTCTTATTTGACAATTGACAATTCTTTCTTGTCCAATTCTCCTGTAGTGAGATTCTTTGGAAAAGTATATGATTACCGAGTGTTGATACCCGACTAGATGTATCGACGTTCCTATCATTTTTCTTGATTAAGATTTCATTTGAATGACCTGGGTAACGATCCGAGGAGCTTTCGAATGCGTACTCAAATTATGAAAACATGGGATATATTCATATTCATTAAATGTTTTCGATCTGTATCTGATTTGAAATTCTCTCGCATAGATTAGGCGTTAACCTTACTCTTTTAAGGTTAGTTATGTCTCCTGATATCCTTGAATTTGTGAAGGATTATGAGTTATTATTAGTCTTTTGAGAAGTTCACATCTTATCGACGGCAATAAAACTGAAAAGTTGATAGTGCCAGTAGAATAGATTGATTGATTATGACATGACGACATTGTCTTAATTGATGGGAACTCGAATAGAATTCCCCTAAATGATAAGATGTTGATTATCAAAAGTGATCTAAATAATTCTTGATGGATGACCATATCCTGCATTTAGACATGAAATTATACCGTGAATGGTTGTGAATTAGTTATAAATATTATAATCTAGAAAGAACCTAATATGAATTTATTAAAAGATGTTTCCGTTATCTGAAACTTTAGAAGGTATTTGTTGGTAAAATACCTAGACTTTCGCCATTAAGGCAAGTTGAATTTGGTATTGATTATATTCCTGGTGCTGCACCTGTGGCATGTGCACTGTACGTCAGCACCATCTGCATTAAAAGAATTACCCTACAACTAAGAGAGTTGTATGAGAAGACTTTTATTCTACCGAGCTCGTCATCATGAAGAGCTATGGTGTTATTATTCCTTATGTTTACAGATTATCGTGAACTAGGTAAATTGACGATTAAAAATCTATATCCACTACCCAAGATGATAGATTTGTTCGATCATTTACAAGGTTCTAGCATATATTCAAAAATTTGATCCTCGGCATGGTTATCATCAACTTCGCGTCCGCGAAAAAGATTATCTATTCCAATTACTGCAACCAGAACTTGTAATGAACATTATGAGTTTCACGTGATGTCGTTTGGATTGGCTAATACACATGTAGCATCCATAAATTTGGTGAATCACGTGTGTAGGCTGTAATTTGATAAATTCATGCTTGTGATCATTGAGGACCATTTGTTTGTTTCTAAGAATAAGAATGAGTTAATTATTATTTATAGACTGCCCTGAAGTGGACGAACAATGAAAACCTGTACCTTGAGTATTTAACATGAGATTTAAGACTAAATCCTTTACATTATTTGACCGTATGATTAATAAGATAATGGAATCTATATTGACTCTTCAAAAATTTAGAGCCCTTTTAAGACTTTGGGTTTTACCAAAAAGAAAATGCAAATATGTTTTGACAAATGTTTTATCAAAGAGAACTTTTGAGGGATTATTCCCTTATACCCAGAACATTTAACTAAACTCCTGTTTAGGGGTAAATGTTTGTGTGTACTTCTAGACAACTTAAGAAGAATTGAGGAAACTATATAACTTATGACTTGAAATTTGAAACGATAATTTTTGCTTTTCAACTAAGAAAATTTTGACCAAGGTATAAACAAAGATTTTTTAAATATTTACAAATCTTACTAATTATTTCTGATAAATCAACAAAAAATGTGTTAATTAAATTCAAATTTATTTTGAACATTTTTATATAATTGGACAAACTGAGAAATTTAAACTTTTAACGTTTACGTTTCATAAAAACTTAATATTTATTGTTAATTTACGTGTAATAATTATCGACGCTTTAAAACGTCGGATTGAGCAAACTGATAAAAATAGTAGTTGAGACGAAACTAAAACATAGAAAATATGAAGGAATAATTTCTGAATAAATACGATCATGATATTTATTTCATCAGGGAAGATGAAAGTAATTACTGACGCATTATGTAGAAAAGATAAAGAACCAATTAGGATGTGTTTCTTAATAATGACTGTGTAAAATAAATTACCGAGCAATCTAGAAATAATTGATGTTTGTAAAAAGGATAATATAGATAATAAAAGTGGTTCGCGGCTAATGTGAACCATTAGAATTAAGAAGCCGATTGCGTTAAATGTATAAAAGTCCACTTGTGGTTGCCTAAACATGGAGGATTTCGAGATTTAGTTATATTGAAATCTCGTAAGTATAAGTATTCCATTCATGTCATTCCTGACTAAATGTATCATTATCTGAAGAAGTTGCACTAATGACAAAATTAAGGCAGACATCGCCTCATACATTAGTAAACGTCTAACTATTGCAAAGGTCATCATCTGAATTTGATTTGATTTGGGTAATCGTCGACAGACTGACCAAGTCTACTAATATCATTCTTGTTAATGATAGATTCTTGATGAATAAATTGACCCTTTTGTATTTAAAGGAGTTGTGTAAACATGGTGTGCCTGTATCGATCATCTCTATCAAGATCCTCGCTTCGCATCGAATTTCTAGAATTTGCTCAAAATTCATTGGGAACGAATCTTGATGAGAGTACTGTGTACCACCCCAATCGAAGGGACGAGGTAAAGTAACGATATAAAATACTAGAAGTGTTGTTTTATGTTTGAATGATTGACCTTTGGTAATAAACCGTGTAATCGCTTTCCTTAGGAAAGATTATCATTGATAATTATCGTATTAGGATCGAGATCTAATCTTGTTAGGATCTAAATATTAGAGCATCTGTATGCAGGAGTTGGGATGAAGACACCCGACATACACCCCTTGTGAGTTGGACATGTCTTTTAGGTTTAAGGTTTCCTATGATGGCGAACCTAACCTTACAAAATACTCGACCCGTGAGACCTGAAATGATTGTTGAAATTAGGATCTGATTATTGACTGCCGGTAGTGGGCAGGAGGTCATGTGAATATGAAATGTAGATCTTGAAGTGCCAGATGGGTAGCGAAGTTATGCAAAAAATTTTAACCATGGAAAAATGAAATGATGATCTGAAAGATCATGAGATAGAAGTCCCCTTGTATGGGACCATTGAGATGATGTAAAAGATTGGTTCGAAAGGCATATAAGTTGGATCTACCCTAGGACTTCAAGAGCTGCGTGAATTATGTTTCGTATATCGAACTTGATAAAATGTCTATCAAGTGAAAGTCTAACTATTCCTTAATGAAGTTTAGATCGGCGAAAAGTTACATTCATAAAAAACCCGTGAACATCATGGATAGAGAAAGTAAGTCAACATTAAGCCTGATCTTATTCCCGTAGTTATGTTTGATGAAACTCGCGTATTGTAATGAATTACACTTGTGAGAAAAGACCGAATGTGGAGGAAATACCCACATGGCTTTAACTCTATAAAAAGCGAGTAGTAAGATGATCTTTGAGGACAAAGATCCTGTTTAGGGGTAAATGATGTGACAATCCGTCAATTTATGGTTGATATTTTATTCTCAAGTATTATTTAAAAACATTATTTTAATGTTATAATATGAACTCACTTATTTTTGGGAAGAAATTTGGATTTACGTCTTGAAGTAGCATCGACTACTTCTAAACCGGAGGATTCTACGTTACGTGCTTACGTTTACATACACCATTTTTGGTGACAGTCCGACATTTCAAAAAATAAATTTGTCCGTGAATATTATTTTGAGATTTTAAATTTGTGTTGGTTCATAAACTCACAAATTTACGAGAAGAGATTAGGACTTACGATTATAATTTAACGTCCTTTACGACTAAACCAGAAACCTTAGGATTACGTATTTACGTTTTCGAACTCCGTTTTTGATGAGACAATTTTTATTAGATTCGTTTTGTGCCGTTGATTCATAATTTATAAAAACGTTTTTCGTAAAAGGACCCGAGGGCACGCAAATCGAGGAAACTAGAATCGAGGAGTACCCGTAATTAAATGGGGATGAGACAAGATAAATCTTGCCCCACCTCCACTCATAACCAGCCAAAACTATGACCCAACACCCTTAGGTGTCAACACTTAACAAATAAGTGTTACACTTGTTGCTAAAGCTTAACTTGTAAGCTACTTCTTACACAAAACCACTCAAAACCACTTCATTTTACCATTTCCAAATAGAAACTCATGCAAACCACTCTCACTCCTCCCCTCTCTCTCTAAAATTCGTCCAACCATCATCAATTACAACCCTCATTTGATCTATTTTAGCCATAAAATCATGTGTTACTCATACACATGATGATGCTACTTTGAAGCTTTGAAGATTAGAGGTGATTCTAACATCCAAGGAGAAGATTTGTTGGTGTCATAGGGCTGATTTTCCACAAGATGTTCATGAAGATATGTGATCTTGAAGTTGATATTGGTATATCACAAGTTTTTCCATCAAAATCCAAGCCTTGTTCATCAACCTCATCTTTTCATCACTCTGGTGGTATAAGGATCATTCTTCATATCCTTCTTGTTAATTTGATTATGTAATCTTGTATTTTCTTTTACTTATGTATATGTATATGATGATGAATGATTATTAAAAATATTATGTGGGGATTTGGTGTTGATAGATTTGATAAACATGGTTAAAAAGATGGAAAACCATAGGTAAAATGGTTAAAATCTTGCTTAAATGTGATGGCTGTATAAAAACAGTAAGTAACCAAATGTTAAACTGATAAAATGGCTTGAATAAATTAATATAAAGTAAGCTATGATTCTTGTACACATGTGAGAGTTGGCTATACAATGGAATCATTATAATGAGTGAGATATGATCAAAACAAGTTTAGAGTGCAAATCTGACTACACTGTTTTGGACGAATTTTATAAAATACTTAGATGTTGATTCATCAGTAGCTATACAAGAATAAAATGAATCACATATCATGTACTTTCTGTGATAAAAATTTGGGGTTCTATCTCCATGTATAACTCTATATATGACAATTTTAGTAAGCTAGATTTTTAGGACTGATTTTGTATAAATAATATATAATATAAGCACTCAAAATTTATATAAAATATATAAATATATAAAAACCCACTAGTGGATAATAATTATAATAAAAGAGTTATATAAATATTGATATTAAAATGGGACATGTTATATAATTACAAGTATAAATGTTTTTCCAGGTTATAAAAACTATATACTAAGTTTTACGTCTTTTCGGCTAAAACCGAAAGATTAACGTTTTTGTCAAATAAAACTTAGACGGTCGGACCCGTCTAATGTAAACTTTTATAAACTCACATACTGATGTATAAACATATATAACAAGTAAAAACTGATAAAACCCGAACTTTACAACATATAGACATTAACGGGCCAAAGTAGCCTTATTGGACTATAAACCCGACTAGTTAGTAAAACACTTACAAATTTACTTATTGGGCTTAACCCACTTGGGCCCAACATGTAAAGCATAATACTGATAAAAAAAGTATAATTGGGCTAATAACATGTATTGGGCTTTTAATGGTCCTATTGGGCCTCCAAAATGTAAACAAGTTGAACTAGTATAACTAGTATAAAAATGTTACCAACAGATAAACACTATAATGAATGATTAAAAATGTTCAATCCCACTTGATCATCATCATATGTATAAAATCATCATATGTATACATAATTGTTACTTTTATAAAGTCATTGGACAAGAGTCTAAGACGAGTATTATTTGTCTAGGTTCCCGTGATTGAAGCACGTACCGTACACCCGAATTGCCGATAACCCGCTTTCCCACATCAACGTGAGTTCATAGCCTCGCACTCTTTTAAATGTTTTTATGACATGTTTTATAAACCCGCGAGGGAGATAACATGTTAGTTTTAATAAAATAGGACACCATTTGTCCCGATTGTCTGTTTATTGATTTGGACCCGAATGATTGTATGACCCGATGAATGATTAAATGACCCGATATATGAAATGAAATGGATTATTAAAGTTAGGTTATGTCACTAAAAGTCCCATTAGCATGAATTGTGAACTACCGGGATTTGGTAGACGCTTATTCATATAATAGTACTATTTGGGGACGATCACCCCAGTTCGCGCCTTGACGGTTGATCCCCGTCATGCCACATTGATTGGTAAGCGAATTTATGTATGAGAAGATTTCTATAAGCGTGATTATTGTGACAACACGCTGTTTTAGATGGGAAA
This sequence comes from Glebionis coronaria, assembly GCA_025667525.1. Taxonomy (NCBI): domain Eukaryota; kingdom Viridiplantae; phylum Streptophyta; class Magnoliopsida; order Asterales; family Asteraceae; genus Glebionis; species Glebionis coronaria. The sequence continues at coordinate 132,421,570 of CM046880.1, read as the reverse complement.
ATGATTGTCGGGTTAGCTACCCGTTGTTTGTTGTAGTAAGGTAACAATGTCATGCGGCTTATAATAATCCAAATAACGAAATACTGCTGTACGCACTAAATTACGATATATTGTCTGACTAGCAATACGGGGTCTTACTATTGATATTATGTTCGTGTTTTGGTTTTTCATAACCACATTCATATATTGGTTTTTTATTTAACTCTATACAACGTTATAAAACGTATTGTATGATGTTTTTACGACAATGGCTCGTATATTGATTTCGAAGGCAAAGGCCTATATTATGATTTTTGATAAGGATTTGTATAAAATGACTTCGGCTATTTTATGGCCTATTACAATGATTTGTACAAAAATGATTTTTGGTAATAATTATATACCGATGATATATTAATGGTTTTATTGAACTCTATGAATTCACTCGGCGTTATCGCTGACCTTTTCTTTTAACATGTTTTATCTCAGGTACTTGAAGGTAAGTCTCGGGAAGAAAACAAGAATTCATGGCCCGCACTTAAATAATAATTTCCATTCAAATGCTTTGTAAAACCTGTATGAAATACAATGACTTGGGACCTATGTAAATTTGATATTTATTAATGGAAATGCTTTATTATTAAACGACGCGATTTTTAAGCGTTGTCTATGATGTGAGTAATGTGCTATCCCGTAACACCAACGAGTCTTCCGCTGTATTGAATTGTGTATATTTGGGGGTGTTACAACAGAAACTACATGATATTTTCTTCATCTAACTACCTTATAGCTACTGATGAATCAACCTCTAAGTATTTTAATAAATTCGAAAATGTAGCCCTCATGCCTTGTTAGGGCCTTTTCGGACTCGCCAATCTTCGCATCCCGCTTCAATAAGTTATGCCTTGGCTATGAACTCTAATCCGTACCGAGCAACTTTTAAACGATCTTGGGCTAGAAGTTAAGTATCCTTTTAAATCGTACAACCTTATTTATTGTAGATAATTTATTAACAAGCGAAGGGAGAATAGGCTTATAATTAACTCACATAAATTCACGAAAGAATACCAAACTTATAATTGACTCTATCATCTCTCGTCCTCCACAGTTTAAAATCTCAAGGAATGAGACTCGTGGATGCTTAGCCTATTAAATCAAAGTTTTGGGTTTTCGAGTCGCCTATAGGATCTTGCAAATTCTTAGACTTTTTCAAGTTTAGAAATCGCATTTTAAAGTTCCCTTGATAAACGACTCTCTAGGATCAATTATAGGAACTTGCGAAAAGTTCTTGCTCTTAACCCGTGAGAGTTAAGACTTTCGCGTTTTATAGCTCCCGATATAAAAGCCTAGCAAAACTTGACTTAAACATGTTAAGGATACTAGCTAGAGTAAACTTAGATAAGTAAAATCAGGTTGAGTCAAAATGTTCACGACTAAGAAAAATTTAAAACCACTTTATTGAAAATTTATTCTAGCAAGGAAAGGGAATAAACATAAAAAAGGAAAATACAACGATACAACTAGGCCAAAATAGATTAAAAATTTTGAAAAATGTCGAAAAAATCAAATTTTCCAGTTAAAATGAGGGCAAATTCATGGAAAAGACCACTTACTTCGATAGAAGTCCCCCCTACACTTGATATAAACGTTGTCCTCAATGTTTAAGCATGTGAGAGTAAACTCCCCTACACTTAGGACATTGTGCACGTTGTTTAAATCTTGCTAAGGAAAGGACAACTAAAGTGAATTCAATGTGAACATATAAAATATGAAATATTGAATCACAAGAGTTTAGGATAGAATCGGGAAGTTGGGAACACGGTATCACGGTTCGTCAAAAGTCATCAAGGTGCTCTTTGAAGCTTTAATCCCTGCACAGCACAAGAAACAAGACAACAAACACATATGGGGCTCCCCCTACACTTATTATGAAAGCAGTAAAGGATAGAACACGGGTTGCCTCCCGAGAAGCGCTTGTTTTTGTTCACCGAGTCACGAGCCTGACTCGACCGAATTTAGTTCATGGGGAACGTGGTGAGGGATGGAATCATCTCTTGAGAGATGTCCTCACCAAAGTACAGCTTCAAACGCTGGCCGTTCACCTTGAAATTGGGCCCATTCGGCTGAGAAAGCTCAATGGTCCCATATGGAAAGACTTTGGTGACGGTGAATGGACCAGACCAGCGGCTCTTCAACTTGCCAGAGAAGATCTTCAACTGAGAGTTAAAAAGTAAGACTTGATCACCAACGTGGAACTCTCGGTTCTTAATCCTTGCGTCATGAATGATCTTGGTCTTCTCTTTGTAGATCAGTGAATTCTCATAAGCTTCATTCCTCAGTTCGTGTAGCTCGTTGAGTTGATTCTTGTGATGATCACCGGCTTTGTTGATATCGAAGTTAGCCCACTTCAAGGCCTAGAGGGACTTATGTTCCAGCTCGATGGGGAGGTGGCAGGCTTTCCCGTACACAAGACGACAAGGTGTACAACCGATCGTGGTCTTATAAGCAGTACAGAAAGCCCACAGAGCATCATTTAACTTATCAGCCCACGCAGCACGATGCTCTCCCACAGTACGCTCCAAAATTCGCTTAAATCCACGGTTGGAAATCTCGGCTTGCCCATTGGTTTGGGGATGATAGGCGGTGGAAAGACGGTGATTGACACCATACTTAGCCATGACTCTTGCAAATTGATCGTTGCAAAAATGAGTCCCGCGGTCACTGATAATAGCACGAGGAACGCCGAATCGAGCGAAAAGCTGCTTCAAAAAGTTCACAACCACCCTCACATCGTTCGTAGGAAGAGCCTTGGCTTCAACCCATTTGGAAACGTAGTCAACGGCTACGAGGATGTACTTGTTCCCTTTGGAGGATGGAAATGGTCCATAAAGTCGATGCCCCATACGTCAAAGATTTCACATTCCTGTATGAAATTTTGAGGCATCTCATCTTTATGTGTGATCTTGCCTTGGCGTTGGCAAGCATCACAATGCTTAACCATTTCGTGAGCGTCACGATAAATGGTGGGCCAATAGAATCCAGCGTCAAACACTTTCTTAGCGGTGTAGTTGGGACCAAAGTGACCACCGGTGGGTCCTTTGTGGCAAGCCTGGAGAATATCAAAAGCTGCCGAAATGATTACCGGTTTAAAGTGCGACTCAATTGTCTTTTGGTGAACAAGAGAATGGATTGGTTGATTACCTATTTTAAACTATTAGCTAGTAATTTAAGTGTCGTTGAGTAAAGTGGAAGTTTAAAGATTAATACTAAAATGACGAGTTAAAATAAATGCTTGTAAACTTAAAGGCTATATTAGAAAAGTACTAGCACACTAAATAAAACTAACATTTAGAAATTTTGTAAAAACAAGAAACTAAACCAACGTAAAATTCCCAAATCGGAATCTAATCGGAATAATGGTCGGAATATGGTGCAATCGGAATGTGGGCAACAATGGTCCAGATCGGAATATATTTCGATCTGCAGATCGGAATGTTTTAATAAAAACCCCCAATCGGAATCCTTAAAACTGAATCTAATCGGAATGAGCAACAACTGAGTCTGATCGGAATACAACCAATATCCCACAATCGGAATAATCCACAAGGCACAATCGGAATATAACAATAAGCCCCAATCGAAATGTTAATAAATTGATGCAATCGGAATGTTAGAAAACACCCCCAATCGGAATAACTAAAACAAGCCAAATCGGAATAAAGTGAAACTAGCACAATCGGAATATAGTAAACCCTATTCCGATCAACACGATCGGAATATTAAGCTGCAAATCGGAATGTCCCAAAACCCTTATCCAATCAATCGATCGGAATAAAAGGATGGGTGGCTGGTCGGAATTCGCTGATCGGAAAGGGGTTTATACCCTTTCCGATTTTGGTGGGATTCGAAATAAAGCCAAGATAATAAGCTATATTGATAAGCTCACACCACAACTAGAACGAATCAAAACTGAACCGGATCAAATAAGCACTTGTATCAACTTATCTCAACTTAAAATAAACAAACTTTTAAATCAAACCATAAAAATATGAACTTTTTAAGAAAACTTTTAATAAATTAAATAAGCTAATCATGTAAATAAGCCAATAAGCATAAGAAACTTAAAGCTTAATCAAATGAAAACTTATGTAGGAACAAAGAGATTAACTTTTTAAGCACAAAACCATTAAGATCAACACGGATTTAATGTGAATCGCACCAAAATCAATCTAAAAATCAAAGAAAGGTAGAATGAGATTAAGGATTAAAAGCTTACCTAGAACTTGATTAATGAAATAAGCAATACACAAATGTTTAATCTTGAAAGATTAAAAGAAAAGATGAAACTTAGTGAGAGAAAGTTTAGAACTTTCTCTCCCTAAAACTAGAAGGAAAAGTGCAATATGAAAAACTAAAAAAAATTAAAGACTAACTCCCCTCCTAATGTGTATTAGGAGGGTATTTATAGGAAAAGTGGAAGGAGTGCATGTGTTGCATCTTCTTTCTTTCTTTCTTCACGTCTTCTCGACTCGACTTTAATTCTTTGTTTTTTCTCGATGTCGTCTCGGGATTTGAACTTGTCTTTTAATTTTCTTCTTCTATTAGACTTAAGTTCTTCGACTTCATTAAAATTCCGTCTTTAGACTTTTTCTTCGATAAATCTTCAGAATAGGTCTTGGACTTCCATTCTTTTTGCACTCTTGATCTTTTGACTTCGTCTTTTCCTGTTTTCTTCGATAAAAGCCCGTGAAAGCCCGTGTTTTCTTCCTTTTTCATATTTTGGTCCTAAAACACAATAAAAACACAAACCACGCATAATTCCGACTTTTACGACATAAAATACACGTTTTGGTCTTGTTATTATTGGAAATAAGTGGTAAAAGGATAAGTGTTTTCACACTTATTAGTAAGCAACTTGGTTGTTGTTGTTTCGATAGTTGTTAGCATTTTGATTTTGTGGAGCTTGATTTGGGCGAGAACCTTGACCTTTTTGGTTGTAAGTTCCCGTTCCTACATAAGAACTCGAAGTGTTACCATCCGAGGTAATGCACTCGGAAAAACCATGAGCTCCACCATAAGATATACAACTCTTTTCAACCGCCTTAACCGATGCGGATTTCATAGCATTTTGTGCTTTCCAATGAGTCATAAGAGTTGAAAACCTATCGAAAAACCTATTTTCCTCATTCGCTTCATCTTGCAAAGAACTCATGCTACGAGACGACGATGATGAACCCATAGTGGCAACACTCGGTGTGTTACGAGGGTTATAAACCTTATACATATTCTTAATTATCTTTAAAGCCTCATCGGTCGTTTTGCACAAAAAATTACCACCCACGGCGACATTCAAATAATCTCGTTCATGATCGTTAAGACCATTGTAAAAAGTATCAATTTGATATAATTTGGAAAAATCATGGTGTGGACATTCATGTAACATTTCTTTAAATCTTTCCCAAGCCATAGAAAAACTCTCATTAGATCTTTGAGTAAATCTTAAAATCTCGTTTTTCAAATGTGTCATCTTAGATGGTGGAAAAAATTGGTTCACAAACTTGGAAACGAGATCACCCCACATCAAAATAAAATTTGGGGGTTCTTTCTCAAGCCAAATTTTGGCGGGTCCATCTAACGAGTATGGAAACAACATCATCTTAATGGCGTCATGTGGTACATCCTTAAAGTTGCTAGTCGTGGTGAGACGATTGAAATGCCTAATGTGATAATGTGGGTTGTCTTTTTCATGTCCGCGAAACTTGTTTGCTTGGAGCATAGACATTAAACCCGTCTTGATCTCGAAATCCTCCGTAAGGATAGCGGGAATCACAATGGCTTCTTAATATATGAATTTTTCAATTCTTTTTATCTTTATTTATCGTTCCTCAAATCGTCTCGAATTGATCTCAAATAATTCACAAGATTTATTCGTTTTTGGTTAAGATATATTTTTTTGCTTTTTATGTTACTTGAATGCACGTAAAAAGATAAAAATAATAGTATAGCTACATAAATACTTACTAATCTAAAACAGAGTGCAATTACCGCAATAAAAGCACAAAGAACAAAATTAAAAGGCACAATTAAAATGCAAACGAGAATAAAAGTAAAAATGCAAAATATTAAAATGGTAGAAATGTAAATGCAAATTTATCCTAAAAATATAAATGCAAAATTTATTCTAAAAATGTAAAAAAAACTATTATTATTTAAATTATATTTAAATCTAAATTTATTTAAAACAAATTCAATTAAAACTAATTATTTAAAAACTAATTCTAAAAACAATTTAAATTTCTAAAAGTAATAAAATATTTTTATTTGTTTTATTTATTTATTTTTTAAACTTTATAAATATATTTTTAAAACTAATGATTAAAATTTATTAAAAGAAAACTTTGATTTAATACTTATATAAAAGCTGACAGCTTAAATTAACAAAGCTATAATAAAAACTTAGTATGTATTCAAACACAAACAGAATGCTAGGTCAAATGGTTAACACATTAGGCATGTGACCAGGAGGTCATGGGTTCGAATCCAGTGGTGGATTTTTTTTTGAATTATATTTTTTTTGGACAGATTTGGAATATGTGTGCAAATATATAATTCAGCAAACCAAACAAAGTATTCGGTTCAGCTTAATATATAACAGTTTAGAACAAAATACAGTAACAACATATTAGCATTAATCAAGTGAAAATAAGTAAAGTGCACCCAAAAGGAAATCAATCAGCAGACTGCTTAATAAAAGCAGATAAAAATTCCTACACAACTAAATCACATTTAAACTATGCATCTGAACAAGAACCAAAACCACAAACACATTAATATAACATAAAAATTTTAGCAGATCTAATCAAAAGTTTAAACTAAAAACTTATAAAAAATAAATGAGCTTGAACCTTTTATGAAGAATCCGTTGAAGCTGAAGGTAGGCGCTGAGCCTCCTTTAGACTAAATCAAAACCACTATTATTCAAACCAAAACCTCGAACAATCATAAAAACACCACGATATTTCGTACACCGAACCAAAATCATCATAAAAGCTCGAATAAACAATCCACATTACCTTTTATCTAAACAGTGGGTTTAGATTTATCCCAATCTTACCTTTTATTATTTAATTAAAACTAATATAAAATAAATTTTGCAAGTATTTAAAAATAAATAATAACAAAGTAGTAATAACAAGATTGATGATACGAAATAAAAGTTTCATTAATTCAAAATAAACACTACAACTTTATAAAAGAAAATTACATTAAACCTATCTCTAAATTGACAAAAAACAGTAAAAATAAAATGGGATGTCTAAAATTACATTTTGTGGGGGTTTTTATAGGCTAACCCTAAACCCTTTGCTGAGAAGTTTGTTGAGACTAATCTTCCATCTTGACCATTGATTTCTTCTTTTCTCTTTCCCATCTTGATCTAAGGGTGGAAATAACACCCCTTGCACACGGATTGCCAATGTGGCAAGGGAGTGTGCTTGTTGTGCTAGTTTCAGGCTGATTTGGCATCATCTAATTGGAGGAGTTTTGGTGGTGAGGTGTTTCCTCCAATAAAAAGAAGGCAGGGTGCCACGTTGATCTAATAGGTCCATCATCAAGCTTCGAAAAGCTGGGAATTAATTTCCAAAGCTTGTATAACACACACCAAGAAATTAGAAACCCCCAATATCGGGATTTAGGGTTTGTGGTGGGGTGAAAAGAGGGTAAAAGGGTGACTGTTTTTTATCTCGTTTGTAACGAGAGAGATAGTGGGTGAAGCTTTGTTTGTATCGAAATATTATATGTGGTGTGTGTAGCTTTGACCAAGAATGATAAATGAAAAGTTATAAAAATTTATAACCGTTCATAGATATCTTAAACCTAATGGGCTATGAAACCCAAACTTCACTTCTCTCGTCTAAATAATTGTTATGAGATTTGGTCTTGGGCTTTTGGCAAAACATACCATCCATCCTATAGTAGTTTGAATATTTGGGATTTGAAGATTACTCCCATCCGTCACTTAATTGTTCACATGGGCTTTGTGTTGGGCTTTTGGCAAAACATGAATTTATAACCAATAAATGTGCCTTCAAGCCTATTAAGCTAATGTGGGTCCCACTAGGCCCACTAAACTTTGATAAAATTAAATCCCTGAATAAGTCGACTTGATTTTTGGCTTCCTTGATAAATCTTCGAATCCCGTATCGTTTTTGCCGATTTTCGTGATCTTGGTTTCTTTGGAATTTTTGCACTTTTGGTTCTTTGACTTTGTCTCTTTCTTTGACTTTTCTTCAACAATTGACCGTGAGATCCCGTGTTTTCTTTCCCTTTGATCTTTTGTACCTATTTCACAGAAAACCACGCATAATTCCGACTTTTACGATATTAAACACATGATTAGGTCTTGTTTTTCATCGTTTTTAGTGGTAAAAGGATAAGTGTTTACCCAATTATTAAATCCCCTACACTTGACCATTGCAATGACCCCATGCAATGCATAATTTTAAAGCATAAAGTTAAATTTTCCTCATAATTAACCCATCTTGGTCTTTATTACGATACACTATTACTACTAAAGAACGATGAAAAGATAAAAACTTTGTTAAAGGAAATAAAAGTTATAACAATTTTCACTTTACTTGAAATCGTTTTATGGAAGAAACTCGTAAAGAAATCTAAGACTTACATTAGGGCTTTGGTGTCATGAATGTTTATCACCCTCAAGTTTCATGTTCCCCATACCAAGCTTAAAAACAAGATCATTGTTTACCATAAGTTCTCAAGTTAAAACCACTTATATAAGACAATTGTGTAATACTCTTTCTCCAATTCCTAAGTTGTATCTCTAGATTTTAAAGACTGTCATACACCCGTAGGCTCATTTGACTTATTTATTAATCCTTAGTCCAAAAATGAAGGCAAAACGGTGCAAACCCGAAACTCAGAACCTAACCTCGTCCTTAAAAACGTTGTCACTAAAGTAAGCCCACTAAGGATAATTTAGCACGATTTGGGGAATAAATTCCCGGATCCGAAATTTAGCCAATAGTACTACTTATTATTTCCTCCAAAGTCATGTAGACTTCATGTGAAGTTTAGCAAGTTCACATCATATACCCTTTAGGCTCTTTAAGATGTAAAAATGATCCTCATCTATGGTCCACACCCTAAGGCTCCTTTAACCATAAATAAGGGAATTGATTATTGATCAATTTTTATTCAACACTTACCATACCAGACACCCTAAGGCTCTAATGACAAGGTTCGTGCTACATGCCCCACACCCTAAGGCTCCATGAGGTCATGCTTTAATCTTATTCTTTCTTTATTTATGATATATATATTAGGCCAAATTCCATGGTCCCATGGTCTGAATACCTCCTACTTAGTGGTTATGAGCCACCTTAGTCGGAAGTCCACAACGCTGGCATCCTCAATGTGTTCATGCTTTAATTACAAGGAGATAAAAGATTTGTCTAAGAGCTAAGATATCGAATCTAAGCCGCAAAAATCCTCATTTATTAAGCAATTAAATATACAAGCGGGAAGAAAGAGCCACAAAAACTCATAAGCAAGAATTAACCCTTAAACTTATTCTCAACTCTATCATCTCTCGTTCTCCACAATTTAAAATCTCAAGGAATGACACTCGTGGATGCTTAGCCTAATAAACCAATTAAGGTCCATATGGTTAAGGATACTAGCTAGAGTAAACTTGGATAAGTAAACTCAGGCTGAGTTAAAATATACATGACGGGGCTAATATATCAAAGACGTCTAAACTTGTTAAAACCAATTATTTATTTATTTATTTTTGACTTTATTCTTGAAATGGAATATATACATATGATGGTGATGACAAAAGGAAATGAGATAAAAGAAAATAAATGAAAAATACTACTAGGACAAATAGATTAAATTTTTTTGAAAAACATTGAAAAATTAAATTTTCTGGTTAAATGAGGTCAAATTCATGGAAAAGCCCACTAAACTTCGATAGAAGTCCCCCTACACTTAATATAAACATTTCCCTCAATGTTTAAGCATGTGAGAGAATAAACGCCCCTACACTTAAGACATTGAGTACGTTGTTTAAATCTTGCTAAGGAAGAGACAATTAAAGTTATTACATTTATTCACGTTTTATTTATATACAAATTTGAATCACAAAAGCAAAAACGAATCAAAGAAACCGGTTACACGGGAACACGGGATCACAGGTCGCGTCAAAAGCACCAAAAGTGGATTATTAAAGCACACATCCCTGTACCACATCACAAAACACAACCTACTTGGCTCCCCCTACACTTATTGGTGGAAATGGGTGAAGGTGAAAATGGGTGGAAAAGGTAAAAATCTAACCTAGTTAAACGATGTTTGATTTATTTATCACGAGTCTCTAGCTCGACTCGATTCCCCGAATATCATCGTTAAAAATGGGAAAATCATGGAAAAACCGAGATTTCCAAGGGAGGAAATTCTCTCCATGATAAAGGGTGAAACATAGTCATATAAGGAATACCCCATAAAAATCCACCCGGGCCAAACACATAATTCCCATCACGAAAGGAAATAAACCCCAAGGTGGTAACATCACATAAGGCAAATAAAAGTGGGGTAGCCTTAGTAAAAAATTTCTTACAAGGAAATGTGTTATGATGATATGGCAATGATAGCACTAAAGTCTCTATTCCGGCATCAAACACCGGTTCCTTAACGGGAAAATAGCAAGAAGTGTTGAAATTAAAGCTCAAAATGTCATCATAATCCAAAGTGGGAAAGTCTTCCTCTTCCAAGCTTGATGTGAAAACATAAGTATCATCGGAGTCATAGGAAAACTCATCCTCATGAGGAAAATAGTTATTTAGAATGATATCGGAATCCTCCTCAAATGGAATATCCTCTAGAGTAGGAATGATCTCTAAGAGTGGAGGATCCTCCTCAAAAGTCATGACTTCTAAAATTGGGGTATAAAAGTAAAAAGTAGTCTCCATAATGGAAGAATCACTCATAGAGATATGGGGTGCATTAAGGTCACAATGTGGGTCATCAAAAATAATGAGATCACTTAAAGAAGTGTCATCGTCGTAATCATCAAAGATTGGTGGATAAAAAAGGGGTGGGTCAAAAGTGGGTGGGTCAAAAGAGGGGTCTTCTAAACCGAAGATAGTGTGATCACTTAAATAAGTGTCATCACTATAAGTATCATAAATAGAAGTTTCAAAAATTTGAGGCTCTAAAGGAAGGGATGAAGTTATCACAAAATCATTTTGATTAGACTTTTTAATTCCAAAAGGATTAATAAAAATCTCTTGATTATCATAATTGAGAACATCAATCACATTGACCGACTCTTTACCCTTTGATTTAGTTGTGATTTTTCCCATTTTAAAAACTTGTTGTTCATCCCTAACCCTAAGAATTAACTCCCCTTCGGCCACATCAACTAAGGCTTTTCTGGATCTTAAGAATGGTCTACCAAGTATTAGTGGAATACGAGGATCCATCTCATAGTTGACGACGACAAAGTCCACTGGAAAAGTGAATGTACCAACCCGAACAAAAATGTCCTCGGCAATACCAACGGGGTATGCGAGAGTTCTATTAGCTAACTTGAGAGTCATGCGAGTCGGTACAAGGTCGGGTAATGATAATTCTTTCCATACCGAGAGTGGCATAATATTGATGCTAGCGCCGAGATCCGCTAAAGCCATACAATCATCAATTTGAGGAAACGAGCAAGGTAACACGAATCGTCCGAGATCTCCTAGCTTTTTGGGAAGCTCTTTGAGAAGAAACGCGGAACAATTATCATTTAAACGAGTGTTAACGAGCTCAACCATTTTTTCCTTCTTATTGAGCAAATCTTTGAACATTTTCACAAATTTAGGCATTTGAGCAAGTGCTTCAATAAGGCTAATGTTAACATTCACTTGGGAAATCATTTTCAAAAAGTTGGAAACATGAACGTCATCTTTGGTGAGCACTTTAGCCTTGTCCAACCTAGAGGGATAAGGGATATTGGACTTAGACGTTAAAGGTTGAGAAAGAGAAGGAATCTCTTTTTGAACAACCTTATGGTTAGCCTCATTATGCAATGGAGAACTAGTACTAGGAGTGTTAGTGGGAGGAATCACCGAAGGGGGAGTAGGATTACTCATTATGACCTCCTGGCCTTGTCTCTCCTTTATGGGCGAAGAGATGGAAAGTCCCACTAAAGTGGCTCCACTTCGAGTAGTGATAGCACTCACATTAGCACGAGGGTTAGTCTCGGTATTAGAAGGTAAGGCTCCTTGGGGTTTAAGGGCTTGTGATATGAGCTTAAACTCATATCCTTTTATCAACAAATAACCCTAAAACATGAAGCAAAATACCAAATTATTTGGCAAAAACAGTATTATGTGGTATGTTTGTGTTTGTGTGCACTTTTGTAGGTAAGAAGATACATTTTCAAGCAAACAAGGAAAAATCAAGCTCAAATGGATGAAAAAGACAAAAGAGGATCAAAAGTGACAAGAATTTGAAGTTCAAGGACCTATCTTGACAAGTTATGAAAGTTGAAGGACTAGAAGTGCAAATAATGTAAAAGTCAAGATTCAAGTCAAATCTGGTCAACTATCAAGTCAACTCAGTCAAAGGACCATTTTGTACAAGTTATGGAAGTTAAAGGACCAAAAATGACAAAGGAATGAAGATCCTAGCTTGAAATAAGAATCTGCCAAGTATAGGGACCAAATCTGCCAACTTTGGAAAGATATGCAAGTTTAATCCATGTGTCAAGAATTTAGCCAATGGGAAGAGAGAAAGTGCTTCACACGGATTGCCACTTAAGCTTAATAAATACCCACTACTGCCGCCACATTTATTACACCAGATCTTAACAGTGTAATCCGCAACACATCTCCTCAACCAATAAGAAGGCGCCACGTGTTTTCTTCTTCAAAGTAAAAAATTTCCAGGATCGGGTTTTTGATAGAGGCCATTTCATGACACGACTTCAACATCAATATTGCTCGATTTGAAGAGACGAATTCAATGGTGCAATCCAATTAACATATCACTCACTCAATCAAAAACACCCAAATCATTGATCATACCTTCAAGTGCCAAATGCAGAATTTTTCCACGTGGCAAGTTATTACTGGTTCTGACACGTCACTAACTCCAACAAACTCTCATTTCTTGCCTATAAATACCTAGACTAGTCTTCATTTTTCAGTGGTAGCTTAAAATTTTGTAAAACACCTAGTTCAATTTTCCCTTTCCTTTTTTCCCTCACTTTTCCCCTAACTACTCAAGAGTCTGACAAACTCTTGAGTTAGTTAGTTAGTTGGTAGCTTGTAACAACTTTTGTAACTGAATTCATTCAATAAAATTCAAATTACCTTTTTCCCGCCAAAAGTGTTCTTATCATTCCAGTTCTTTTCCTGCTATTGAGAGATCTTATTGTTGCTGTTTGATGTTTGTTATGATCATACATTGATCATAACTGACATTGGTGAAGTCTTGTAGCTGTTTGATCATAATTCAGTCCATACTATTGTTCATTTGAAGATTTGTAGCAGAATGATGATTCCAGATGAATTGTAGCTGTTTGATGGTTGATTTTTGTTGAATACTAGTGATAGGTGGTGGTTATCACTAGGGCAAGAGAGCTCAGCGCTCCTCTTCTTCCCAAAGGATATCTTCATTAGGTTCCAAAGTTCTTGTTTTTGTTCCTCTAAACAGTCAATTGCATGCTCATTTTCCTAGTTAATTTTTGATGGCTACATGATATATGTGTTGTTAGTTGCTATTTGATTGATCTTTGTGAGTTTGAAGTTCAGTTACTGCTTAATCTTGCATACTTGTGTTCTGAATTGTAGTTACTTGCATCATTTCAGTTACTTTTGGCCTATTAGCTTACTTGCTGTTTAAGTCTTGCTAATTGTTTGTTCTCAGCTTGAAAACATTTCATTTAGTCCATTAAAACTAGTTTGCTATAGCCTTTGAATCAGCTTAATCCAGTTCTTAAAAAGTCTTTGAAAAAGTTTGTTCAAAATCAGTAAAGGAGTGTTTGGTAGTAGATAAAAAGTAGTTTTCAAGTGTTGAGATTTGATGTTTAAGAGTTTATTTCCAGTCTTTAGTTGATAACAAGTGGTATTATACCTTTTACAAGTCATATAAACAGTCAAACAGGCAAATGGCAATAGAATAGTTTGGGTCATCCTTTATTCAGCTTTGTTCTTTAAAACTTGCCAATTTCAATTGCTGATTTCTCATTCAATCCTTGATGAAATTTTCTCAAATTTGTTTCTAGACTTAGCTTATATCATGAACTTTTAGATTCTAAGAGGAAATTCTACAGTAATAGGAATTAAGCTAGAAAATAGCTTTTTGGTCAAGGTCTGAGCAAAGCTCATTCTCTGATATAAAGTGGTTACTGTTTTCTTAGTTCTCCATATCCACTTCATAAAAGTCATGATTTTCTTTCACCAATCCAGTTAGTTAGTGTTGAACATTGATTTTTGAAGTTTTGAGCGTTTTCCAAAAATTCAGTCAAACTTGGTCAACATAAGCTCAAAAGAGCTTATTTCAGATTTCTGGTTCATTACTTGATGAAAATAGTTTTGGTTTCATTTCCCGTTCTTGTAATAAGTTGTTTAATCAGTTTCATCACAAAAATCAAGTTGTGACTGTTTGGTTTAAGCTGTAGCTTAATTTGTGCTTATCAATAAGCACTCATTTGCTTATTTTTGACTTTTAGCTTAAATCCTTGAACACACGTAGCTTAAATTGGATTTTAAGACTTTTGCAAGTGGTTTCATTTGATTTGGTTGAGTAATAAGCTCAAACGAGCTTATTCTTGCTTTTGTCCCGTTTTTAGTTAAAAACTTTACTTAATTGCACTTTGGTCCTTACATTTCATTCAGAGTTTAATTTTGGCCTAATTCCCATGTTTTTAGGGTTTGCTTTAGTTTAGTCCCTGGATTTTGCAATTTGTTAAATTTCAGTTAGTAAGTTGTTATTTTGTTACAATTTTAGTTAGTTTGTTATTGTTTTTGCATTTTTGATCCTTATAGTTTTCTGTTTTGCATTCTTAGTCCCTATAGTTGTAGAATTTACATTTCAAGCATTTACATTTCATAGAAATTACATTTTCAGTCCTTTTAGTTTTATATTTTGCATTTTAGACTTTTACTTGAATAAAAACGTGGTATTTGCAAATTGTTTTACATATAAGTAGTTTAATATTTTTCATTTTTAAATAGTGTTGTTTGAATTAGCAATAGATTACCAAGTAAGCTTGAACAACCAAGAACAATAATAAATCTGATATTGATTGGACTTTCTATTGGTTAAGAACTGAGAAAACGAACTTGCATTATATTACATTTCAAATGGCGCCGCTGCCGGTTCTTTGACTACACGAGAGACTATCGATTGACGGTTTTCATTGGCTTTTGGGATCCGTTCATTTGGTGAACGTTATTTTTACGTATCATAAATCAAAAACAAATAAAAAAATCAAAAATATAAAAATATATAAAAACTTAAAAATTAACAAAACAATTCTTTTCCTAAAGAATTGACCAAAAAAATTAAAAAATCCAAAAAGCAATCTTTTTCCTAAGAGATTGCACCCAAAGATATATATTATTGGATTCTCTCGGTTTTTATGTACATATAGTATTTTCCTTTTAAAAAAAAACTCATAAATACAAAAATATTTTCCATATATTATTATAAGTAAATACGTATACGTATAAGAACAATCAATCTACATATCTTCCATAAGTATTGCCGAGGCAATACACCGTGTTGAGAGGCGTTCCGGTCCTTGACACGCGTATCGATCAAACAAAATAAAGCAAGAATAGATAAATACTCTCAATAAGCAACAATTCGAAGAATACGAACATTTAAGTGAATAGAAAGGCGATGTGCTATAAAATGCCATCTAAGGGTCAATAGGTACTTAAGTGCTTCGCGCCACCTAACCCCCCGTTCACTTGGGAGTATTCTAAGAAGGAAGGCTTCATTGAGGGTCTTGCACCCAAAGTAGTAATACATATATTGTTATTTTCTTGTGGATATTTACTATTGAAACTCGAAGAGGATAATCCATTTATCTTCAAAGTCACACGAGAGCTTCTCTCTCATTCCTCGTATTGAGTTGCATGCTCACTCGCGGGCGTGCACAAATACCGATTGGTGTACAACCTCTTCCTCCGAAAAGGAAGAAAAAGAGAAAGAGTAAGACCACCACCGTCCACCAAGCCGATCACGAGAATCGTGCTTTGTCACCACCACAAGAAGCCATGGCTATTGATAATCGTACTTTGTATGAACGTATGCAATCCAACATTCATGGATATGTTAGTGCCATTAAGATTCCCGACTTTCTCGCTAACACATTTGAGCTACATACATCTATGATCAATATGGTTTCTTCATCACCTTTCTTTGGAAAACAAAATGAGGATCCCCATGCTCACCTTAAGAGATTCCTTTCACTTTGCAATACCATTAAGCATAATGGGGTTCCACATGAGGTCATTAGATTGATGTTAGTGTCATTTTCCTTAGATGGGAGTGCTAAGCATTGGTTAGACACCCAACCACCCGATAGTATCACCACATGGGATGATTTTACCACTAAGTTTTTGAACAAATTCTTTCCTCCACAAAAGACTATGGCTTTGAGGAATTTGATTATGGGCTTTACACAAAAACCTAGTCAATCCTTTGGTGATGCTTGGGAAGAGTATAGTGAGTTGTTGAGGCGATGCCCTAACCATGGAATGGATGATCTAAGCCAAATCAATACCTTCTATAATGGCCTTAAACCTCACCACCAAGATTCACTAAATGCTTCCGCGGGAGGGAGTATTCTTTTCAAGACATACCACGAGGCTTTGAACATTATTGAGACAAAGGTAATGGTTCAAACAAACAATCCATTTGAAGAAAAGGTTCATGTGATCCAAAACACTTCTCAAACTCCTTGTGAAATACAACTTCTTAAAAAGATCCTTCAAACAGTCAAACAAGGACAAGAAATTACTCAAGGCATGTTTCAAGATTTTAAGAGCATGACATTGAACAATTCCTCAAATAATGTGAATGCCATCACCATTTCTTGTGTTACTTGTGGAGGCCCCCATTCTTATGAACAATGTGACAAGGTGCAAGGGTATCAAGGGGAATGTTATGCTTATCAAGAGGAACACCGTGAACACTTCAAGCCTAACATCAATCCAAATAACCTTTCTTACAAATCCCAAAATTACCTTACTCCACCCGGCTTCCCACCCCAACCACCCACCCAAATTCCACAAAATCCTCCTCAAATTTTAGCAAGGAATCAAGGGCAAAGACAACCATACCAAGGAAATAATTACAAGGCACCCAATCAATTTCAACCTCAAGCTAATACCTTTTATCCACCACAACAAGGATTTAATCAACCACTTCCATTCATTCCCAATCAAGCATATGCTCCAATACCAAATCAAGCTTACCCTCAAAATCAAACTCAAGGATATGGGATGCAAGAGACTCAAGAGTATGTTGACAAGAAAATGCGTGAAATTGAGAAGAGAATGAATGACCAAGTGAAACGTACAATGGAGGAACAAATCAATAGGGTTTTAGTGGCGGTAACTCAAAGACCACAAGGGGCTTTACCTTCTAACACACAAACAAACCCTAGGGCCAATGTTAATGCTATTACAACAAGGAGTGGTACAACAACAAAGGATCCTTCACCTCCTAAACCTACTATTGTTCAACCCACTTGTGCTCCTACTTGTGATAAGCCTTCTACTTCTACTCCACCTCCTCAAAGTGCTCCTATTCACTCAAACACACCTTCTCAACCACCTCATACTTCTCCTTTACCTTCCACACTTCCCAATGAAGAGGCTAACAAAGACAAATCTTCCACCACAACACCTATTCCACCTACACCAAAACCTACTCTTCCATACCCTTCAAGGTTGAAAAAGGACAAGTTAAAGAACAAAGATGACATACAAGTCTCCAATTTCTTACGGATGTTCAAGCAACTCAATATCAACATATCCTTTGCGGAAGCTCTTGCTTATATGCCTAAGTTTGCTAAGATGTTCAAGGATTTGCTCTCAAACAAAGAAAAATTGGTTGATTTGCCCAACACATCACTTAATGAAAATTGTTCCGCGGTGTTACTTAAAACCTTACCAACAAAACTTGGAGATCCGGGGCGCTTCTTGATACCTTGTAATTTTCCCGGTGTTGAAAATTGCATGGCTTTGGCGGATTTAGGGGCGAGCATAAATCTCATGCCTTTATCGGTTTGGAAACAACTATCTCTTCCCGAGCTCACTCCCACTAGGATGACTCTTGAACTAGCCAACCGAACCATAGCTCACCCCGTAGGTATAGCGGAAGATGTGTTTGTAGGTGTGGATAAATTTACCTTTCCGGCCGACTTTGTAGTGGTCGATTATGACATGGATCCTAGAGTGCCTTTGATTGTTGGTAGACCGTTTTTGAGAACGGGTCGTACCTTGATAGATGTGGCGGAAGGAGAATTAATTATGAGAGTAGAGGATGAGAAAGTGGTGTTTAAGTTAGGGAAAGTTTGTGATAGAAAAGAGGTTAAGGAGTCTAGACCTTGTGAGACTATTAACATTGTGGATGTGCTAGATGAAGTGTGTAATGAACACTTTCATGATGCTTGTAAGAATGCTAGTGATGAGATACCCCATGTTGAAACCGTGGCCTCAATTGCTCCCTCTTTAACACCTTTTGGAGAGAGTGATTTCCTCTTGGAGGAATTTGAGTCCAACTTTCTTGGTGATGATGTTTCTCCCATTAATTGGGAAGAAGATATTCTTACAATCCAAAAGTTGCTCAATGAGGACCCTATTCCTTCTCCTATTCCACAAGAGATTACCATTGAGGAACCTTCCATAGTAAAACCTTCCATAGAGAGTCCACCTCCCATTGAACTTAAGGAACTTCCATCCCACTTAGAATATGCTTTCTTAGAAGGAAAAGACCAATTACCGGTGATTATTGCTAAGGAATTGAAAGAGGATGAGAAGGAGCAACTTATTGAAGTCCTTAAGAAACACAAGAAAGCCTTAGCATGGAAAATATCCGACATAAGGGGAATTGATCCACATTTTTGTACTCACAAAATCCTTATGGAGGACGACTATAAACCCGCCATTCAAAACCAAAGGAGAGTTAACCCAAAAATTCATGAGGTTATTAAGAAGGAAGTGATTAAACTCTTAGATGCGGGTATGATTTACCCCATTTCCGACTCTCCATGGGTTAGCCCGGTTCATTGTGTTCCAAAAAAGGGTGGAATCACCGTGGTGCCTAATGAGAACAATGAGCTTATTCCCACGAGACTTGTAACCGGTTGGAGAGTTTGCATTGATTATAGAAAACTCAATGAGGCAACTAGGAAAGACCATTTCCCGCTTCCCTTTATGGATCAAATGCTTGAACGCTTAGCGGGAAATGAGTACTATTGTTTTCTTGATGGCTTTTCGGGTTATTTTCAAATACCCATTGACCCTAAGGATCAAGAAAAGACCACATTCACTTGTCCATACGGTACATTTGCTTACAAGAGGATGCCTTTTGGCCTATGTAATGCACCGGGGATATAGCAAACTATCTTGTGGGCAATGTGCTTATTGAGGGTCTTACTTACCAACAAAAGAAAAAGTTTCTTAAGGAAGTTAAGTATTACTTTTAGGATGATCCATATCTTTTTAGGCAATGTGCGGACCAAATCATTAGACGGTGTGTAGATGGGCCCGAGGCATTTAAAATCTTAGAGGCATGTCATAAAGGACCTACGGGTGGACATTTTGGGCCTAACTACACCGCCAAGAAAGTCTTTGATTCGGGTTACTATTGGCCTTCCATTTACAAGGATGCCCAAGAGATGGTGAAATTTTGTGATGTTTGTCAAAGACAAGGAAAAATTACACAACGTGATGAGATGCCACAAAATTTTATCCAAGAGTGTGAGATATTTGATGTATGGGGAATAGATTTCATGGGACCTTTTCCATCCTCTAAGGGAAACAAGTATATACTTGTGGCGGTGGATTATGTGTCTAAGTGGGTGGAGGCTAAAGCCTTACCTACTAATGATGCTAGAGTGGTTGTAAAGTTTTTGAAACAATTGTTTGCTAGATTTGGTGTACCTCGAGCCATCATAAGTGATCGTGGTACGCACTTTTGTAATGATCAATTCACGAGAGTTATGAAGAAATATGGAGTGAATCATAGACTTTCTACCGCGTATCACCCTCAAACAAATGGTCAAACCGAGGTCACAAATCGTGGTTTAAAGAGAATTTTAGAGAGAACGGTGGGAGAGCATAGAGCTTCTTGGTCGGATAAGCTTGATGATGCTTTGTGGGAGTTTAGGACGGCTTTTAAGACACCAATTGGTTGTACTCCTTATAGGCTTGTCTATGGAAAAGCGTGCCACCTCCCATTTGAGTTAGAACATAAGGCATCTTGGGCTCTCAAGTGGGCTAACTTTGATTTAAACCAAGCCGGTTCACATAGGAAAGATCAAATCAATGAGATGGATGAGTTGAGAGCCAATGCCTATGAGAATTCTTTGCTATACAAGGAAAAGACTAAGAAATTGCATGATGCTAAGATCAAGAATCGTGAGTTCAAAGTTGGAGAGCCGGTTCTCCTCTTTAACTCAAGATTGAAGCTTTTTGCGGGCAAGCTTAAGTCGAGATGGTCCGGTCCATTCACTATTGCTCAAGTGTTTCCATATGGAACTCTTGAGTTGTCCCAACCCGATGGTCCAAATTTTAAAGTGAATGGTCACCGTGTTAAACATTACTTTGGGGAGGACATTTCTGTTGAAATGGTCCAAGAGGTCCCCATTTTCCCCATGAATTAATTCATTGAGGGACGAGTCGAGCTAGAGACTCATTAACTCAAGCATCGTATAACTAGGTTTAGAGTGTTGTAGGTTAGAAATAAAGGCATAGATTTGGAGATAAGTGTAGGGGAGACCTTCTTTTGTCTTCATGCTTGTTTGTAGGGTTGCTCACTCATCTCATGCTTTGGAGCTTATGGAGGAGGCCCTTGTATCCGGTTCACTTCGTTACTTTAGTGATTTTTCATTGACACCTTGTGCTTAAACATGATTTCACTAATAGTAGTCCTTTCCTTAACTTGGGTTAAGCAAAGTCTATTCATTGTCATAAGTGTAGGGGAAGTCTTTTATACTTCCATGCTCTTAAACATTGAGGACAATGTTTATCTTAAGTGTAGGGGAGACTTCTATCGAAGTGACCTTACCTAGACCATTGCCTTAACTTCATGATAATTGGAAAAATTGATTTTTCGATCATTTTTCAAATTTTTGATCTACTTTGGCCACCAAAAATATGTATTCATAATTTTTGCATTAATCATTTTTCATTTGCATATCACATTTGCATTGTATATATTTCTTCTTTTGTTTTTCATCAAAAATGTATAAAAGAAAAATATAATAAAACATGGTTTTAACAAGTTTAGACTTCTTTGACATATTAGGCCCGCCATGGATATTTTGACTCAACCCGAGTTTGTTTATTTTAGCATTCTCTAGCTAGTATCCTTAACCATGTAGTCCTTCATTGGTCTATTAGGCTAAGCTTCCACCAATTTCATTCTTTGAAATTTTAAATTTGTGGAGAATGGGAAATGATAGAGTTGAAGCAAGTGTAAAAGGGCTAGATAGACTTCATGGCAATTACTTGTGGCTAAACCCTTCTCTTCTTTATCTCTACTTTCTTCGCTTGTATATAATTGTTAATAAATAATCAAGTACGGTTTTAATTGGTTCGTAATCTCTTATGCATTTTTGGCTAATCATTTATGGTTGATATGAGTACGTCTTAAGATTCTAAGTTAGCACGTTTTATGTGTACTAGACTTATGTCATGCTCCATATTTAGCGGGTGTTTTTCCTTTTCTTCTTTTCAAATTTCTTTGTGAGGAATAAAGAAAAATAAGAGCGGCTTATGAAAAAAAATGAATGGCTAGAAAAAAAAGAAAAAGAAAAAAAAATAATGCAAGACTCCCAAGAGGGGCAGTGTGGTGTTAATTATAGTGACTATTGAGTTCCAATATTACCTTGACGGGTTGCGGGGATTCAATAGATTGCTCCAATCCAATATTACCTTGACGGGTTGCGGGGTTGAAGATCCAAAATCTCAAAAAGATGCGGATGTAAATTATTGCGTGAGTTTTATTTTTCTTTCCTTAGCGAGTGTGTAGTTACTTATGAAAGCATGACATGAGGATTTTACACATAAGGCGAATGACTTATTACTCTTAATACGGACTTATATCAATTGTGAGCGTTTTTTCAAGTAATGGATGAGAAGATTACTTAGGATTAAAACCGTGCTTCCTTATTTTTGGATTTTACACTTCTTATATTTCACACTTGAATAATGATAAATTTGCCCACAAGCAATTTGCTCAATTAATAACCGGTTCCACATTTAATTGTCATGAATAAGTTGATGCACTTTTTACTTGTGAATGCAATGATCCCATTTATAAGCTTGGTATGGGGAAAGTGAAACTTGAGGGTGATAAATGTTCATGGTATCCAATCCCTAATCCAAGTCATTGAGTTCTTTATGAGTTATTTCCATCAAAACCATTTCAAGAAAAATCAAAAAGATATAGATAGAATTGTATTTTGATTCATTGCATTATTAAAAGTCAAAATCATGCATCATTTAGTTTAGAGTAGTGTAGATGCATCTCATATGGCCAAGGTGGATTAATTATGAGGGAAATGTAAATTTTTAAGCCTTGAAATATAATATTGCATGAGGACATGGCAATGTTCAAGTGTAGGGGAATTTGATATGAGCTTAAACTCATATCCTTTTATCAACAAATAACCCTAAAACATGAAGCAAAATACCAAATTATTTGGTAAAAACAGTATTATGTGGTATGTTTGTGTTTGTGTGCACTTTTGTAGGTAAGAAGATACATTTTCAAGCAAACAAGGAAAAATCAAGCTCAAATGGATGAAAAAGACAAAAGAGGATCAAAAGTGACAAGAATTTGAAGTTCAAGGACCTATCTTGACAAGTTATGAAAGTTGAAGGACTAGAAGTGCAAATAATGTAAAAGTCAAGATTCAAGTCAAACCTGGTCAACTATCAAGTCAACTCAGTCAAAGGACCATTTTGTACAAGTTATGGAAGTTAAAGGACCAAAAATGACAAAGGAATGAAGATCCTAGCTTGAAATAAGAATCTGCCAAGTATAGGGACCAAATCTGCCAACTTTGGAAAGATATGCAAGTTTAATCCATGTGTCAAGAATTTAGCCAATGGGAAGAGAGAAAGTGCTTCACACGGATTGCCACTTAAGCTTAATAAATACCCACTACTGCCGCCACATTTATTACACCAGATCTTAACAGTGTAATCCGCAACACATCTCCTCAACCAATAAGAAGGCGCCACGTGTTTTCTTCTTCAAAGTAAAAAATTTCCAGGATCGGGTTTTTGATAGAGGCCATTTCATGACACGACTTCAACATCAATATTGCTCGATTTGAAGAGACGAATTCAATGGTGCAATCCAATTAACATATCACTCACTCAATCAAAAACACCCAAATCATTGATCATACCTTCAAGTGCCAAATGCAGAATTTTTCCACGTGGCAAGTTATTACTGGTTCTGACACGTCACCAACTCCAACAAACTCTCATTTCTTGCCTATAAATACCTAGACTAGTCTTCATTTTTCAGTGGTAGCTTAAAATTTTGTAAAACACCTAGTTCAATTTTCCCTTTCCTTTTTCCCTCACTTTTCCCCTAACTACTCAAGAGTCTGACAAACTCTTGAGTTAGTTAGTTAGTTGGTAGCTTGTAACAACTTTTGTAACTGAATTCATTCAATAAAATTCAAATTACCTTTTTCCCGCCAAAAGTGTTCTTATCATTCCAGTTCTTTTCCTGCTATTGAGAGATCTTATTGTTGCTGTTTGATGTTTGTTATGATCATACATTGATCATAACTGACATTGGTGAAGTCTTGTAGCTGTTTGATCAGAATTCAGTCCATACTATTGTTCATTTGAAGATTTGAAGCAGAATGATGATTCCAGATGAATTGTAGCTGTTTGATGGTTGATTTTTGTTGAATACTAGTGATAGGTGGTGGTTATCACTAGGGCAAGAGAGCTCAGCGCTCCTCTTCTTCCCAAAGGATATCTTCATTAGGTTCCAAAGTTCTTGTTTTTGTTCCTCTAAACAGTCAATTGCATGCTCATTTTCCTAGTTAATTTTTGATGGCTACATGATATATGTGTTGTTAGTTGCTATTTGATTGATCTTTGTGAGTTTGAAGTTCAGTTACTGCTTAATCTTGCATACTTGTGTTCTGAATTGTAGTTACTTGCATCATTTCAGTTACTTTTGGCCTATTAGCTTACTTGCTGTTTAAGTCTTGCTAATTGTTTGTTCTCAGCTTGAAAACATTTCATTTAGTCCATTAAAACTAGTTTGCTATAGCCTTTGAATCAGCTTAATCCAGTTCTTAAAAAGTCTTTGAAAAAGTTTGTTCAAAATCAGTAAAGGAGTGTTTGGTAGTAGATAAAAAGTAGTTTTCAAGTGTTGAGATTTGATGTTTAAGAGTTCATTTCCAGTCTTTAGTTGATAACAAGTGGTATTATACCTTTTACAAGTCATATAAACAGTCAAACAGGCAAATGGCAATAGAATAGTTTGGGTCATCCTTTATTCAGCTTTGTTCTTTAAAACTTGCCAATTTCAATTGCTGATTTCTCATTCAATCCTTGATGAAATTTTCTCAAATTTGTTTCTAGACTTAGCTTATATCATGAACTTTTAGATTCTAAGAGGAAATTCTACAGTAATAGGAATTAAGCTAGAAAATAGCTTTTTGGTCAAGGTCTGAGCAAAGCTCATTCTCTGATATAAAGTGGTTACTGTTTTCTTAGTTCTCCATATCCACTTCATAAAAGTCATGATTTTCTTTCACCAATCCAGTTAGTTAGTGTTGAACATTGATTTTTGAAGTTTTGAGCTTTTTCCAAAAATTCGGTCAAACTTGGTCAACATAAGCTCAAAAGAGCTTATTTCAGATTTCTGGTTCATTACTTGATGAAAATAGTTCTGGTTTGATTTCCCGTTCTTGTAATAAGTTGTTTAATCAGTTTCATCACAAAAATCAAGTTGTGACTGTTTGGTTTAAGCTGTAGCTTAATTTGTGCTTATCAATAAGCACTCATTTGCTTATTTTTGACTTTTAGCTTAAATCCTTGAACACACGTAGCTTAAATTGGATTTTAAGACTTTTGCAAGTGGTTTCATTTGATTTGGTTGAGTAATAAGCTCAAACGAGCTTATTCTTGCTTTTGTCCCGTTTTTAGTTAAAAACTTTACTTAATTGCACTTTGGTCCTTACATTTCATTCAGAGTTTAATTTTGGCCTAATTCCCATGTTTTTAGGGTTTGCTTTAGTTTAGTCCCTGGATTTTGCAATTTGTTAAATTTCAGTTAGTAAGTTGTTATTTTGTTACAATTTTAGTTAGTTTGTTATTGTTTTTGCATTTTTGATCCTTATAGTTTTCTGTTTTGCATTCTTAGTCCCTATAGTTGTAGAATTTACATTTCAAGCATTTACATTTCATAGAAATTACATTTTCAGTCCTTTTAGTTTTATATTTTGCATTTTAGACTTTTACTTGAATAAAAACGTGGTATTTGCAAATTGTTTTACATATAAGTAGTTTAATATTTTTCATTTTTAAATAGTGTTGTTTGAATTAGCAATAGATTACCAAGTAAGCTTGAACAACCAAGAACAATAATAAATCTGATATTGATTGGACTTTCTATTGGTTAAGAACTGAGAAAACGAACTTGCATTATATTACATTTCAGCTTGCAACATTTGCACGAACTTCCTATCGGTGGAATCTTGCATTTGTTTCATAGTTCTCTCATGTTCGGTCAATTTTTGTAGAACCAAGTCCATTTGAGGATAATGCATGTTCATTTGATTATACCATTGATTTGGAAAACCTTGGTTTTGATATTGAGGTTGAAAACCGTTTTTATTATGAAAACCTTGGTTGAAGTTATTATTTTGAAACCCTTGATTTTGACCGTTAAAATTCTCTTGATTTTGACCACTAAAATTCCCTTGATTTGCATTCCCTTGAAAATTTCCTCTTTGAGGAGCTTGGTTCCTATTTTGGGCGGGTGGGGGTGGTCTTTGTGGAGCTACGAAACCCGGGGGAGCCAAATAGTTAGTACTCTTATAAGACAAATGGTTAACATCAACGTTTGGTTTAAAGTGAACCCTCTTTTTTTCATTGGTGTTATAAGCATAAACTCGTTGTTGTTGATTGTAAACCTTGTCACAATTATAATACGAATGTGGTCTACCACAAGTCTCACACGTTTCACAAGTCTCTTTTAAGGCATTTACTTGCACATTTTTCTTAACATGTAAATCAAGGTCGGTCATGATTGAAGTAAGCGCATCAATATTTTTGTCGGTCTCACTAGTACTAGCACTAGCCATAGTAGCCCTTACACTCTTGGATTGAACTTTTTCCTTGTTTTCAATTATTGCCCAAGCCTCATTCATGGATTTCACAAGAATATTACCCCCCGCGGCACTATTAAGTGAGTCTTGGTCATTAAAAGTTAAACCATTGTTAAACATATTGATTTGATGCATGAAATGTGTATAATGCAAGTTCGTTTTCTCAGTTCTTAACTAATAGAAAGTCCAATCAATATCAAATTTATAATTGTTTTTGGTTGTTCAAGCTTGCTTGGTAATCTATTGCTAATTCAAACAACACTAAGTAAAAATGAAAAATATAAACCTACTTATACGTAAAACAAATTGCAAATTCCAAATTTTATTCAAGTAAAATATAAAAATGCAAAATATAAAACTATAAGGACTGAAAATGTAATTTCTATGAAATGAAAATGCTTGAAATGTAAATTCTAAAAGTTATAAGGACTAAAAATGTAAAACAGTTAACTAAAAGGACTAAACTTGTAAAAACTTTAACAAACTAACCAAAAATTAACAAACTAACAAACTCTAAAACTGAAATTTAACAAACTAACAAATCCAGGGACTGAATTATGCAAATACCACAAATTTAGAAAGATTAGCTAGGTTTAGAAACAGTTTAAACTTCTAAGGACTAAAATGCAATTAACCAAACTTTTTAAGTAAAAACGGGCTCAAAGAAAGAATAAGCTCGTTTGAGCTTATTTCTCAACCAATTAAGCTGAAACAACTTGCAAACAACTTCAAATCCAAATCAAGAAACGTGTATTCAAGGATTTCAGCTAAAAGTCCAAAATAAGCAAAAGAGTGCTTATCAATAAGCTCAAAATAAGCTATAGCCTAATCCAAACATCCACAACTTGATTTTATTATCAAAACTGATTAAGCTCTTGATTTAAGGAAGGGGAAATCAAATTAGAACAAATTTCATCCAGTAATAAGCTAGATATCTGAAAATAAGCTCAAATGAGCTTATGTTGACCAAACATTGACCAAATTTTGGAAAAAACTCAAAATCTCAAAAACTCATATTCAATACTTTCTAAATGGAAATGTGAAAGAAAACTACAACTTTTATGAAGTGGATTATGAAATCTAGCAAAACAGTAAGCTATTCACATCAGAGAATGACATTTGCTCAAGCTTGAGCTAAAAAGCTGTTTTCTAGCTTATTTCTGAATACTGTAGAATTTCCTCTTAGAGACTGAAAGTTTATGATATAAGCTATAACTAGAAACTGGTTTGAGCAAATTTGATCAAGTAATGAAGGAGAAATGATCAATTGAATTTGGCAAGTTTTGAAATAAAAGCTGAATACAAGTATGACCCAAACTTTTTGATTACCAATTGCCTGTTTGACTATTATATTGACTTGCAAATGACTCAAGACTACTTGTTAACTCCTAATGAGTAGAAATGAACTTCTAAACAACAATTTCTAATACTTAAAATCTGATTCAAAGCTACTCCCAAACACTCCTTTAAAGCTTTTGATCAAACTTTTTTAAAGACTTTATGAGTTATGGTTAAGACTGATTAAAAAGCTATAGCAGACTTGTTTTAGTGATCAAAATGAAATGTATTCAAGCTAATAACAAGCAATAACCAAGACTAGGACTGAAAGTAGCTATTAGACCAAAATGTAACTGAAATTATGCAGAAACTACAAAACTAAGCACAAGAGCACAAGATCAAACTACAAATCACTAGGATCAATCAAATAACAACTACTTATCAATTAAAACAGGCAGCCATCAACATTACACTAGAGAATGAAGCATGCAAAGACTGTTTAGAGGAACAAAAATCAGAAACTTAGAAACCTATTGTAGTAATCCTTTGGGTAGAAGAGGAGCGCTGAGCTCTCTTGCCCTAGTGATACCACCACCTATCACTAACTATCAACTCAAATCAACAATCAATTCAGCTACAAATCATCATTCTGCCATGAAACCTTCAAGAACAATGGAAAGAGCTTGAATTCTGATCAAACAGCAACAATTCTTCACCAATGTCAATTATGATCAATGTATGATCATAACTAACATCAAACAGCAACAAGTATATCCAATTTCAACAAGATTCAACAGGAATTTGAGAAACAGAATTTGGCGGGAAAAAGGAAATTTGAATTTTATTGAGTGATTTCTGTTGCAAAAGTAGTTACAAGGTTCTAACTAACTAACTGACTCAAGAGTTTGTCAGACTCTTGAGTAGTTAGGTGAAAAGGAGGGAAAAAGGAAAAGGAGAAATTTAAGAACTATGTGTTTACAAATTTAAGCTACAATGAGAAATGAGGTACAAGCTAAGTATTTAAAGGCAAGAAAGGGAGATTCTGTTGGAGTTGTGACGTGTTTGAGCCAATCATCACTTGACACGTGGAGGAATTCTGCAAATCTTCTTTGAAGGTGATGAACATCTTTTGGGGGTTTTTGATTCAATGGATTATTTGTTAATTGGATTGCACCATTGGATTCGTCTTCCAAAATTAAGCAACTTTGATGTTTTGAACTTCTCTTGAAACGCTTTCTATCTCAAACCCGTTCCTGGTAAATATTTTGTTGAAAGAGAAGGACACGTGTCATCTTTTTATTGGTAGAGAGAGAGAGTTGCGGATTGCACTGTTGTGATTGGGTATTAATTGTGACGGCTGTAGTGGGAATTTATTACTTGATCCGTGTGACTTGCTTTCTTGCTTCTGATTGGTCCTTTCCCTTTTCACTTGGATTAAACATAGCATAACTTTCCAAACTTGGCAAATTAAGTCCCTTGACTTGGCAGATTGCTATTTAGGGCTAATATCTTCATTCCTTTGACATTTTTTGACCCTTCAACTTTGATTCTTCAACAAAATGGCCCTTTGACTTGAGTTGACTTTGTAGTTGACCAAATTTGACTTTAATCTTGACTTTCCATAATTTGCACTTTAAGTCCTCCAACTTTCACAACTTGTCAAGATAGGTCCTTTGACTTCAAAGTCTTGTCACTTTTGATCCTCTTTTGTCTTTTTCATCCATTTGAGCTTGGTTTTTTTCCTTGTTTGCTTGAAATTGTATCCTTTTACCTACATAAGATCACACAAACACAAACATACCACATAACACTGCTTTTTACAATATAAAAGGGTATTTTGCTTCATGTTTTAGGGTTATTTGTTGATAAAAGGATATGAGTTTAAGCTCATATCAAATTCCCCTACACTTGAGCATTGCCATGTCCTCATGCAATATTATATTTCAAGGTTTAAAAATTTACATTTCCCTCATAATTAATCCACCTTGGCCATATGAGATGCATCTACACTACTCTAAACTAAATGATGCATGATTTTGACTTTTAACAATGCAATGGATCAAAATACAATTCTATCTATATCTTTTTGATTTTTCTTGAAATGGTTTTGATGGAAATAACTTATAAAGAACTCAATGACTTGGATTAGGGCTTGGGTACCATGGACACTTATCACCCTCAAGTTTCACTTTCCCCATACCAAGCTAGTAAATGGAATCATTGCATTCACAAGTAAAAAGTGCATCAACTTATTCATGACAATTAAATGTGGAACCGGTTATTATTTGAGCAAATTGCTTGTGGGCAAATTTGTCATTATTCAAGCGTGAAATATAAGAAGTGTAAAATCCAAAAATAAGCAAGCACGGTTTTAATCCTAAGTAATCCTCTCATCCATTACTTGAAAAACCGCTCACAATTAATACAAGTCCGTATTAAGAATAATAAGTCATTCGCCTTATGTGTAAAATCCTCATGTCATGCTTTCATAAGTAACTACACACTCGCTAAGGAAAGAAAAATAAAACTCACGCAATAATTTACATCCGCATCTTTTTGAGATTTTGGATCTTCAACCCCGCAACCCGTCAAGGTAATATTGGATTGGAGCAATCTATTGAATCCCCGCAACCCGTCAAGGTAATATTGGAACTCAATAGTCACTATAATTAACACCACACTGCCCCTCTTGGGAGTCTTGCATTATTTTTTTTTCTTTTTCTTTTTTTTTTCTAGCCACTCATTTTTTTTCATAAGCCGCTCTTATTTTTCTTTATTCCTCACCAAGAAATTTGCAAAGAAGAAAAGGAAAAACACCCGCTAAATATGGAGCATGACATAAGTCTAGTACACATAAAACGTGCTAACTTAGAATCTTAAGACGTACTCATATCAACCATAAATGATTAGCCAAAAATGCATAAGAGATTACGAACCAATTAAAACCGTACTTGATTATTTATTAACAATTATATACAAGCGAAGAAAATAGAGGTCAAGAAGAGAAGGGTTTAGCCACAAGTAATTGCCATGAAGTCTATCTAGCCCTTTTACACTTGCTTCAACTCTATCATTTCCCATTCTCCACAAATTTAAAATTTCAAAGAATGAAATTGGTGGAAGCTTAGCCTAATAGACCAATGAAGGACTACATGGTTAAGGATACTAGCTAGAGAGTGCTAAAATAAGCAAACTCGGGTTGAGTCAAAATATCCATGGCGGGCCTAATATGTCAAAGAAATCTAAACTTGTTAAAACCATGTTTTATTATATTTTTCCTTTTTATATATTTTTGATGAAAAATAAAAGAAGAAATATATATACAATGCAAATGTGTTATGCAAAATGAAAAATGATTGATGCAAAAATTATGAATGCATATTTTTGTTGGCCAAAGTAGATCAAAAATTTGAAAAATGTTGAAAATCCAATTTTCCATGTTATCATGCAAGACAATGACAAGTTCTAGGTAAGGTCACTTCGATAGAAGACCCCCCTACACTTAAGCTAAACATTGTCCTCAATGTTTAAGAGCATGGAAGTATAAAAACTTCCCCTACACTTATGACAATGAATAGACTTTGCTTAACCCAAGTTAAGGAAAGGACTACTATTAGTGAAATCAAGTTTAAGCACAAGGTGGCAATGAAAAATCACTAAAGTAACGAAGTGAACCGGATACAAGGGCCTCCTCCATAAGCTCCAAAGCATGAGATGAGTGAGCAACCCTACAAACAAGCATGAAGACAAAAGAAGGTCTCCCCTACACTTATCTCCAAATCTATGCCTTTATTTCTAACCTACAACACTCTAACCTAGTTATACGATGCTTGAGTTAATGAGTCTCTAGCTCGACTCGTCCCTCAATGAATTAATTCATGGGGAAAATGGGGACCTCTTGGACCATTTCAACGGAAATGTCCTCCCCAAAGTAGTGCTTAACACGGTGACCATTCACTTTAAAATTTGGACCATCGGGTTGGGACAACTCAAGAGTTCCATATGGAAACACTTGAGCAATAGTGAATGGACCGGACCATCTCGACTTAAGCTTGCCCGCAAAAAGCTTCAATCTTGAGTTAAAGAGGAGAACCGGTTCTCCAACTTTGAACTCACGATTCTTGATCTTAGCATCATGCAATTTCTTAGTCTTTTCCTTGTATAGCAAAGAATTCTCATAGGCATTGGCTCTCAACTCATCCATCTCATTGATTTGATCTTTCCTATGTGAACCGGCTTGGTTTAAATCAAAGTTAGCCCACTTGAGAGCCCAAGATGCCTTATGTTTTAACTCAAATGGGAGGTGGCACGCTTTTCCATAGACAAGCCTATAAGGAGTACAACCAATTGGTGTCTTAAAGGCCGTCCTAAACGCCCACAAAGCATCATCAAGCTTATCCGACCAAGAAGCTCTATGCTCTCCCACCGTTCTCTCTAAAATTCTCTTTAAACCACGATTTGTGACCTCGGTTTGACCATTTGTTTGAGGGTGATACGTGGTAGAAAGTCTATGATTCACTCCATATTTCTTCATAACTCTCGTGAATTGATCATTACAAAAGTGCGTACCACGATCACTTATGATGGCCCGAGGTACACCAAATCTAGCAAACAATTGTTTCAAGAACTTTACAACCACTCTAGCATCATTAGTAGGTAAGGCTTTAGCCTCCACCCACTTGGACACATAATCCACCGCCACAAGTATATACTTGTTTCCCTTAGAGGATGGAAAAGGTCCCATGAAATCTATTCCCCATACATCAAATATCTCACACTCTTGGATAAAATTTTGTGGCATCTCATCACGTTGTGTAATTTTTCCTTGTCTTTGACAAACATCACAAAATTTCACCATCTCTTGGGCATCCTTGTAAATGGAAGGCCAATAGTAACCCGAATCAAAGACTTTCTTGGCGGTGTAGTTAGGCCCAAAATGTCCACCCGTAGGTCCTTTATGACATGCCTCTAAGATTTTAAATGCTTCGGGCCCATCTACACACCGTCTAATGATTTGGTCCGCACATTGCCTAAAAAGATATGGATCATCCCAAAAGTAATACTTAACTTCCTTAAGAAACTTTTTCTTTTGTTGGTAAGTAAGACCCTCAATAAGCACATTGCCCACAAGATAGTTTGCAATATCCGCAAACCAAGGTGTGGCATCCTCTTGGGAAGAGATAGACATGAGCTCCTCTAATGGAAAGGATTCATTGATTTCTTGATGTGGGAAATCTCCTTGAAAAGGATGCTCAAGTCTACTCAAATGATCCGCCGCTAAATTCTCGGCCCCTTTTTTATCACGAATCTCTATCTTAAACTCTTGAAGCAACAAAACCCATCTCAAAAGCCTAGGCTTAGCATCTTGTTTTGTCATAAGATACTTGAGAGCGGAATGATCCGTATACACTATGGTCTTGGAAAGCACAAGGTATGGTCTAAACTTCTCAAAAGCATATACTATAGCAAGCAACTCTTTTTCCGTGGTAGTGTAATGAAGTTGTGCACCGGTCATGGTTTTACTCGCATAGTGTATAGGTTGGAAATGCTTATTAACTCTTTGTCCTAAGACGGCCCCCACCGCATAATCACTAGCGTCACACATAAGCTCAAAAGGTAATTCCCAATTTGGAGAAACCAAAACGGGAGCCTTTGTCAATTTTTCCTTAAGTGTCTCAAAAGATTCTAAACAAGCTTGGTCAAAAATGAAAGGAGCCTCTTTCTCCAAGAGATGAGTCATCGGTCTAGCTAGCTTAGAAAAATCTTGTATAAAGCGCCTATAAAAACCCGCATGACCTAAGAAACTCCTCACACCTTTAACCGAGGTGGGTGGGGGAAGCTTAGCAATCACATCAATTTTGGCTCGATCAACTTCTAATCCCTTATTGGATATCTTGTGTCCTAAAACAATCCCCTCTTTCACCATAAAGTGACATTTCTCCCAATTAAGCACCAAACGTGTTTCCTCACAACGCTTAAGCATTCTCTCAAGATTGGTGAGACAAGAGCTAAAGGAGTTCCCAAATACGGAAAAGTCATCCATAAAAACCTCCATGGTTTGCTCTATCATATCATGGAAAATTGCCATCATGCACCTTTGAAACGTCCCCGGTGCATTACATAGGCCAAAAGGCATCCTCTTGTAAGCAAATGTACCGTATGGACAAGTGAATGTGGTCTTTTCTTGATCCTTAGGGTCAATTGGGATTTGGAAATAACCCGAAAAGCCATCAAGAAAACAATAGTATTCATTTCCCGCTAAGCGTTCAAGCATTTGATCCATAAAGGGAAGCGGAAAATGGTCTTTCCTAGTTGCCTCATTTAGTTTTCTATAATCAATGCAAACTCTCCAACCGGTTACAAGTCTCGTGGGAATAAGCTCATTGTTCTCATTAGGCACCACGGTGATTCCACCCTTCTTTGGAACACAATGAACCGGGCTAACCCATGGAGAGTCGGAAATGGGGTAAATCATACCCGCATCTAAGAGTTTAATCACTTCCTTCTTAATAACCTCATGAATTTTTGGGTTAACTCTCCTTTGGTTTTGAATGGCGGGTTTATAATCATCCTCCATAAGGATTTTGTGAGTACAAAAATGTGGATCAATTCCCCTTATGTCGGATATTTTCCATGCTAAAGCTTTCTTATGTTTCTTAAGGACTTCAATAAGTTGCTCCTTCTCATCCTCTTTCAATTCCTTAGCAATAATCACCGGTAATTGGTCTTTTTCTTCTAAGAAAGCATATTCTAAGTGGGATGGAAGTTCCTTAAGTTCAATGGGAGGTGGACTTTCTATGGAAGGTTTTACTATGGAAGGTTCCTCAATGGTAATCTCTTGTGGAATAGGGGAAGGAATAGGGTCCTCATTGAGCAACTTTTGGATTGTAAGAATATCTTCTTCCCAATTAATGGGAGAATCATCATCACCAAGAAAGTTGGACTCAAATTCCTCCAAGAGGAAATCACTCTCTCCAAAAGGTGTTAAAGAGGGAGTAATTGAGGCCACGGTTTCAACATGTGGAATCTCATCACTAGTATTCTTACAAGCATCATGAAAGTGTTCATTACACACTTCATCTAACACATCCACAATGTTAATCGTCTCACAAGGTCTAGACTCCTTAACCTCTTTTCTATCACAAACTTTCCCTAACTTAAACACCACTTTCTCATCCTCTACTCTCATAATTAATTCTCCTTCCGCCACATCTATCAAGGTACGACCCGTTCTCAAAAACGGTCTACCAACAATCAAAGGCACTCTAGGATCCATGTCATAATCGACCACTACAAAGTCGACCGGAAAGGTAAACTTATCCACACCTACAAACACATCTTCCGCTATACCTACGGGGTGAGCTATGGTTCGGTTGGCTAATTCAAGAGTCATCCTAGTGGGGGTGAGCTCGGGAAGAGAGAGTTGTTTCCAAACCGATAAAGGCATGAGATTTATGCTTGCCCCTAAATCCGCCAAAGCCATGCAATTTTCAACACCGGGAAAATTGCAAGGTATCAAGAAGCGCCCCGGATCTCCAAGTTTTGTTGGTAAGGTTTTAAGTAACACCACGGAACAATTTTCATTAAGTGATGTGTTGGGCAAGTCAACCAATTTTTCTTTGTTTGAGAGCAAATCCTTGAACATCTTAGCAAACTTTGGCATATAAGCAAGAGCTTCCGCAAAGGATATGTTAATATTGAGTTGCTTGAACATCCTTAAGAAATTGGAGACTTGTATGTCATCTTTGTTCTTTAACTTGTCCTTTTTCAACCTTGAAGGGTATGGAAGAGTAGGTTTGGGTGTAGGTGGAATAGGTGTTGTAGTGGAAGATTTGTCTTTGTTAGCCTCTTCATTGGGAAGTGTGGAAGGTAAAGGAGAAGTATGAGGTGGTTGAGAAGGTGTGTTTGAGTGAATAGGAGCACTTTGAGGAGGTGGAGTAGAAGTAGAAGGCTTATCACAAGTAGGAGCACAAGTGGGTTGAACAATAGTAGGTTTAGGAGGTGAAGGATCCTTTGTTGTTGTACCACTCCTTGTTGTAATAGCATTGACATTGGCCCTAGGATTTGTTTGTGTGTTGGAAGGTAAAGCTCCTTGTGGTCTTTGATTTAATGCCATGAAAAGCTTATTGAATTGGTCATTCATTTTCTTGTCCATAGCTTGTAATTTCTTTTCAGTCTCTTGATTCATCTTTTGCAAAAGATCCATTGTGTTTAACTCTTGTGGCACATAACCTTGAAAACCTTGAGGTTGGAAAGGTAAAGGTTGGGAGTTAAATCCTTGATTTGGTGGATAAAAGGTACTTGCTTGAGGTTGAAATTGATTTGGTGCCTTGTAGTTATTTCCTTGGTATGGTTGTCTTTGCCCTTGATTCCTTGCTAAAATTTGAGGAGGATTTTGTTGAATTTGGGTGGGTGGTTGGGGTGGAAAGCCGGGTGGAGTAAGGTAATTTTGGGATTTGTAAGAAAGGTTATTTGGATTGATGTTAGGCTTGAAGTGTTCACGGTGTTCCTCTTGGTAAGCATAGCATTCCCCTTGATAACCTTGCACCTTGTCACATTGTTCATAAGAGTGAGGACCTCCACAAGTAACACAAGAAATGGTGATGGCATTCACATTGTTTGAGGAATTGTTCAATGTCAAGCTCTTCAAAGCTTGAACTAACTCTTGAGTCATTTCTTGTTGTCCTTGTTTGACTTGTTGAAGGATCTCTTGGTGGTATTTAAGGAATTGGTTATCACAAGGTGTTTGAGAAGTATTTTGGATAACATGAACTCTTTCTTCAAATGGATCGTTTGTTTGAACCATTGCCTTAGTCTCAATAATGGTCAAAGCCTCATGGTATGTCTTGAAATGAATACTCCCTCCCGCGGAAGCATTTAATGAATCTTGGTGGTGAGGTTTAAGGCCATTATAGAAAGTATTGATTTGGCTTAGATCATCCATTCCATGATTAGGGCATCGCCTCAACAACTCACTATACTCTTCCCAAGCATCACCAAAGGATTGACTAGGTTTTTGTGTAAAGCCCATAATCAAATTTCTCAAAGCCATAGTCTTTTGTGGGGGAAAGAATTTGTTCAAAAACTTAGTGGTAAAATCATCCCATGTGGTGATACTATCGGGTGGTTGGGTGTCTAACCAATGCTTAGCACTCCCATCTAGTGAAAATGACACTAACAACAATCTAATGACATCAGGTGGAACCCCATTATGCTTAATGGTATTGCAAAGTGAAAGGAATCTCTTAAGATGAGCATGGGGATCCTCATTTTGTTTTCCATAGAAAGGTGATGCAGCAACCATATTGATCATAGATGTATGTAGCTCAAATGTGTTAGCGGGATAGTCGGGAATCTTAATGGCACTAACAAATCCATGAATGTTGGATTGCATACGTTCAAACAAAGTACGGTTATCAACAGCCATGGCTTCTTGTGGTGATGACAAAGCACGATTCTCGTGATCGGCTTGGTGAACGGTGGTGGTCTTACTTTTTCTCTTTTTCTTCCTTTTCGGAGGAAGAGGTTGTACACCAATCGGTATTTGTGCACGCCCGCGAGTGAGCATGCAACTCAATACGAGGAATGAGAGAGAAGCTCTCGTGTGACTTTGAAAAGAATAAGATTATCCTCTTCGAGTTTCGATATTAAATATCCACAAGAAAGTAACAATATATGTAATACTACTTTGGGTGCAAGACCCTCAATGAAGCTTTCCTTCTTAGAATACTCCCAAGTGAACGGGGGGTTAGGTGGCGCGAAGCACTTAAGTACCTATTGACCCTTAGATGGCATTTTATAGCACATCGCCTTTCTATTCACTTAAATGTTCGTATTCTTCGAATTATTGCTTATTGAGAGTATTTATCTATTCTTGCTTTATTTTGTTTGATCGATACGCGTGTCAAGGACCGGAGCGCCCCTCAACACGGTGTATTGCCTCGGCAATACTTATGGAAGATATGTAGATTGATTGTTCTTATACGTATACGTATTTACTTATAATAATATATGGAAAATATTTTTGTATTTATGAGTTTTTAAAGGAAAATACTATATGTACATAAAAACCGAGAGAATCCAATAATATATATTTTTGGGTGCAATCTCTTAGGAAAAAGATTGCTTTTTGGATTTTTTTTAATTTTTTTGGTCAATTCTTTAGGAAAAGAATTGTTTTGTTAATTTTTTAGTTTTTATATATTTTTATATTTTTGATTTTTTATTTGTTTTTGATTGATGATACGTAAAAATAACGTTCACCAAGTGAACGGATCCCAAAAGCCAATGAAAACCGTCAATCGATAGTCTCTCGTGTAGTCAAAGAACCGGCAGCGGCGCCATTTGAAATGTGTATAATGCAAGTTCGTTTTCTCAGTTCTTAACTAATAGAAAGTCCAATCAATATCAAATTTATAATTGTTTTTGGTTGTTCAAGCTTGCTTGGTAATCTATTGCTAATTCAAACAACACTAAGTAAAAATGAAAAATATAAACCTACTTATACGTAAAACAAATTGCAAATTCCAAATTTTATTCAAGTAAAATATAAAAATGCAAAATATAAAACTATAAGGACTGAAAATGTAATTTCTATGAAATGAAAATGCTTGAAATGTAAATTCTAAAAGTTATAAGGACTAAAAATGTAAAACAGTTAACTAAAAGGACTAAACTTGTAAAAACTTTAACAAACTAACCAAAAATTAACAAACTAACAAACTCTAAAACTGAAATTTAACAAACTAACAAATCCAGGGACTGAATTATGCAAATACCACAAATTTAGAAAGATTAGCTAGGTTTAGAAACAGTTTAAACTTCTAAGGACTAAAATGCAATTAACCAAACTTTTTAAGTAAAAACGGGCTCAAAGAAAGAATAAGCTCGTTTGAGCTTATTTCTCAACCAATTAAGCTGAAACAACTTGCAAACAACTTCAAATCCAAATAAAGAAACGTGTATTCAAGGATTTCAGCTAAAAGTCCAAAATAAGCAAAAGAGTGCTTATCAATAAGCTCAAAATAAGCTATAGCCTAATCCAAACATCCACAACTTGATTTTATTATCAAAACTGATTAAGCTCTTGATTTAAGGAAGGGGAAATCAAATTAGAACAAATTTCATCCAGTAATAAGCTAGATATCTGAAAATAAGCTCAAATGAGCTTATGTTGACCAAACATTGACCAAATTTTGGAAAAAACTCAAAATCTCAAAAACTCATATTCAATACTTTCTAAATGGAAATGTGAAAGAAAACTACAACTTTTATGAAGTGGATTATGAAATCTAGCAAAACAGTAAGCTATTCACATCAGAGAATGACATTTGCTCAAGCTTGAGCTAAAAAGCTGTTTTCTAGCTTATTTCTGAATACTGTAGAATTTCCTCTTAGAGACTGAAAGTTTATGATATAAGCTATAACTAGAAACTGGTTTGAGCAAATTTGATCAAGTAATGAAGGAGAAATGATCAATTGAATTTGGCAAGTTTTGAAATAAAAGCTGAATACAAGTATGACCCAAACTTTTTGATTACCAATTGCCTGTTTGACTATTATATTGACTTGCAAATGACTCAAGACTACTTGTTAACTCCTAATGAGTAGAAATGAACTTCTAAACAACAATTTCTAATACTTAAAATCTGATTCAAAGCTACTCCCAAACACTCCTTTAAAGCTTTTGATCAAACTTTTTTAAAGACTTTATGAGTTATGGTTAAGACTGATTAAAAAGCTATAGCAGACTTGTTTTAGTGATCAAAATGAAATGTATTCAAGCTAATAACAAGCAATAACCAAGACTAGGACTGAAAGTAGCTATTAGACCAAAATGTAACTGAAATTATGCAGAAACTACAAAACTAAGCACAAGAGCACAAGATCAAACTACAAATCACTAGGATCAATCAAATAACAACTACTTATCAATTAAAACAGGCAGCCATCAACATTACACTAGAGAATGAAGCATGCAAAGACTGTTTAGAGGAACAAAAATCAGAAACTTAGAAACCTATTGTAGTAATCCTTTGGGTAGAAGAGGAGCGCTGAGCTCTCTTGCCCTAGTGATACCACCACCTATCACTAACTATCAACTCAAATCAACAATCAATTCAGCTACAAATCATCATTCTGCCATGAAACCTTCAAGAACAATGGAAAGAGCTTGAATTCTGATCAAACAGCAACAATTCTTCACCAATGTCAATTATGATCAATGTATGATCATAACTAACATCAAACAGCAACAAGTATATCCAATTTCAACAAGATTCAACAGGAATTTGAGAAACAGAATTTGGCGGGAAAAAGGAAATTTGAATTTTATTGAGTGATTTCTGTTGCAAAAGTAGTTACAAGGTTCTAACTAACTAACTGACTCAAGAGTTTGTCAGACTCTTGAGTAGTTAGGTGAAAAGGAGGGAAAAAGGAAAAGGAGAAATTTAAGAACTATGTGTTTACAAATTTAAGCTACAATGAGAAATGAGGTACAAGCTAAGTATTTAAAGGCAAGAAAGGGAGATTCTGTTGGAGTTGTGACGTGTTTGAGCCAATCATCACTTGACACGTGGAGGAATTCTGCAAATCTTCTTTGAAGGTGATGAACATCTTTTGGGGGTTTTTGATTCAATGGATTATTTGTTAATTGGATTGCACCATTGGATTCGTCTTCCAAAATTAAGCAACTTTGATGTTTTGAACTTCTCTTGAAACGCTTTCTATCTCAAACCCG
The DNA here is from genome assembly GCA_025667525.1 of Glebionis coronaria. Classification (NCBI taxonomy): domain Eukaryota; kingdom Viridiplantae; phylum Streptophyta; class Magnoliopsida; order Asterales; family Asteraceae; genus Glebionis; species Glebionis coronaria. The sequence goes on along the minus strand of CM046880.1, from coordinate 132,380,948 downwards.
TTCCTGGTAAATATTTTGTTGAAAGAGAAGGACACGTGTCATCTTTTTATTGGTAGAGAGAGAGAGTTGCGGATTGCACTGTTGTGATTGGGTATTAATTGTGACGGCTGTAGTGGGAATTTATTACTTGATCCGTGTGACTTGCTTTCTTGCTTCTGATTGGTCCTTTCCCTTTTCACTTGGATTAAACATAGCATAACTTTCCAAACTTGGCAAATTAAGTCCCTTGACTTGGCAGATTGCTATTTAGGGCTAATATCTTCATTCCTTTGACATTTTTTGACCCTTCAACTTTGATTCTTCAACAAAATGGCCCTTTGACTTGAGTTGACTTTGTAGTTGACCAAATTTGACTTTAATCTTGACTTTCCATAATTTGCACTTTAAGTCCTCCAACTTTCACAACTTGTCAAGATAGGTCCTTTGACTTCAAAGTCTTGTCACTTTTGATCCTCTTTTGTCTTTTTCATCCATTTGAGCTTGGTTTTTTTCCTTGTTTGCTTGAAATTGTATCCTTTTACCTACATAAGATCACACAAACACAAACATACCACATAACACTGCTTTTTACAATATAAAAGGGTATTTTGCTTCATGTTTTAGGGTTATTTGTTGATAAAAGGATATGAGTTTAAGCTCATATCAAATTCCCCTACACTTGAGCATTGCCATGTCCTCATGCAATATTATATTTCAAGGTTTAAAAATTTACATTTCCCTCATAATTAATCCACCTTGGCCATATGAGATGCATCTACACTACTCTAAACTAAATGATGCATGATTTTGACTTTTAACAATGCAATGGATCAAAATACAATTCTATCTATATCTTTTTGATTTTTCTTGAAATGGTTTTGATGGAAATAACTCATAAAGAACTCAATGACTTGGATTAGGGCTTGGGTACCATGGACACTTATCACCCTCAAGTTTCACTTTCCCCATACCAAGCTAGTAAATGGAATCATTGCATTCACAAGTAAAAAGTGCATCAACTTATTCATGACAATTAAATGTGGAACCGGTTATTATTTGAGCAAATTGCTTGTGGGCAAATTTGTCATTATTCAAGCGTGAAATATAAGAAGTGTAAAATCCAAAAATAAGCAAGCACGGTTTTAATCCTAAGTAATCCTCTCATCCATTACTTGAAAAACCGCTCACAATTAATACAAGTCCGTATTAAGAATAATAAGTCATTCGCCTTATGTGTAAAATCCTCATGTCATGCTTTCATAAGTAACTACACACTCGCTAAGGAAAGAAAAATAAAACTCACGCAATAATTTACATCCGCATCTTTTTGAGATTTTGGATCTTCAACCCCGCAACCCGTCAAGGTAATATTGGATTGGAGCAATCTATTGAATCCCCGCAACCCGTCAAGGTAATATTGGAACTCAATAGTCACTATAATTAACACCACACTGCCCCTCTTGGGAGTCTTGCATTATTTTTTTTTCTTTTTCTTTTTTTTTTCTAGCCACTCATTTTTTTTCATAAGCCGCTCTTATTTTTCTTTATTCCTCACCAAGAAATTTGCAAAGAAGAAAAGGAAAAACACCCGCTAAATATGGAGCATGACATAAGTCTAGTACACATAAAACGTGCTAACTTAGAATCTTAAGACGTACTCATATCAACCATAAATGATTAGCCAAAAATGCATAAGAGATTACGAACCAATTAAAACCGTACTTGATTATTTATTAACAATTATATACAAGCGAAGAATATAGAGGTCAAGAAGAGAAGGGTTTAGCCACAAGTAATTTCCATGAAGTCTATCTAGCCCTTTTACACTTGCTTCAACTCTATCATTTCCCATTCTCCACAAATTTAAAATTTCAAAGAATGAAATTGGTGGAAGCTTAGCCTAATAGACCAATGAAGGACTACATGGTTAAGGATACTAGCTAGAGAGTGCTAAAATAAGCAAACTCGGGTTGAGTCAAAATATCCATGGCGGGCCTAATATGTCAAAGAAATCTAAACTTGTTAAAACCATGTTTTATTATATTTTTCCTTTTTATATATTTTTGATGAAAAATAAAAGAAGAAATATATATACAATGCAAATGTGTTATGCAAAATGAAAAATGATTGATGCAAAAATTATGAATGCATATTTTTGTTGGCCAAAGTAGATCAAAAATTTGAAAAATGTTGAAAATCCAATTTTCCATGTTATCATGCAAGACAATGACAAGTTCTAGGTAAGGTCACTTCGATAGAAGACCCCCCTACACTTAAGCTAAACATTGTCCTCAATGTTTAAGAGCATGGAAGTATAAAAACTTCCCCTACACTTATGACAATGAATAGACTTTGCTTAACCCAAGTTAAGGAAAGGACTACTATTAGTGAAATCAAGTTTAAGCACAAGGTGGTAATGAAAAATCACTAAAGTAACGAAGTGAACCGGATACAAGGGCCTCCTCCATAAGCTCCAAAGCATGAGATGAGTGAGCAACCCTACAAACAAGCATGAAGACAAAAGAAGGTCTCCCCTACACTTATCTCCAAATCTATGCCTTTATTTCTAACCTACAACACTCTAACCTAGTTATACGATGCTTGAGTTAATGAGTCTCTAGCTCGACTCGTCCCTCAATGAATTAATTCATGGGGAAAATGGGGACCTCTTGGACCATTTCAACGGAAATGTCCTCCCCAAAGTAGTGCTTAACACGGTGACCATTCACTTTAAAATTTGGACCATCGGGTTGGGACAACTCAAGAGTTCCATATGGAAACACTTGAGCAATAGTGAATGGACCGGACCATCTCGACTTAAGCTTGCCCGCAAAAAGCTTCAATCTTGAGTTAAAGAGGAGAACCGGTTCTCCAACTTTGAACTCACGATTCTTGATCTTAGCATCATGCAATTTCTTAGTCTTTTCCTTGTATAGCAAAGAATTCTCATAGGCATTGGCTCTCAACTCATCCATCTCATTGATTTGATCTTTCCTATGTGAACCGGCTTGGTTTAAATCAAAGTTAGCCCACTTGAGAGCCCAAGATGCCTTATGTTCTAACTCAAATGGGAGGTGGCACGCTTTTCCATAGACAAGCCTATAAGGAGTACAACCAATTGGTGTCTTAAAGGCCGTCCTAAACGCCCACAAAGCATCATCAAGCTTATCCGACCAAGAAGCTCTATGCTCTCCCACCGTTCTCTCTAAAATTCTCTTTAAACCACGATTTGTGACCTCGGTTTGACCATTTGTTTGAGGGTGATACGCGGTAGAAAGTCTATGATTCACTCCATATTTCTTCATAACTCTCGTGAATTGATCATTACAAAAGTGCGTACCACGATCACTTATGATGGCCCGAGGTACACCAAATCTAGCAAACAATTGTTTCAAGAACTTTACAACCACTCTAGCATCATTAGTAGGTAAGGCTTTAGCCTCCACCCACTTGGACACATAATCCACCGCCACAAGTATATACTTGTTTCCCTTAGAGGATGGAAAAGGTCCCATGAAATCTATTCCCCATACATCAAATATCTCACACTCTTGGATAAAATTTTGTGGCATCTCATCACGTTGTGTAATTTTTCCTTGTCTTTGACAAACATCACAAAATTTCACCATCTCTTGGGCATCCTTGTAAATGGAAGGCCAATAGTAACCCGAATCAAAGACTTTCTTGGCGGTGTAGTTAGGCCCAAAATGTCCACCCGTAGGTCCTTTATGACATGCCTCTAAGATTTTAAATGCTTCGGGCCCATCTACACACCGTCTAATGATTTGGTCCGCACATTGCCTAAAAAGATATGGATCATCCCAAGAGTAATACTTAACTTCCTTAAGAAACTTTTTCTTTTGTTGGTAAGTAAGACCCTCAATAAGCACATTGCCCACAAGATAGTTTGCAATATCCGCAAACCAAGGTGTGGCATCCTCTTGGGAAGAGATAGACATGAGCTCCTCTAATGGAAAGGATTCATTGATTTCTTGATGTGGGAAATCTCCTTGAAAAGGATGCTCAAGTCTACTCAAATGATCCGCCGCTAAATTCTCGGCCCCTTTTTATCACGAATCTCTATCTTAAACTCTTGAAGCAACAAAACCCATCTCAAAAGCCTAGGCTTAGCATCTTGTTTTGTCATAAGATACTTGAGAGCGGAATGATCCGTATACACTATGGTCTTGGAAAGCACAAGGTATGGTCTAAACTTCTCAAAAGCATATACTATAGCAAGCAACTCTTTTTCCGTGGTAGTGTAATGAAGTTGTGCACCGGTCATGGTTTTACTCGCATAGTGTATAGGTTGGAAATGCTTATTAACTCTTTGTCCTAAGACGGCCCCCACCGCATAATCACTAGCGTCACACATAAGCTCAAAAGGTAATTCCCAATTTGGAGAAACCAAAACGGGAGCCTTTGTCAATTTTTCCTTAAGTGTCTCAAAAGATTCTAAACAAGCTTGGTCAAAAATGAAAGGAGCCTCTTTCTCCAAGAGATGAGTCATCGGTCTAGCTAGCTTAGAAAAATCTTGTATAAAGCGCCTATAAAAACCCGCATGACCTAAGAAACTCCTCACACCTTTAACCGAGGTGGGTGGGGGAAGCTTAGCAATCACATCAATTTTGGCTCGATCAACTTCTAATCCCTTATTGGATATCTTGTGTCCTAAAACAATCCCCTCTTTCACCATAAAGTGACATTTCTCCCAATTAAGCACCAAACGTGTTTCCTCACAACGCTTAAGCATTCTCTCAAGATTGGTGAGACAAGAGCTAAAGGAGTTCCCAAATACGGAAAAGTCATCCATAAAAACCTCCATGGTTTGCTCTATCATATCATGGAAAATTGCCATCATGCACCTTTGAAACGTCCCCGGTGCATTACATAGGCCAAAAGGCATCCTCTTGTAAGCAAATGTACCGTATGGACAAGTGAATGTGGTCTTTTCTTGATCCTTAGGGTCAATTGGGATTTGGAAATAACCCGAAAAGCCATCAAGAAAACAATAGTATTCATTTCCCGCTAAGCGTTCAAGCATTTGATCCATAAAGGGAAGCGGAAAATGGTCTTTCCTAGTTGCCTCATTTAGTTTTCTATAATCAATGCAAACTCTCCAACCGGTTACAAGTCTCGTGGGAATAAGCTCATTGTTCTCATTAGGCACCACGGTGATTCCACCCTTCTTTGGAACACAATGAACCGGGCTAACCCATGGAGAGTCGGAAATGGGGTAAATCATACCCGCATCTAAGAGTTTAATCACTTCCTTCTTAATAACCTCATGAATTTTTGGGTTAACTCTCCTTTGGTTTTGAATGGCGGGTTTATAATCATCCTCCATAAGGATTTTGTGAGTACAAAAATGTGGATCAATTCCCCTTATGTCGGATATTTTCCATGCTAAAGCTTTCTTATGTTTCTTAAGGACTTCAATAAGTTGCTCCTTCTCATCCTCTTTCAATTCCTTAGCAATAATCACCGGTAATTGGTCTTTTTCTTCTAAGAAAGCATATTCTAAGTGGGATGGAAGTTCCTTAAGTTCAATGGGAGGTGGACTTTCTATGGAAGGTTTTACTATGGAAGGTTCCTCAATGGTAATCTCTTGTGGAATAGGGGAAGGAATAGGGTCCTCATTGAGCAACTTTTGGATTGTAAGAATATCTTCTTCCCAATTAATGGGAGAATCATCATCACCAAGAAAGTTGGACTCAAATTCCTCCAAGAGGAAATCACTCTCTCCAAAAGGTGTTAAAGAGGGAGTAATTGAGGCCACGGTTTCAACATGTGGAATCTCATCACTAGTATTCTTACAAGCATCATGAAAGTGTTCATTACACACTTCATCTAACACATCCACAATGTTAATCGTCTCACAAGGTCTAGACTCCTTAACCTCTTTTCTATCACAAACTTTCCCTAACTTAAACACCACTTTCTCATCCTCTACTCTCATAATTAATTCTCCTTCCGCCACATCTATCAAGGTACGACCCGTTCTCAAAAACGGTCTACCAACAATCAAAGGCACTCTAGGATCCATGTCATAATCGACCACTACAAAGTCGGCCGGAAAGGTAAACTTATCCACACCTACAAACACATCTTCCGCTATACCTACGGGGTGAGCTATGGTTCGGTTGGCTAATTCAAGAGTCATCCTAGTGGGGGTGAGCTCGGGAAGAGAGAGTTGTTTCCAAACCGATAAAGGCATGAGATTTATGCTTGCCCCTAAATCCGCCAAAGCCATGCAATTTTCAACACCGGGAAAATTGCAAGGTATCAAGAAGCGCCCCGGATCTCCAAGTTTTGTTGGTAAGGTTTTAAGTAACACCGCGGAACAATTTTCATTAAGTGATGTGTTGGGCAAGTCAACCAATTTTTCTTTGTTTGAGAGCAAATCCTTGAACATCTTAGCAAACTTTGGCATATAAGCAAGAGCTTCCGCAAAGGATATGTTAATATTGAGTTGCTTGAACATCCTTAAGAAATTGGAGACTTGTATGTCATCTTTGTTCTTTAACTTGTCCTTTTTCAACCTTGAAGGGTATGGAAGAGTAGGTTTGGGTGTAGGTGGAATAGGTGTTGTAGTGGAAGATTTGTCTTTGTTAGCCTCTTCATTGGGAAGTGTGGAAGGTAAAGGAGAAGTATGAGGTGGTTGAGAAGGTGTGTTTGAGTGAATAGGAGCACTTTGAGGAGGTGGAGTAGAAGTAGAAGTCTTATCACAAGTAGGAGCACAAGTGGGTTGAACAATAGTAGGTTTAGGAGGTGAAGGATCCTTTGTTGTTGTACCACTCCTTGTTGTAATAGCATTGACATTGGCCCTAGGATTTGTTTTTGTGTTGGAAGGTAAAGCTCCTTGTGGTCTTTGATTTAATGCCATGAAAAGCTTATTGAATTGGTCATTCATTTTCTTGTCCATAGCTTGTAATTTCTTTTCAGTCTCTTGATTCATCTTTTGCAAAAGATCCATTGTGTTTAACTCTTGTGGCACATAACCTTGAAAACCTTGAGGTTGGAAAGGTAAAGGTTGGGAGTTAAATCCTTGATTTGGTGGATAAAAGGTACTTGCTTGAGGTTGAAATTGATTTGGTGCCTTGTAGTTATTTCCTTGGTATGGTTGTCTTTGCCCTTGATTCCTTGCTAAAATTTGAGGAGGATTTTGTTGAATTTGGGTGGGTGGTTGGGGTGGAAAGCCGGGTGGAGTAAGGTAATTTTGGGATTTGTAAGAAAGGTTATTTGGATTGATGTTAGGCTTGAAGTGTTCACGGTGTTCCTCTTGGTAAGCATAGCATTCCCCTTGATAACCTTGCACCTTGTCACATTGTTCATAAGAGTGAGGACCTCCACAAGTAACACAAGAAATGGTGATGGCATTCACATTGTTTGAGGAATTGTTCAATGTCAAGCTCTTCAAAGCTTGAACTAACTCTTGAGTCATTTCTTGTTGTCCTTGTTTGACTTGTTGAAGGATCTCTTGGTGGTATTTAAGGAATTGGTTATCACAAGGTGTTTGAGAAGTATTTTGGATAACATGAACTCTTTCTTCAAATGGATCGTTTGTTTGAACCATTGCCTTAGTCTCAATAATGGTCAAAGCCTCATGGTATGTCTTGAAATGAATACTCCCTCCCGCGGAAGCATTTAGTGAATCTTGGTGGTGAGGTTTAAGGCCATTATAGAAAGTATTGATTTGGCTTAGATCATCCATTCCATGATTAGGGCATCGCCTCAACAACTCACTATACTCTTCCCAAGCATCACCAAAGGATTGACTAGGTTTTTGTGTAAAGCCCATAATCAAATTTCTCAAAGCCATAGTCTTTTGTGGGGGAAAGAATTTGTTCAAAAACTTAGTGGTAAAATCATCCCATGTGGTGATACTATCGGGTGGTTGGGTGTCTAACCAATGCTTAGCACTCCCATCTAGTGAAAATGACACTAACAACAATCTAATGACATCAGGTGGAACCCCATTATGCTTAATGGTATTGCAAAGTGAAAGGAATCTCTTAAGATGAGCATGGGGATCCTCATTTTGTTTTCCATAGAAAGGTGATGCAGCAACCATATTGATCATAGATGTATGTAGCTCAAATGTGTTAGCGGGATAGTCGGGAATCTTAATGGCACTAACAAATCCATGAATGTTGGATTGCATACGTTCAAACAAAGTACGGTTATCAACAGCCATGGCTTCTTGTGGTGATGACAAAGCACGATTCTCGTGATCGGCTTGGTGAACGGTGGTGGTCTTACTTTTTCTCTTTTTCTTCCTTTTCGGAGGAAGAGGTTGTACACCAATCGGTATTTGTGCACGCCCGCGAGTGAGCATGCAACTCAATACGAGGAATGAGAGAGAAGCTCTCGTGTGACTTTGAAAAGAATAAGATTATCCTCTTCGAGTTTCGATATTAAATATCCACAAGAAAGTAACAATATATGTAATACTACTTTGGGTGCAAGACCCTCAATGAAGCTTTCCTTCTTAGAATACTCCCAAGTGAACGGGGGGTTAGGTGGCGCGAAGCACTTAAGTACCTATTGACCCTTAGATGGCATTTTATAGCACATCGCCTTTCTATTCACTTAAATGTTCGTATTCTTCGAATTATTGCTTATTGAGAGTATTTATCTATTCTTGCTTTATTTTGTTTGATCGATACGCGTGTCAAGGACCGGAGCGCCCCTCAACACGGTGTATTGCCTCGGCAATACTTATGGAAGATATGTAGATTGATTGTTCTTATACGTATACGTATTTACTTATAATAATATATGGAAAATATTTTTGTATTTATGAGTTTTTAAAGGAAAATACTATATGTACATAAAAACCGAGAGAATCCAATAATATATATTTTTGGGTGCAATCTCTTAGGAAAAAGATTGCTTTTTGGATTTTTTTTAATTTTTTTGGTCAATTCTTTAGGAAAAGAATTGTTTTGTTAATTTTTTAGTTTTTATATATTTTTATATTTTTGATTCAAACAACACTAAATGTGTATAATGCAAGTTCGTTTTCTCAGTTCTTAACTAATAGAAAGTCCAATCAATATCAAATTTATAATTGTTTTTGGTTGTTCAAGCTTGCTTGGTAATCTATTGCTAATTCAAACAACACTAAGTAAAAATGAAAAATATAAACCTACTTATACGTAAAACAAATTGCAAATTCCAAATTTTATTCAAGTAAAATATAAAAATGCAAAATATAAAACTATAAGGACTGAAAATGTAATTTCTATGAAATGAAAATGCTTGAAATGTAAATTCTAAAAGTTATAAGGACTAAAAATGTAAAACAGTTAACTAAAAGGACTAAACTTGTAAAAACTTTAACAAACTAACCAAAAATTAACAAACTAACAAACTCTAAAACTGAAATTTAACAAACTAACAAATCCAGGGACTGAATTATGCAAATACCACAAATTTAGAAAGATTAGCTAGGTTTAGAAACAGTTTAAACTTCTAAGGACTAAAATGCAATTAACCAAACTTTTTAAGTAAAAACGGGCTCAAAGAAAGAATAAGCTCGTTTGAGCTTATTTCTCAACCAATTAAGCTGAAACAACTTGCAAACAACTTCAAATCCAAATCAAGAAACGTGTATTCAAGGATTTCAGCTAAAAGTCCAAAATAAGCAAAAGAGTGCTTATCAATAAGCTCAAAATAAGCTATAGCCTAATCCAAACATCCACAACTTGATTTTATTATCAAAACTGATTAAGCTCTTGATTTAAGGAAGGGGAAATCAAATTAGAACAAATTTCATCCAGTAATAAGCTAGATATCTGAAAATAAGCTCAAATGAGCTTATGTTGACCAAACATTGACCAAATTTTGGAAAAAACTCAAAATCTCAAAAACTCATATTCAATACTTTCTAAATGGAAATGTGAAAGAAAACTACAACTTTTATGAAGTGGATTATGAAATCTAGCAAAACAGTAAGCTATTCACATCAGAGAATGACATTTGCTCAAGCTTGAGCTAAAAAGCTGTTTTCTAGCTTATTTCTGAATACTGTAGAATTTCCTCTTAGAGACTGAAAGTTTATGATATAAGCTATAACTAGAAACTGGTTTGAGCAAATTTGATCAAGTAATGAAGGAGAAATGATCAATTGAATTTGGCAAGTTTTGAAATAAAAGCTGAATACAAGTATGACCCAAACTTTTTGATTACCAATTGCCTGTTTGACTATTATATTGACTTGCAAATGACTCAAGACTACTTGTTAACTCCTAATGAGTAGAAATGAACTTCTAAACAACAATTTCTAATACTTAAAATCTGATTCAAAGCTACTCCCAAACACTCCTTTAAAGCTTTTGATCAAACTTTTTTAAAGACTTTATGAGTTATGGTTAAGACTGATTAAAAAGCTATAGCAGACTTGTTTTAGTGATCAAAATGAAATGTATTCAAGCTAATAACAAGCAATAACCAAGACTAGGACTGAAAGTAGCTATTAGACCAAAATGTAACTGAAATTATGCAGAAACTACAAAACTAAGCACAAGAGCACAAGATCAAACTACAAATCACTAGGATCAATCAAATAACAACTACTTATCAATTAAAACAGGCAGCCATCAACATTACACTAGAGAATGAAGCATGCAAAGACTGTTTAGAGGAACAAAAATCAGAAACTTAGAAACCTATTGTAGTAATCCTTTGGGTAGAAGAGGAGCGCTGAGCTCTCTTGCCCTAGTGATACCACCACCTATCACTAACTATCAACTCAAATCAACAATCAATTCAGCTACAAATCATCATTCTGCCATGAAACCTTCAAGAACAATGGAAAGAGCTTGAATTCTGATCAAACAGCAACAATTCTTCACCAATGTCAATTATGATCAATGTATGATCATAACTAACATCAAACAGCAACAAGTATATCCAATTTCAACAAGATTCAACAGGAATTTGAGAAACAGAATTTGGCGGGAAAAAGGAAATTTGAATTTTATTGAGTGATTTCTGTTGCAAAAGTAGTTACAAGGTTCTAACTAACTAACTGACTCAAGAGTTTGTCAGACTCTTGAGTAGTTAGGTGAAAAGGAGGGAAAAAGGAAAAGGAGAAATTTAAGAACTATGTGTTTACAAATTTAAGCTACAATGAGAAATGAGGTACAAGCTAAGTATTTAAAGGCAAGAAAGGGAGATTCTGTTGGAGTTGTGACGTGTTTGAGCCAATCATCACTTGACACGTGGAGGAATTCTGCAAATCTTCTTTGAAGGTGATGAACATCTTTTGGGGGTTTTTGATTCAATGGATTATTTGTTAATTGGATTGCACCATTGGATTCGTCTTCCAAAATTAAGCAACTTTGATGTTTTGAACTTCTCTTGAAACGCTTTCTATCTCAAACCCGTTCCTGGTAAATATTTTGTTGAAAGAGAAGGACACGTGTCATCTTTTTATTGGTAGAGAGAGAGAGTTGCGGATTGCACTGTTGTGATTGGGTATTAATTGTGACGGCTGTAGTGGGAATTTATTACTTGATCCGTGTGACTTGCTTTCTTGCTTCTGATTGGTCCTTTCCCTTTTCACTTGGATTAAACATAGCATAACTTTCCAAACTTGGCAAATTAAGTCCCTTGACTTGGCAGATTGCTATTTAGGGCTAATATCTTCATTCCTTTGACATTTTTTGACCCTTCAACTTTGATTCTTCAACAAAATGGCCCTTTGACTTGAGTTGACTTTGTAGTTGACCAAATTTGACTTTAATCTTGACTTTCCATAATTTGCACTTTAAGTCCTCCAACTTTCACAACTTGTCAAGATAGGTCCTTTGACTTCAAAGTCTTGTCACTTTTGATCCTCTTTTGTCTTTTTCATCCATTTGAGCTTGGTTTTTTTTCTTGTTTGCTTGAAATTGTATCCTTTTACCTACATAAGATCACACAAACACAAACATACCACATAACACTGCTTTTTACAATATAAAAGGGTATTTTGCTTCATGTTTTAGGGTTATTTGTTGATAAAAGGATATGAGTTTAAGCTCATATCAATGCACTTTTGTAAAACCATGTTGTGGACATTTTCGTAAAAGCTCCTTAAAAGGGTCCCAAGACTCACTAAACGTTTCCCCATATTTTTGTACAAAGGTAATGATGTCATTCCTTAAAGAGGTGATCCGTGATGGTGGGAAAAAGTAGTTTGTAACACCCCCAAATATACACAATTCAATATAGCGGAAGAGTCGTTGGTGTTACGGGATAGCACATTACTCACATCATAGACAACGCATAAAAATTGCGTCGTTTAATAATAAAGCATTTTCCATTCATGAATATCAAGTTTACATAGGTCCCAAGTGATAGTACTTCATACAATTTTTACAAAACATTTGAATGGAAATTTGTTATTTAAGTGCGGTCCATAAATTCTTGTCGTCTTCCCGAGAATTACCTTCAAGTACATGAGATAAAACATGTTAAAAGAAAAGGTCAGCGAAAACGTCGAGTGAATTCATAGAGTTTAATGAAAACCATTAATATTTCATCGGTATATATTTATTACCGAAAATCATTTTGTACAAATCTTTGTAGTAGGCCATAAAATAAGCCAAAAACATTTCATACAAGTCTTTGTTGTAAATCATAAAATAGGCTATTGCCTTCAAAACCATTATACGAACCAATGTCGTAAAAACATCATACAATACGTTTTATAACGTTTTATAGAGTTAAATAAAAACCGTTATATGAATATGGTTATGTAAACCAAAACATGAACACAATATCAATAATAAGACCCCGTATTGCTAGTCAGGCAATATATTATAATTCTGTGCGTATAGCAGTATCTTCGTTTTATTTAGATTATTATAAGCCGCATGACATTGTTACCTTACTATACCAAACAACGGGTAGCTAACCCGAAACTCATTTTCCTATCTAAAACAGCGTGTCGTCACAATAATCATGCTTATATAAATCTTCTCATACATAAATTCGCTTACCAATCAATGTGGCACGACGGGGATCAACCGTCAAGGCGCGAACTGGGGTGATCTTCCCCAAATAGTACTATTATATGCATAACCGTCTACAAAATCCCGGCAGTTCACAATTCATGCTAATGGGACTTTTAGTGACATAACCTAACTTTAATAATCCATTTTATTTCATACATCGGGTCATACAATCATTCGGGTCCAAATCAATAAACAAATAATCGGGAAAAATGGTGTCCTATTTTATCAAAACTAACATGTTATCTCCCTCGCGGGTTTATAAAACATTTTATGAAAACATTTAAAGAGTGCGAGGCTATGATCTCACGTTGATTGGGAAAGGCAGTTATCGGCGATTTGGATGTACGGTACGTGCTTCAAACACGGAAACCTAGACAAATAATTCTTGTGTTAGACTTTTGTCCAATGACTTTATAAAACAATAGCTATGTATACATATGATGATTTTATAAATATGATGATGATCATGTGGGATTGTACATCTCTATTTACTTATTATAGTGTCAAGTGTTGGTAAATTTTTATACTAGTTTCACTAGTTTAACTTCTTTACTTGTTAAGGGCCAATAAGCCCATTATAAGACCATTACATTTTATTAGTCCAATTTTATACTTTTAACCTCAGCCCTATACTCACATGTTGGGCCCAAGTGGGTTAAGCCCAATATGTAAGTCCATTATTGTTTAGCCAAACTTGTAGGGTTAATAGTCCAATAAGGCTATTTTTGCCCGTTAATGTCCATATGTTATAAAGCTCGGGTTTTATCGGTTTTTACTTGTAATATATACTTATATATCAGTATATGAGTTATAAAAAGTTTACATTAGACGGGTCCGACCGTCCATGTTTTAATTGAAGAAAACGTTAGTTTTACGGTTTTAGCAAAAAAGACGTAAAACTTATGTTTATAGTTTTATAACCTATAAAACTTATCAAATTTGTAATTTTTATAACATGTCATATTTAAGTATCATATTACTTAATTTATTTAAAAATATTATTAGTAGTTAGTGGGTTTTTATATATATATATTTTATAATAACATTATTTGAGTGCTTATATTATATACTTTTTATTTTTACAAATCTGATTATTAATATTCAGTCCACTAAAATGACCATATCCTAGAATTCTATAAGGAGATGGAAACCCAAATTTATATAGCAGAAACTACATGATATGTGCTTCATTTAACTCTTTTGTAGCTACTGATGAATCAGCCTCTAAGTATTTTAATAAATTCGTCCAAAACAGTCTATGCAGATTTGCACTTCAATTTTGTTTTGATCATATCTTACTCATTATAATGATTCCATTGCATGGCCAACTCTCACATGTGTACAAGTCCTAATACTTACTGTATATTGATTCAACAATACCATTTTATCAGTTTAACCTAAAGTTATTTACTGTTTTTATACATCCAACTATTTTAAGCATGATTTAACCATTTTTACATATAGTTTTCAATCTTTTTAATCAAATCTATCAACACCAAATCCCCACATAATATTTTTAATCATCTTTCATCATCATACACATATACATAAATAAAGAAAGTACCATATTACATAATCAAAATAACAAGAGGATAGGAAGAAACAATCTCTATACCACCATTAGTGATGAAAAGATGAGTTTTTGATGAACAAGGCTTGGATTTTGATGCCAAAACTTGTGATAAACCAATATCATCTTCAAGTCCACCAATCTTTATAAACTCCTTGTGGGAAATCAGCAATATGACACCAAGAAATCTCCTATTTGGATGTTAGAATCACCTCCAATCTTGAAGTCTTCTATAGGTTTCCATCTTATGCAAGATTAACATAAGATTTCATGGGTAAAATTGATCAAATGGTGGTGGTGGACGGCCAAGACAGCAAAAGAGAGAGAGATATGTGTGGTTTTGCATGTTATGAAATGAAGTGGATGGTTTGGTTAGCTTGTTTTAAGGTGTTGGTACTTTTGGTAAGAGTGATGGACAAGTGTCCTTGCACTTGTTATAAAAGTGACACCAAGGTGTCTTTTTTAGCTAGTTTAGCCGTCCCATATTTGGGGTGGGGCAAAAGTGGTTTTGTCTCATCCCCAATTATTTACGGGTACTCCTCGATTCGAGTTTCCTTGATTTGCGTGCCCTCGGGTCATTTTACGAAAAACGTTTTTATAAATTATGAATCAACGGCACAAAACGAATCTAATAAAATTTGTCTCATCAAAAACGGAGTTCAAAAACGTAAATACGTAAACCTAAGGTTTCCGGTTTAGTCGTAAAGGACGTTAAATTATGCACGTAAGTCCTAATCTCTTCTCGTAAATATGTGAGTTAATGAACCAACACAAATTTAATATTCCAAAATAATATTTACGGATAAATTTATTTCCTAAAGTGTCGGACTATCACCAAAACGATGTATGTAAACGTAAGCACGTAACGTAGAGTCCTCCGGTTTAGACGTAGTCGATGCTACTTCAAGACGTAAACCGAAATTTCTTCCCAAAAACGAGTGAGTTCATATTATAATATTAAAATAATGTTTTTAAATAATACTTGAGAATAAAATATCAACCATAAATTGACGGATTGTCACAAGTTAATGAACTTGGTCTCTATATCCACCCATGTAAGAATACTTTGGGGTGGTTCCTTATCAAGCCATATCCGGGCTTGTCCCTCGAGGGAAAAAGGAAAGAGCAACAAACGTATTGCCTCTTGAGTCACCCTATTGTATTTCACCGTATTAGTCAAATGGATAAATCTCTTAATATGATCACGGGGGTCATCTTGGGAACGACCCAAAAATGGTGTAGCGGATACCATTTGAATAAAACCCGTTTTAATTTCAAAATTATTTGATCCAATTACGGGAACATCGATAGCTTCATCGTTTCCCTCAACGTGTGATTGCAAAATCTCGATCATAGGTCGGTTATCCGTTGCCATCGTGTTGTCGAAAGCTCGATTCTCGGGATCGGCTTGATTGACGGTCTTTTTGTTCTTCTTCTTCTTTTTGGAAAAATTAGAAATATTTTGAACACCACTCGGTATGTGTGCACGCGCGCAAGTGCGCATACAACTAAACACGAGGAATGAGGTAGGAGACCTCGGTCGACTTTGAGAGGAAAGGGATTATCCCTCTCGAGGTGCAATATGAAAAAGCTAAAAAAAATATATATGTAATACTACTTGGGTGGCAAAACCCTCGATGAGCCTTCCTTCTCAAAATACTCACAAGTGAACGGGGGGAATGAGGTGGCGCGAAGCACTTAAGTACCTAGCTTCCCTTAGACGGCCTTTTATAGCGCGTCGCCTATCTATTCACCTTAAAGTTCGTATTTTTTCTAATTCTTGGTTAACGGAAATATTTATCTATTTTTGCCTTATTTTTCTTTGATCGATACACGTAGATGGAACCGAAACGCCTCCGTATATGGTGTAATGCCTCGACAATACTTTTGGAATATTGTGTATTAAAGTTCGTATACGTAATATCTTATAGTAAAAGAAAAATCTTTTTGTATTTTTTATAAAAAATATATATTTACAATAAAAAGCGAAAGAAATCGAAATAAGAAAAATATCAATAGTACTTAATATTTTTGGTGTAATACTTTAGGAAAAGTATTACTTTTGGATTTTTTTAATTTTTTTGGTGCAAATCTTAGGAAATAATTTGCTTTAGATGGTTTTTTAATTTTTTGTATTTTTATCTTTTTTATCTTTTTATGTTTTTTATTTTTTAACAAAAAAAATAACGTTCAAAATTGAATGGATTCCAAAATCCAAAGCTTCTCACGAAAAATCGTCAATCGTAACGAGCAAAGCGGCAGCGGCGCCCTTGGTTTAAAATTGCGTTTTGCGATCTGATGCCTTAAAGGTCAAAAAGACCGATGCGTGATGCGTGTTGCGAATGCGAGCGAAATTTGGACGCGTTGTGTTTTGTATTAAAACAAATAAAAACATATATTTCTACGTAGTAATTTAAACAAACTAGCAATTAAATGCAATAAATTTACAATAAGCGACTAAGATATGTAAAATAGGCAAATACTCTAATTCTAATACAAATAAGTCATTAAGTCATGACACAATAAGTCACTAAGTCATGACACAAAATACTTGGAAACAACATCATAGACTCTAACTAAATTTTTCTTAAACGATATTTCTTCCCTTAGTTACTATCGGACAAAACGAACAACTTTATTTTGAATTTTAGATTTTGAATTCCATAATTACTACATGGTCCTTGTTATTGTTACCACTGAATGTAGTTGAACATAAAGTCGTGAATGATTAGAGTTCATCCTATATATACATGATGAAATAACTTTATAATATATTGAAGGTATACTTATAAGTTATACAAGTGGCTAATAAATCTTAATTCATTTATAAATAAATCAATAGAAAAAATTAAAACATAAAATATTAGTCAAATTTGAATCACAATATGAGTCCTATCTTAATTATTTAACATATATGACTATGCATAATCAAATAAAAAATAACATCTTACACAACCTGAAGATGCAATAAAAAGATTGGTTGCGGGATTTGGAATAATGTTAATGGTACATGATCACGAATAAAGGGTATTTCAATGTCCGTGTTATGTTTGTTTTCGACGTTTTTAGACAAATTCTATTTTTGAAAGTCTATTATGATACATTAACTTCTTCCAAATAGTTTACTTTTTCCAAAAGACATAAAAACCATATTACGACAAAGCGGCTGTTGCTAGCATTGCAAAAATGCAACAAGTTGCAATCTAATGCGAGAGCATTTTGGGATGGCCGAGCATCAGGCACCTTGATGCGAAATCTTAAAAGCAATGCAATGATGCGCGCAATTTGTGCAATGATGCGCGCATTTTTAAACCAAGGCGGCGCCAATTTAATATCTGAATTTTTCAATTCTTTTTATCTCTATTTATCGTTCCTCAAATCGTCTCGAATTGATCTCAAATAATTCACAAGATTTATTTGTTTTTGGTTAAGATATATTTTTTTTGGTTTTTATGTTACTTGAATGCACGTAAAAAGATAAAAATAATACTATAGCTACGTAAATACTTACTAATCTAAAACAAAGTGCAATTACCGCAATTAAAGCACAAAGAACAAAATTAAAAGGCACAATTAAAATGCAAACGAGAATAAAATTAAAAATGCAAAATATTAAAATGGTAGAAATGTAAATGCAAATTTATCCTAAAAATTTGAATGCAAAATTTATTCTAAAAATGTAAAAAAACTATTATTATTAAAATTCTATTTAAATCTAAATTTATTTAAAACAAATTCAATTAAAACTAATTTATTTAAAAACTAATTCTAAAAACAATTTAAATTTCTAAAAGTAATAATATTTTTTCATTTGTTTTATTTATTTATTTTTAAACTATATAAATTTAATTTTAAAACTAATGATTAAAATTTATTAAAAGAAACATTGATTTAATACTTATATAAAAGCTAACAACTTAAATTAACATAGTTATAATAAAAACTTAGTCTGTATTCAAACACAAACAGAATGCTAGATTAGATGGTTAACACATTAGGCATGTGACCAGGAGGTCATGGGTTCGAATCCAGTGGTGGATTTTTTTGTGAATTATATTTTTTGGACAGATTTGGAATATGTGTGCAAATATATTATTCAGCAAACCAAACAAGGTATTCGGTTCAGCTTAATATATAACAGTTTAGAACAAAATACAGTAACAACAGATTAGCATTAATCAAGTGAAAATAAGTAAAGTGCACCCAAAAGGAAATCAATCAGCAGACTGCTTAATAAAAGCAGATAAAAATTCCTACACAACTAAATCAAATAAAAACTATGCAACTAAACAAATACCAAAACCACAAACACATTAATATAACATAAACATTTTAGCAGATCTAATGCAAAGTTTAAACTAAAAACTTATAAATAATAAATGAGCTTGAACCTTTTATGAATAATCCGTTGAAGCTGAAGGTAGGCGCTGAGCCTCCTTTAGACTAAATCAAAACCACTATTATTCAAACCAAAACCTCGAACCATCATAGAAACACCACGATATTTTGTACACCAAACCAAAATCATCATAAAAGCTCGAACCAAACAATCCACATTACCTTTTATCTAAACAGTGGGTTTAGATTTATCCCAATATTACCTTTTATTATTTAATTAAAACTAATATAAAATAAATTTGCAAGTATTTAAAAATAAACAATAACAAAGTAGTAATAACAAGATTGATGATACGAAACCAAAGTTTCATTAATTCAAAATAAACACTACAACTTTATAAAAGAAAATTACATTAAACCTATCTCTAAATTGACATAAAACTAGTAAAAATAAAATGGGATGTCTAAAATTACATTTTGTGGGGGGTTTTTATAGGCTAACCCAAAACCCTTTGCTGAGAAGTTTGTTGAGAAGAATCTTCATTGATTTATTCTTTTCTCTTTCCCATCTTGATCTAACGGTGGAAATAATACCCCTTGCACACGGATTGCCAACGTCGCAAGGGAGTGTGCTTGTTATGCTAGTTTCAGGCAGATTTGGCATCATCTAATTGGAGGAGTTTTGGTGGTGAGGTGTTTCCTCCAATCAAAAGAAGGCAGGGTGTCACGTTGATCTAATAGGTCCATCATCAAGCTCCGAAAAAGCTGGGAATTAATTTCGAGCGCGTGTATAACACACACCAAGAAATAAGAAACCCCCAATATTGGGATTTAGGGTTTGTGGTGGGGTGAAAAGAGGGTAAAAGGGTGACTGTTTTTTTTATCTCGTTTGTAACGAGAGAGATAGTGGGTGAATCTTTGTTTGTATCAAAATATTATATGTGGTATGTGTAGCTTTGACCAAGAATGATAAATGAAAAGTTATAAAACTTTATAACCGTTCATAGATATCTTAAACCTAATGGGCTATGAAACCCAAACTTCACTTCTCTCGTCTAAATAATTGTTATGAGATTTGGGCTTGGGATTTTGGCAAAACATACCATTCATCCCATAGTAGTTTGAATATTTGGGCTTTGAAGATTACTCCTATCCGTCACATAATTTTTCACATGGGCTTTGTGTTGGGCTTTTGGCAAAACATGAATTTATAACCCATAAATGGGCGTTCAAGCCCATTAAGCTAATGTTGGTCCCATTAGGACCACTAACCTTTGATAAAATTAAATCCCCGAATAAATCGACTAGATTTTTGGCTTCCTTGATAAATCTTCGAATCCCGTATCGTTTTTGCCGATTTTCGTGATCTTGGTTTCTTTGGAATTAATAAGTGTGAAAACACTTATCCTTTCACCACTTAAAACAATTAAAAACAAGACCATAACGTGTATTTAATGTCGTAAATGTCGGAATTATGCGTGGTTTGTATTTTTGTTGTGATTTAGGATCAAAATGTGAAAAGGGAAGAAAACACGGGCTTTCACGGGCTTTTATCGAAGAAAAAGACGAAAGACGAAGTCAAAAGATCAAGAGTGCAAAAAGAACAGAAGTCCAAGGCCTATTCTGAAGATTTATCGAAGAAAAAGTCTAAAGAAGGAAGTTTAATGAAGTCTAAGAACTCAAGTCTCATAAATGAAGAAATTATAAGACGAGTTCAATTTATCCATCGACAAATCCCGAGACAAAGTCGAGAAAGTCGAAGAATTTATAAGACGGAAAGACGAGAAAGAAAGAAAGAAAGAAGGAAGCTTCCAACCAACCACACACTCCACTCCTATAAATACCCTCCTAATGACACATTAGCATGTGTTAGCTAATTTAACAAATTAGTCTTTCCAATTTATTTCATGCACTTTTCTTAATTGTCATTTTAATACTTGTCATTTATTTTTCAAGATCATTCCAAGTAAGTCTTTAATTTTGTGTATTGAATCTTAATCTTTAATTTTAAGCTTTTCATTATTCTCATTCTATCTTTCTTGTTGATTTAATCTTTATGCTTATTTGCTTATTGTTATGCTTAATTGATTGTTCTTTATGCTTCTATGTATTTCATTATTTAGCTTATTGTTCTTATAGCTTATTGTGTGCTTTTCTTAAATTTAATTAAGAGTTTTTTATTAAAAAGTTATTTTATAAAAAGTTGATTTTAAATCTTTTGATTTTTTAGTGTTTTTAAAAGTTTTTAAATTTTGGATTATTTGTTTTTTCTTAAATTTGTTTTGGTTAAGTTTTTAGGTAAGTGCTTATTTGGTTTTTAGCTTAATTTTCAGTTTTGATTAATTTTGTTCTAATTCGGATTCCTTATAAACCCTAATTACCGGACTTAGGTGTAGCTTCATTTATTCCGACTTATATGCAAATTGTTTATTCCGACTTAGGTGTAGAATTTCCTTTTCCCGAATTAAGTACTGAATCATCATATCCCGGATTACATGCATGACGTTCATTCCAAATTGAGTCCAGAAACATACATTCCGACTTAGGTAAGGGACATGGATTCCGGATTGTATCACAAATGTGGATTCCGAATTACCTGCTGAATCTTGATTCCGGATTAGACCTAGATCACGGATTCCGAACTAGGTAAGGCACACACATTCCGAATTAGGTCAAGGACCTGGATTCTTGATTAGGTGTGGTATTCTATATTCCGACTTATGTTTAGGATTTTGTTTCCCGACTTAGGTTTTGTTCCTTGTTTCCTGTTTAATTTTCAAACATTTATTTTTCCCGCCAATTTTCTTAAGAGCTATTTAAATTGTTTTATTTTAGATTTATTTTCAACTTTGCATTTAATTATGTTTTCAAATTTATGTCTCAAGTTTTAAGTTTTCGTTATTTACTTTTTAATCATTTATATTTTAACTTACCTTGCATTTTACTTTAAAGTTTGCATTTTTATTCTACTCAACGACACTTATTATTTTATCCACCAAAGACGATTGAGTCGCACTTTGAACCATGATCAATTCGAATCGAGATGAGACGATAACTTTTTCATACTTGGCAAAAACCTAGTATTAGGAATTTTCGCACTTTTGGTTCTTTGACTTTGACTTTGTCTCTTTCTTTGACTTTTCTTCAACAATTGACCGTGAAATCCGGTGTTTTCTTTCCCTTTGATCTTTTGTACCTATTTCACACAAAAACACAAAACCACGCGTAATTCCGACTTTTACGATATTAAACACATGATTAGGTCTTGTTTTTCATTGTTTTTAGTGGCAAAAGGATAAGTGTTTACACACTAATTACTTCTACGAAATCCTCGGTGGGTGCTTGAAGCAACTCTATCATAGTACGATTAGCCATGGGAGCTTCTTGTTCTATAATGGTTCCTCACTTGGAGATTCTTCACTTGGTGTTTGTTCCTTTCGATTACGACGTCTACGTGCATGTTTTTCTTGATTACGAGTTTGCATAAACGTGACGTACAACGTGGAGGCGAGCAAAGAAGATTCTTTTTGGTGTTTTCACGTTTTTCAATTTTTGTGTGTTTTGATGATATTCAAATTTTTTTGGATCTTGTGATGTATTACATAGACTCAAATCTACAAATCTCTCCTGGAATCGATTTCTCGATTAAAGGAGCTTCAAGGAATGAAAACGATCACGTTGAGTGAACGCCTTCGATGACTTTAGAACGTTGGTGGAACACCAAAATGTGACAATCCGTCAATTTGAGGTCATTATTTTATTCTCAAGTATTTTTTAAAATCATTATTTTATTGTTAATTTATGAACGCACTCAACTTTGGGAAGAAACTGGGGTTTAGGTCCTAAAGCAGCATCGACTACGTCTAAACCGGAGAACTCTACGTTACGTGTTTAAGTTTACATACTCCATTTTTGTAACAGTCCGACATTTCAGATGATAAATTTATTCTCGAATATTATTTTGTAATTTTAATTTGTGTTGTTTTAGAAACTCACAAATTTACGAGAAGAAATTAGAACTTAAGTGCATAATTTAACGTCTTTTACAATTAAACCGGGAACCCTAGGTTTACGTATTTATGCTTTTGTGCTCCGTTTTTTATGAGACAAATTTTATTAGAATCGTTTTATGCCGTAGATTCATAATTTATAAAAACTTTTTTCGTAAATCGACCCGAGGGCACGTAAATCGAGGAAACTAGAATCGAGGAGTACCCGTAAATTAGTGGAGATGAGACAAGTGGGACACTTATCCCACCCCCACTATGGGCTGATTTAACAAAGCCAACACCACCCTTTGGTGGCAAGCTAACATAAACTCTAAAGAAACTTGTCCTTAGAGCCTTACAAAACCATTCAACACAAAACCAAAACCATTAACCCCTTATCTCACATACATGCAAACTAGAGAAAGAAAAGCTATCAATCTCTCCTCCTCTCTGTCTCTAATTTCATCCAACACCACCCTAAATCACCATTTTCATCATCAAATTTAACTATAAACTTTATTAATCATCAACATATGTTGAAGCCTACATAAAAAGATGAAGACTGGAGGTGATTATGACCTATTAAAAGGAGTTTTCGTGAGGTTCAAAGGCTGATTTCAAGAGTATGTTCATCTACTTAGAGGTTCCTAAAAGTGATCTTGCTAAAGCTAAAGATTTGGTGACAAGAATCAAGACTTGTTCATCTAAAATCTTAACCTTTTCATCACTTTGGTCGTATAGAGATTGTTTCTTCCTATCATCTCGTTATTTTGTAAAAGTAATCATGCATTTTCTTTATAAATGTATATGTATATGATGATGAATGATGATCAAAATATTATATGGGGATTTTGTGTTAATAGATTTTGTTAAAAGGATTAATATCAACAAGTAAAGATGTTAAAATCTTGATTAGATTTATAGGTTGTATAAAACAGTAAGTAACCATATGATCACTTGGTAAAATGGATTGGATCATTAAATATACAGTTATATATATGATTTTTATATATGTGGTGAGTTGGCCACTCAATAGAATCATTAAAATGAGCAAGATATGATCAAAATACTATTAAGGTACCAATCTGTATAGTCTGTCTTGGACGAATTATTAGGAGTACTTAGAGGATGATTGAGCAGTAGCTATACTAGAGTTATTTGTAGCACATATCATGTAGTTTGTGCTGCCTAAATTTGAGCTTCTATCTCCTTGTAGAACTCATGATATGGCAAAAATGGTGGAAGTGACTTTGATAATCAGATTTGTAAATAAAAGTATATAATATAAAATGAGCACTCATGTAATATTATTATAAAATAACTATATAAAAACTACAAACTAATAATAATATTTACAAAATGATTTGTATTCTATGATAAATAAGTATGGCATTTTTATAAAAGTAAAGACTCAAATGTTTTCTAAAGTTATGAAACTATATATAAGTTTTACGTCTTTTCGGCTAAAACTGAAAGATTAATGTTTTCGCTAAATAAAACATAGACGGTCGGACCCGTCTAATGTAACATTTTTATAACACATATACTGATATGTAAGTACATTTTACAAGTAAAAACCTGTAGGACGTAACACACGACTTATAAAACAAGAAATAGAGATGATGAGGAACAAGATTAAACCAAAAAGAAAGATCAGATTAGATGACAAATAAAGAGAAAACAAGAAGGTTGTAAATTTCTTGTGAGAGAAAGACATAAGTGTAAAGTATAGAAGGCCTTACTCATTTGAGTGTTCAGGACTAATTCCCGTTACAAACACAACATTAGAATAGAACTCTCAACACCATTATGTAGCATTTTCCACGAGCTTCGCAACGATATATTATATGACCATCACTTTAAATACGGCTAACAATCTCCCCCTAAGGGGTGGTCATGTAATATGTGACTTCACTTCTTTGGTGTTGTCAACTTTGAAGATCATTGTCTTGAGAGTTCTTCCATAGTCCCTTTCATGACTTGTGATCTTAGATCTTTGATCTTTGCCTTGACTTGATCTTAAAACTTTGCCATCTTGCGTTTTTGTGTCTTTCCCCACATACTAAAACTTTGATTTGAGATGAAAGCTTGTTAAAAATCTCCTTTGATCATCAGAGTAGCGGAAGTCTTTGTCTTTATATGTTCTTGAGCTTTATTCTTTTACATGAGCATGTGGTCTTGAATTACGACTCTTGAGGTTACGCCACCGTTTGCATTCCTCCGGTTTCCCGTTATATAGTACGAATATTGTACCTGTGATTATGTAAGTTCAAAGAACTTCCTTGACAGGGTTTCCGGCTGTGGTAGCCGTTCTCAATACTTGAATATATCGAAAGATACTTCATAGTAAGGAGTGAACCATGTAGTTCCATTCTCCTGATTAAGTCATCAATTCAATTTCTTGGAAAAAGTTTGAATCAATTAAGAATCAAACCATTGTTTCTTTCCAGTTAACACAAGTTAGATTCGTATAGGGTCTCACAAGTCACCTACCGCAGTGCTGTTTGATGATGACACTGGAAGGATTTCCATTCGTCACTATAAATACTCAGGAGTATTACTCCGAATGCTGGTACGATCATAAAGATATTGCGTCGAGACCTGGAACTAGTTTGATTCACAAAAGAATCAAACCACTGTTGCTTTCCAGTTAACATATGTTCAATTCAAGTGAATCTTACACATGACCTACCACAGTGCTGCTTGATGTTAACACTAGAAGGATTTCCATTCAACACTGTGAATACTAAAGAGTATCACTCTGAATGTTCTGGCAATATCACAAGGATAGAGCATAGGACTCTGTAAATAATCGCTTGTGTTCTAATGATGAACAACAATTGATATATGTAATGAGTGTCCTTATGAGATTTTTGGTGAATCTCGTTGGCTCTAGACTCTCTAAGTGCACGTTTATTTGGTGATCGAAGGCTGGAGCAGACTGACACCTTTTCAATATCTACTATCTCAGAGTGAGAAAGTTGATAGAAATGAGTTAAACTCCGTGACAATAAAACAAACTTCTTTTAAGAGAAGCTTGAGTAGGCTGGGAAGGGTTTTGCATTACATCACTTGGTCTATGATGCTCTGTCTTCAGTATCATAAATCATCAAAGTGATTCTGATAATAGATGTATTTACCCGGTTTCTATCTAAGTTGTATGGAGGGCTTCTTTCTTTACACCATTTATCCTTACATTTCTTTTTCATTCTTCAACCCCTTCAATGCTTACCAAGACGTCATAACTAGCACCTTGTTGTGATTTTTCCAGTGCTAGCTTAAGTCATTAGTCGGCATTTTTCCCGTATACTCAACTACTCCATCTTTCCTAAGGACATCTAAATTCTAATGGATTGTCCCTGGGAAGATCCCTCCGGTTCTGGTTGGATCATAGGACGAATACCTAACCACCTTTTGACACCAATACCGTCGTGAATTAATGTGTTGAAGGGTATAGATGTCGTAACCAGAAAAACTTGTTGAAAAAGCAATCAAGGTGTTGATGAAATCAGTGTTTACACCTTGAAGGTTTTTTGTATCACCAAAACGCCCCCCCTACATATATGCATCATAAAAGGAAAGGTTTTTGCACATATTAGGAAGAGAAAGCACTTATATCAAATATCTTATCCAAGATAACACATTTTAATCACTATTCTCCCCCTCAAAAATTGCATGACATTGAAATTTTTTGTGAAACTAGTGATGAAACATGGAGAGAATAATGTTGCATGAAAGTTTGTACTCCCCCTCGAAAAGAAATTCTAATTAAAATTAGGGGAGTATATGAGCAGACAGTTTTGAAATACTTTGAAAATTTTTGCTCAAAAACCCGAGAAAACTTACTTTCCCGTTGTTAAGGAATAATGTACATAAATGAACATTTTCCTTGTGGTCATGAGCTTAAAGCTTTGAATGTTTTGATATAAGCCCATGACCGAGAAAAATTAATTTCTCGTTGTTGAGGATAAGTCAAAGAATTTCCTTTCTTTGGGGAACGGGTTATAGTCTGACATGTGACTATAAGCCATTATGAGAAGAAAATAGAAAAGACATGTTTTGAAAACATTTGACTCTCATTCGAACTTTATGTACGTACCCGTGTCGTTATTGAACAACATTTCTAAGTACTTCCATATTATCGATACTGAGAGACATGTCGAAGAAGAATATTTTTGGTATTTTTAAAAGATTTTCTCATTTTTTATTTTTGTTTTTATTGAATTTATATTTTTTTATTTTTATTTTCTGACAGATATATACATGATTACAGCGAATGTGCAAGACGTTCAAGTTCATCTGGAGTTAAACCACGCATACCAAGTCGACGAACCAAGAATACAATTCAGTCTTGAGAAAGAGCTTTCGTGAAGATGTCGGCTAGTTGGTAGTCCGTCTTGACAAAAAACAGTTTGATCGTTCCTCTTTTCATATGCTCCTTTATGAAATGGAATCGGACAGCAATGTGCTTGGTCTTGGAGTGTTGGACCGGGTTGCAGGATATGGCTATGGCTGATTGTGAATCACAATAAATAGGAACCTTGTTAAAGTGGAAGCGATAATCCGTGAGTTGTGTTCGCATCCAAAGGACTTGAGCACTACACACGGATAGAGACACATATTCTGCTTCTGCGGTGGACAACGCCGTGCAATCTTGTTTTCTTGAGGACCAACTCACTAGCTTCTCGCCTAAGAATTGAGCTCCACCAGAAGTGCTCTTGTATGTATCATGACACCCTGCATGGTCGACATCTGAAAAGCCAGATAGATTAAAACCAGAATCCTTCGTATACCAGATTTGACAACCGTGGTTTTGAGGTTCGTCACTTGGTCTTACTTTTAGGTTATTTTATGTGTGACTACTTGATGTTTTGTGTTTACATGTTTATTTTGTGTGAACGAGGTTGGTGTGGTTATCGTTTATGAGTATAGAGTACTCATAAGTAAATCGAGGAACGGTTATTTCATGTTCATGAGCTCAAAATTAGAGACTATGGAATGAAATGGTGATATTTTAAATGTTTACGCATACGTATAAGTATTATAGTAAGAGTGTATTTTTTAAGGATTTACGGTTTAGCATTTAGAGGTCTCGAATGAGGTAATTAGTCATATGAATATTTTTCGGGATGGTTTTAAGTCATTTAGGACTTAGTTATAAAGTTTATTTAAAAATTTGAGATTTTTTTTAAAAGTGTATATTTTACGTCTTTTACGGTAAAACGCGTAAATTAGACTAGTTTTACGGTTTTGAGGTTTTGAAGCTTTAGGAGCTGAAATAAATTAAGACAAATTAAGGTAATACTAGTAATATATTATTAAACAATAAAAAGAAAAAAAAATTTAAAAAATACCTATTATAGTCGGCTAGAACAGAAATTTTTTAAAAAAAATAGGAAAAGGAAAGTGTTTTGGGCTATGGGCTGGACTTGGGTTCACCCATTGTAGAATATTGATAATCTTGTTAATCAATGAAGTGGGTTGAAGATTTCTAGAGAGAGAAACTAGTGAGAGAGAAACTATGTGTTTTTCATTAAAATGATAAAATGGAAAATCAACAACCAACCCCTTTCCATGGTGGAAAGGGGTATTTATATCCAAGGCCACTATTGGGATTGGGCCGACCTATGACAAGCCCATGGGTCGGTTTCTTACTTAACTAAATAAGTACTCATTAACTACGAGCTATTACAACATTAATAATATTGTGGAGTGTCCGATACTTCTAATATACGTTAAAACGTATTTCTAACAATCTCCCCCTAAGGGAGGTCACTCCACGTTACAAAGTACTATACTAAGTCTTCGTTCTTCAGCTCATAGTCTTTTCTTCTTTCTTTTTGTTTTGAATATGTTGATTTGATCTTTTAGGCTTTGGCTTGAGAGCATTGTTCTTTTGACCAATCACGTGCGATCTTTGCCTTCTTGTGAATCTTGCCTCCTCGTGACTCCATGTTCCACACACTTATGTCTTTTTATTGAATTCTCGAAAGCTTCAGAGTTTGGTACAGCGGAAGACTTCATTTTGCACTTTCTTGAATTTTGCTGAACTTTGATGCAGAAAAACATAAGCATGTGGGGACGACTTCAGTTGGTTACCGCAACGCCACCGTCTTCGCAGCAACATGATAAGACACGAATGAAATGGCTTAGAACATTTCATTCTAAATCGGTAGCGTTTTACCTCCGGTCGGTGAAGATCGTTGGACGATATTAGATATCGTACCTGTGACGGATAGTTTCAATTAAGTAAATTCATGACAGGATTTCGCGGGTAAACCCGTTCTCTTTATTCGACGATCACTAAGCTTGACTGCGAACATAAAGAGTGAATCACTTGGATAAATTATCCTTGTGATTGAAGCCGTCAATTCATGAAACCTGGAACAAGTGAATTTCAGTTAAGATTTTCACCATTGTTGCTTTCCAGTTATCACGAGCTTAATTCATAAAGAATCTTGCACGTCACCTACCAAGTGTTGTTTGATGTTAACACTAGAAGGATTTCCACTCGTCATTGTGATCAATAAAGAGTCACGCCAAGTGTTCTGGCAAGATCATATGATAATGCGTAGAGGCCTGGAATGAGTTTAATTTCAATTAAGAATTAAACTACTGTTTCTTTCCAGTTTTTCACAAGATTGGTTCTTAAAGAACCGCACGTGTAACCTACCATGAGCTTGTTTGATGTTGGCTCAAGCAGGATTTCAATCTTCATTGTAATACTTGCGTATTACTCGGATGTTCTGGCAATATTACAAGAATATTGCGTAGGACTCATAAAAAATCTCTTACTTTTCACAATGTGTGAGAAAGAAAGGAATAAATGGAAAGTCTCCTAATGAGACTTTTGATGATCTCGTGGCTCTAGACTCGATAGTGCGTTTTGATTTAGTGAGCGATGGCTGGAGAGGAGTGCCACCTTTTCAATATCAGTCTATTCGGAGTGAATAAACCAATAGATAACGTGTTGATCTCCGTGTGATTAAGACAAATACCTTTTGAGAGATATTTGAGTTAGCTGGGAAGGGTTGTGCATTGCATCACTGGGTCCATGGTGTCTTTCTTCAATATCGAGAATCATTAACAAATGATCTCAATAGCATATGTATTGACCCGGTTTCTGTCTAAAGTTGTAAAGAGGGCTTCTTTCTTTACACCCTTTATCTTTACAATTCTTTTTCATTCTTCAACCCCTTCAATGCTTACCAATACGTCATAACTAGCACCTTGTTGTGATTGTTCCAGTGCTAGCTTAAGTACTTGGTCGGCATTCAGCTACGTTCACAATATTTCTCCAACTTTCCTAGGACTTCTAATTCTATCTAGGGAATTGTCCTTGGGAAGATTCCATCGGCTCTGATGAATCATTGGACTAAACCTATTCCTACCACCCTTTTTTCACCACATTCGTCGTGAATTAAGCGTGTTTTGGGAAAGTATAGCCATCATGAAAAATCCTTGAAAATCACTTAAGGTACTTGTGATATTGAAATCAAAAGTTTTGTACCTTAGGTGTTTTGTTCATCAAAAAACGCTCCCCCTTAAAACGTGCTTTACAAATATTAAGTTGGATTATCGTTAAGTCTTTTTCATCTTTTAGCCAAGTATCATTTAAATCTCCTTAATCCCATTTTCTCCCCTTATCCAAAATGTTAACCATTAATATTTGGGATATTGAATGGATTAACCGGTCTTTGGGTAAAAAAATGAAATCGATGTTTGGCCATAGAACATGTTAATGCTCCCCCTTAAATTAATAAGGGATAGTTGTAGTGCTTTAGTATGATATATTTTGAAAGATTTAGAATCTCGTGAGAAATTCTTGAAAAATTATCATACCTTAACACTACATCAAGCCGTAAAAGCACAATATTCACAAATTTACATATTCACAATTAAAAACCAATATAGAGTAGACCTGAAATGTACGATCCATTAGATGGATCGTTGCAGTAACTTGTGGTGCACTCCATATGGTCTACCACCAACGAATCTTTCTAAGCTCCTCATCAATCTACGTTCCCGGAGCTTTTGATCAATCTTCTTGATCACATATTTCGCCATTTGCCGATAACCCGGATGCCAGTCCTCAGTCATCTCTGGTAAAGACCCACCAGAATTAAGATGCTCCAATTTTCCTCTGACGTATATGAGAGTCCCATCACTGTACTTATAAAGCTCACCTACCCTCATAAACTTCATTATCCCATGACTGTTCAAGTAGAAAATCCCGTAACTCAGAACAGTAATGCCGGTATAGGGACATCTTGTGACATGTTGAGGTAGAACTTGGTTCATTGGACGGGTCAGGTTAAGCTTCCTTTGGTAGCTTTCAACTCCCAATTGAAGATCTTCAACTCGTTTCTTGATAACAATGCTTCGTGTGAACATACGAAGTGCTGTATTCAAGGCAATGATTTCTTCGCGAGTAAGATGGGTGAGTTGATCACGGGTCATCATAAGCAACATGTCTTCGATATCTTCAAGGCGAATGATAGAAAAATCTCCCTGCTGTATTGTGTATTCTCTGTCATCCTCCCTTTTTAGACGAATCTCCGTCACATGATGATAGCCATTCTTGGCTTTAGTTTTCAGCCCCAAAATACTTGAGATGCGAATATCGGATTTGACACGACTTCCTGAATTGGCTAAGCAGCAACCTCTGTACGCCCTTCGGACTCGCTCGTCCCAATGTGATGCACCTATAACAGCATACATATCATAATTACGATTTACCTTTGGGACCCAGAGTCGGTTTACCTTTTCCTCGATCCAGGGTATTGTCCCCCAATTAGCAACTTTCAGCAAGGTCAGAGAGGTTGCGTACGTGGATGATCCTTTGAGGAGATAATCAAGATCATAGGTGACAAAGAAGTCGAGAGCAATTTGATTATCTTGAGAAGGATCAAGTGGAGGTGGAGCTCTTTCTGACTCATGAAGGCCTGGCCTTTGAACGGTATTCAGAGCTTTCAGAACCTCATCAGCATAATACTCGTACTCCATGCGGCTTAACCTGGTTTTAGCGTGAATTCTCTTATCCTTTAGCGCTCTCTTCACCAAAGACGGAGTGACCGAAGATTTATACTCATGAGCCAGAAATGCACACAAGTCTATCGGACTACGGATACGGAGATATAGAACATCTCTGTCAGCGTCTGTGATTGGATCATATTGAGCAGCTGCTGTGATCCAAGCTTGTGGCGGTGCAGTTTCATCAATCTCCAATGTGTCCGCCCAGTCCCGTGTGCTTGAACCAGGAACAGTAGATTGTGGTTCTTGTTGCAGAGGAGTAGAGACATGAACATCTGCTGGTTCTGATTCAGGTATCTCGGCGGTGTCATGAACAGGCGAGTGTTGTGCAAATTCAGGTTCAGTTACTGATTCTGCAATCACAGGAGCAACAAAAGAACTAACAGGATTAGTGGTAACAGGTATAGAAACAGAAACAGATGTACCGGGAATCGATGACGCCGTAGTAGCATTCACATCATGGCGCCACTTGGTTCGTCTTCATTCCGTAGAGGTGGATTTTTCCTTTTGCGCAGCATCTTTCTCAGACTTGGTACCAGACTTAGATGGTTTCTTTGTGCTGGCAACCTTTTTCCCCGTTTTAGGCTGATCATGTTTACCACCATCATCCTCATCGTCATCCTTGTTGCTTCCCTTATCACTCTCCTCATTTCGATAACCACCATCACCACCATCATCATCATCATCACCATCCTCATCATCATCACCATCATCGTCACCATCATCATCATCGTCATCAACATCATCATCTTCTTCTTCATCTTCTTCTTCTTCATCTTCTTCTTCTTCATTACCCTCCTCTTGTTCACTTTCTTCCCTTTCCTCCTCAGGCAAAATGTGGTAAGGTACCACATTTCCAAACGTCTTAAACAACCGATCATCCTCCAAAATAGCGTCATTGAGTGCTTTGTAAAGTATCCTCTGAACTTTAGACTTGTCATAGGATCCAACTTCCCTCATGCGAGCTTTAAGGATCTTCTTTAATTCAAAGTCCGTCAAGTCATATGCAATTTTGTAGGCGGATTCGGAAGGGTTGGACGACTTAATCATCAAGTTATCAGCCGCGAGTTTCTTCATCTCATCACGCATTTTCGGCATAAGGGACTCAACATATTCTTTCACTCTCTCTTCAATAGAAGCTCCAAGTGTTTCTTTCTGTTCCTTATATTTATCCTTCATAGCTCGAAGTCTCGTGATTCGTGCTGCATGCTTATCAGCTTCAGCCTGTTTGACCCGAGCAAGTTCTTCTGCATGAGCTTTACGTGTCAATTCCATCTCTGCAGTGAACTTATCCATCATCTCTTCTTGGGCTTTCTTGGATGCCTCTTCACTTTGTACTCGTCGAAGTAGTTCTTCTCGAAGTTTATTCATCTCTTGTCGTTGACTGTCCGTGTGTTTATCCAACATTTCTGCCATTACGAATGCAGCCATTGAAGATGATGCAGAGCTACTATGGGTTGGTTGAAGAGGCTCGGTTGTGACTACAGTACTGAGGATGGAAGTTATTGGAGGTGGAAGGAATGGTGTTGGCACCGGTCGGGTTGGTAAGGGCTGGATTGGTAGAGGTTGAGTTACTAAAGGCTGGGTAGGTACCATGATTGTAGCAGCACCAGACTCCTTTTCAACACTTGCTGAAACAGTAATGGATGTCTCCTTCGAAGTAGAATACCGTTCGGGTGATCCAAACTCATCAACATCATCTGGCTCCTCGTACTCTTCTTCAACATCCATCTGTGCACCCGAACCACTACCCCCCGTGTCTCTCCTACTCTTTTCGAGAGCCATCTTCATTAACTTCTTCTCAGACTTGCGAGTTAAATCGATAGTAGGATCGTCATCAACATCTTCTTCATCGTGAAGAACAAGCTCGTCAGCCGTGCTTTTACCTTTCTTAGCTACGGTCTTTGTCTTCTTGGTTTTGGGTTCAGGTAAAGTTGTTTGCTTGCGTTTACCTTTACTCTTAACTGTGGTAGACGAGTCTTCTCCTGCTTGAATGCTTGCTCGTTGATTCTCGATTTCTTGTAGCAAGTTCTTGTAATTAGTAGATGCGATAATCTCATCGGTCAGGAGATGACTGGGAATGGGACCAGGGATAACAATATTGGAGTGAGTTTCTTGCCTTAAGTCCACCAAATCATCAGCATCCATTGTGTGGTGACGGCTACCTGCACGCTTATCTATAGATGCATCATTTTTCATAAAGTAGTGTATGATTAGCTTAATGAACCTAGGGTACTGGTAACCTTTAACCTTACCCTTCGTGTTTGTGAAGAGTTGAAACGTAAACACTTCCCACAACAATGATGCATAATCAATACCCATACCTTTGAAAATACCGTAGAACATCTTGATGATTGGCGGACGCACAACATCATACCCAGTTGTTTTGGGTGTGAGACATCGGCTGAGAATACCAAAAATTGCTCTCCAAGGTTGACCCACTTTGGTTGTGGTAAACTCGGACACTATTCGTATGTCTGCACATCCAATGTCGGTGAACATCTCCATAAGCTGGTTCTTGGTAGGGTTCGCTAGGTATGATAATCCTTTGGGTGCTTCCCGAAAGCCAAAGATCTTGCGAAAGTCTGACACTATGAGAGTTTGTTGCTTGTTATCCAGGAAGAATGTGATCTTATTCGACGTCTTCTCTTTGGTTGCCCAGAATTCGTACATATAGTCGAAAGGTACCGAAGCACTATTCCTTAGCACATTCTTGAGGTGAGAATTGTCAAGAATGGCTGAACCTACCTTGAATCCATTGTGAGTGGAATGAGAGACCTCTTTCAACCGGTAGTTGTTTGGAATGAACTTGAGGGTTTTGGCCTCGGCAATGGCTGCTGCTCTAGAGTCTTGTATTTGTTGCACGGTTGGGTTAGTCATTGTTTCTGCTTAAGAATAAAACACAAAAGTTGATACATACAGATATGAATATCATGATGAATTTATACCTAAGCATTATACAAATGACATAATCCCTTAGACTTTTAAAACACTAAAACATCCTTCATTCAGAATAAACATTTAATTCAGAATAAACCTCTATCCGGAATAAATATAACATGTCTACCCGGAATAATTATCCTATGCGGAATAACATGCCTACCCGGAATAATTATCCTATGCGGAATAACATGCCTACCCGGAATAATCATCCTATGCGGAATAATCATTCCTACCCGTAATAATCATCCTATGCGGAATAACATGCCTACCCGGAATAATTATTCTATGCGGAATAACATGCCTACCCGGAATAATCATTCTATGCGGAATAACATGCCTACCCGGAATAATCATTCCTATGCGGAATAACATGCCTACCCGGAATAATTATCCTATGCGGAATAAACGTCTACTCGGAATAATTATTCTATGCGGAATAATCATCCTATGTGGAATAAACATCTACTCGGAATAATCATTCTTATGCGGAATAAACGTCTACTCGGAATAATTGTTCTACGCGGAATAAACGTCTACTCGGAATAATTATTCTATGCGGAATAATCATCCTATGCGGAATAAACGTTTACTCGGAATAATCATCCTATGCGGAATAAACATCTACTCGGAATAATCATTCTTATGCGGAATAAACGTCTACTCGGAATAATTATTCTATGCGGAATAATCAGCCTATGCGGAATAAACGTTTACCCAGAATAATTCTTCTATGCGGAATAAACAGCCTATGCGGAATAAAAGTCTACACGGAATAAATATTCTATGCGGAATAAATGGTCTTATTCGGAATGTTTTTGGCTGTTTATTCGGACTGACTTAAAAACACCTTATTATCTTTTAATTAAGCTCGAATGTTTGTTTTAAGCGTTCTAAAGGCCATTAATCTTAGTCTTGTTCCATTCCGAGTGAAACCCAGGCAAAACCCCCAAATTAATTAACCTTAATTAAGCAGAACCCTAATTAGATTTAATCTAATTAAAATGAGTGAATTAAATTGATTTACAGGAATAATTAACCGATTTTGAGTACCTTATTAATAAAGAAGACTTGTGTTTTATTCAAAGTGGGATGATTATGAGTTCGTGTGTGTTTGTGTGTTTGTTAATGGCGGGGAAGAAACA
The DNA here is from genome assembly GCA_025667525.1 of Glebionis coronaria. Taxonomy (NCBI): domain Eukaryota; kingdom Viridiplantae; phylum Streptophyta; class Magnoliopsida; order Asterales; family Asteraceae; genus Glebionis; species Glebionis coronaria. Next base: position 132,344,947 of record CM046880.1, on the reverse strand, counting down.
GAAGAAAGAAAGAAAGAAATAAAACGGAGGGGTTTATTTGACTTAGGTCAAAAATTTTAAAACTTTCACAAATGTCACCTTTAGCCCTACAGTTTTCACTTTTACTTTTTATTCCTTGTATTTTCTAGTCTCCCTAACCATCGTTAAATTTAGCCAAACTAATCACGACAATCTCACAAACAAATACAAAACGAATGCCAAAGCAATTCCAGCCTATAACTATTGAGCCAATTAATTTTCCTCAAACACTTTTGAAAATCTTTTTGATGACGAAGACGATTTAATATTTTCTCCCCCTTAAACGATGACCCGTTTTCTATTTAAAGAGATGTAGTCATTGTTTAACGAAGCACATGATGATGAAAACATTTGTCAATTGATGTTTTGAAAAGATTGATTCGTGGTGGCAATAAGATTTCTCTTATTTAGACAAATTAATGCACTGAGACGTACACTAAATCGTGTTAGACCAAGTTATAAAGTAAACTTGATCCCTTTGCATGATTTGGCTTGTAAATCATGCCCGAGAAAATTAATTCCCGTTGTGAGCCAACGTTTTCCAAGGAAATACGTGACTTTAATACGAAAAGCGGGTTGCAGTCAGAAATAACTACAAGCCATAATGGGCATGTTTTAAAAATGTACAACTTTTATACGGACTCTATTTATGGCGCCGTGTCAATATTGATCGACATTTCTAAATCTGTAAATATTACCGTACTAAAAGACATGCCCGATTTGAAAAAACGAAAAAATATTTTTGGATTTTCTTGATTTTGTAATTTTTATGGTTTTTCTAGGTTTTATATTTTTTATGGTTTTTCTTGGTTTTATATTTTTGTATATTTGTTTTTTTGGTTTATATATATACGATAATATACATGATCACGAACAATAGGATACGCCTGAATAGTTTACCACCACTATTCAGCTGATTCTTCTGCCAATTCTTTGAGAGTCGCTGGAGAGAATGATTTCATGCCAAGTTTGTCGATCAAAAACTCGATTCCTCCTCGATATAAGGCTTTGGTGAACATATTTGCCAGTTGATACTCAGTGGTGACAAAATACAGCTCGATCACTCCGTTCTCCACCTGCTCTTTAATGAAATGGTAGCGGATGTCTATGTGCTTTGCCCGGGAGTGTTGAACGTAGTTGCAGCAAAGGGCAATGGCGCTCTTGTTGTCACAATACATCGGGATTTTGTTGAATCCCAAACCGTAGTCAGTTAGTTGTGATCT